>QXTE01000197.1:1425976-1862219 GCA_003942145.1 Platysternon megacephalum | reverse complement strand
GACTTGAGGAGCTCGGTTTGTTTTCCTTAACCAAAAGAAGGTTGAGGGGAGATATGATTGCTCTCTTTAAATATATCAGAGGGATCAATATCAGGGAGGGAGAGGAATTATTTCGGCTCAGTGCTAATGTGGATACGAGAACAAATGGATATAAATTGGCAGTTGGGAAGTTTAGGCTTGAAATTAGGCGAAGGTTTCTAACCGTCAGAGGAGTGAAATACTGGAACAGCCTACCGAGGGAAATAGTGGGGGCGAAAGACCTCTCCGGCTTTAAGATTAAGCTTGATAAGTTTATGGAGGGAATAGTTTGATAGGATAACTTGATTTACATAATAGGTCAATAATGTGCCACCGCTGGTAGTTAGTACCGATGGTAAATGTTGGGATATTGAAAGTCTTTTTCCTGAGTGTCTGGATGGAGAATCTTGCCCACATGCTCGGGGTTCAACTGATCGCCATATTTGGGGTCGGGAAGGAATTTTCCTCCAGGGTAGGTTTTTCGCCTTCCTCCACAGCATGGGGCAGGGGTCGCTTGCTATGGGGTAGGGGTCGCTTGCTAGAGGATTATCTGCTGCTTGAAGTCGTTAAATCAAGATTTGGGGATTTCAACAGCTGAGTCAAGGGTGAGAGTTATCTCAGGAGTGGGTGGGTCAACTCTTGTGGCCTGCATCATGCAGGAGGTCAGACTAGATGGTCATAATGGTCCCTTCTGATCTTAAGTTCTATGATTCTATACCTCAATTATACAAGTCAGTGTGAAGACAGCTACTATCCTATTATTGATGGGGTTTGGTATCATTGGGAGCCACTGTATCTTTCCATTTAATTTTCATTTGGTGGAATACTTTTCTTCAGTGTTTCTTCATTTTACCTCTAATCCGTTTTCTGAAAGGACAATAACATTTCTGATTTCTACATTACTTTTCAGCTGAGGAGCTCAAAGTGTTTGACAATAGTAACTAAGTCCCATGACACTCCTCAGAGGTAATTAACATCCCCATTTTACAGATGAGGAAACTGAGGTATAGAGGTAAGAGTCTCATACCTTTACTCACATTGATTAGTACCATACTTTGCTAATAGAGTATCAGAGTCTGGCCCCAAATTATTTATCTAAGGTCACGTAGAAAAGCTGGGGAGGGAACCCAGAATTCTTGTTGCTTGGGCATGAGCTCCGCCACTAAATCATGCTTCCTGCTACTGTCCCTATTGTCCCTCTATCACTCAATCAATCACATTTATTAATTGTATTATAGTAATGCCTAGATGCCCTGATCAAGTTCAGGGTCCCATAGATTTCCTACAGATTGCCTTGAAGAGTCTGCACTCTAAATATATAAGGCAAGGAGAAAAGGATGCAGAAAGGTCATACAGCACATCAGTGGCAGAACCAGGATTAGAAAGTAGGTCTTCTGAATCCCAGTTTAATGCCCGTATATATTGGACCACACTGTCGCTCATTCAGAAGGTAAGCACACACAGCATTAAGAAAAGTGAACGTATTTGAAATGGATTCTGCTCTTGTCCCCTTAGGGATCAGCCACTTAAATTGTTTCTTTCTNCTGTAGAGTCTGCAGCGAGTGTCCTACATGGCTTATTGATGTCTTTTCTTCCTACCAGAATCACCTCCATTTTTCCTAGGTTGTACTTTAGCCAGTTAGTTTTCATCCAGGCCCTTGCAATATCGTGTCAGTTGACAAGGATATATATGGCTGGGTTTCCTCAGGATATGCTGGCAGTGGAGTTCATAGTCTCACATGAACTTTCCTAGGGGTCTCACATATATGTTGAAAAGGAGACAAAATAAAACTGATCTTTGCAGGACCCCACATGTGAGGGCTCTTGAGGATGAGGTGTTGTTGCCTATCACCATTCTCTGGGATCCATGCTCCCTCAATAAACAATATCTAAATATTTACTCCTGAAGTGTTCATTTGTATGGACTTTTTTTGGACTGATTTCCCCCAATATATCAGTGAAATGGCTCACATATGCCAGTAGTTACTAATCAGTAACTAATTTATCACTTCAAGGGGGTAACTTGTCCTCAGGATATCCCCACTTCACCTGGCCAGCTGTCTCCTCTTGCCTTATGGAACAATTGTTTTCATTGTATGTTCTTACAAGACTCTAGATGAGAAGATTCTTATGGTTACTGCTCTGTGTCCACCTCCTTTTTTGCCATTTCCTGTCATTGCTTCTTTTTATCTTGTTGTTCACCCGGGCCCAGGAAGAAGTATAAGGTTCGGCCATAGCTGTTGCTTCCCCCCACCCCACCCCCCACCCCTTGGTTAGACCTCAATTTACTATGTAGTTAATTGGTTCAATTGTTACATACAGATTGCTTCTTTCTTTTTTCTCCACACTCTCTCCCCCCTTCACTCCCAATTGTTAAAGCTCCTCAAAGCAACATTTGGCTTTTCAAATGAAGTGGCCAGATTGTTTGGTGCCTGAACTTTCACATTAAAAAAAATCATCTTCAAAAAAACAAAAGCAAAACAGAAAAAATCTTTCCCTCTGTCGATCTGATCACTTACAAGACATTTATGATCAGATATGAGCAACTATCAGGCTGGGTTTCCTAAGAGAATTTATCCCTTTGTTTCTCATTTCATGGGGTTGAAGCAGATTTGTACTTGGGGCAGCCGTTCCACTGCTGCTCTTGCTCTTGTGGCTACACTACTATTTTTTCAGACTACATCAGCTAGCACAAGTATATGTCTGTGAAGGCTGGGAATCACACCCCTAGTTGATAGTGTACACACAGTGTTACACAAGTGCTCCACTTTGCCAGCCAAACAAATTCCATGTCTGCTTTAAGGTCTTTGTCCTTATCATAAGAGCCTAACATGGAGACGGTCCAAGCTATCTCAATGACCACTAGTCTGTCTGCTCTCTACCATGTGTGCTACATACAGGGGAGAACTTTCATTGGTCAGAGCCCAGGTCTGAACTCATGAGCAAGGCATTCTAAGTTGCTTGCCCATGATCATAGAACCAGCTTCACTGAAGAATAAACTGAGCCTGAATCAATTCCCTCTCCCCTCCCCACCTTCTAGCATGTTCCAAGATTCACATGTTTAATCTTGATTTCTCTAAATAACCATGTCATAACATACACAAGACAGCTATTCTGGAAAAGAGCCATTGGCCCCTGATTATTGTAGAAAATTTGCTTAAAAGGAGGGGAGAAAGGCACACGCCTTTTTAGATGGAAAATTATGATTTCTAAGTGCTACTGTGGCATTAGGTCAAGAACAAATCATGTCAAACCAACCTGATAGCTTTCTTTGACAGGATAACAAGACTTGTGGATAGGGGGGAAGTGGTAGATGTGGTATATCTTGACTTTAGTAAAGCTTTTGATACTGTCTCGCATGACCTTCTCATAAACAAACTAGGGAAATGCAACCGAGATGCTGCTACTATAAGGTGGGTGCAAAACTGGTTGGAAAACCGTTCCCAGAGAGTAGTTATCAGTAGTTTACAGTCATGCTGGAAGGCATAATAAGTGGGGTCCCACAGGGATCAGTTCTTATCTTCATCAGTTATTTAGATAATGGTAAAGGGAGTACACTTATAAAGTTTGTGGACAATACCAAGTTGGGAGGGGTTGCAAGTACTTTGGAGGATAAAATTCAAAATGATCTGGACAAACTGGAGAAATTGTCTGAAGTAAATAGGATTAAATTCAATAAGGAGAAATGCAAAGTACTCCATTTAGGAAGTAACAATCAGTTGCACACATAGGCCTCAACTGGAGTATTGTGTCCAGTTCTGGGCACCACATTTCAGGAAAGATGTGGACTAATTGGAGAAAGTCCAGAGAAGAGCAACAAAAATGATTAAAGGTCTAGAAAACATGACCTATGAGGCAAGATTGAAAAAAACTGGGTTTGTTTAGTCAGGAAAAGAGAAAACTGAGAGGGGACACGATAACAGTTTTCAAGTACATAAAATATTGTTATAAGGAGCAGGGAGAAGAATTGTTCTTCTTAAACTCTGAGATAGGACAAGAAGCAATGGGCTTAAATTGCAGCAAGGGAGGTTTATGTTGGATATTAGGAAAAACTTCCTAAATGTCAGGGTGGTTAAGCACTAGAATAAATTACCTTGGGAGGTTGTGGAATCTCCATCATTGGAGATTTTTAAGAGCAGGTTAGACAAACATGTGTCAGGAATGGTCTAGATAATATTTAGTCCTGCCATGAGTGCAGGGGATTGGACTAGATGACCTCTCGAGGACCCTTCCAGTCCTATGATTCTATGTCAGAACTGCATGAGGTTTTAAAAAGTGCCCAGCCTTGGTCTAAATCTGGTTCTGTTGAAGTCAATCTCCCATTAACTGTTATTGCTGTTGTTGAATATTTATTGCTGAAGTAATGAGAACAGTAATGTTTCAATAGTCAAGAACCAGATGAAGAACAGGCATGCATCCACCTTGATTTTTTATAGAAGAGGCAGTATAAAGTTGAATATATATATATATTATCAACACCAAAGGGGGAAAAGAAGGAAAATCGATTTTTAAATGCATGTTAACTTTCCAATAATGTAAACACAATCATCAATCTTCACTCACATATTCCAGCTATATATATGGATGTAAAATGAATGCTGAATGACTCAGATATTGTCCACACATTGCAACAAATGAAGGTGGTTTGCAGTCCTTGATCCAAGTTGTTTCAATGTATTCGGATGCCGGTTCCATTTTGGGATCTTGCTGATGAAAAGCAGTGTTACTGCCTGAGTCTTTTCTTCATAGCATTTTTGGTCCAATTAGCTTAATTAGCTTGTGAGTGTACAGAGACAAACGCATACTTGTTGAGAAGCATGCAGAACTAGATGAGCCGGGATGTTCTGAGACTTAAGAAAATCTCTCAGGAAAGAAAAAAAAAATCAACAAATAAAAATATACAATAACAAAGAATGGATAATAATGAGAATGAAAAGCTGTAAACTCCAGCTGAGCCAAGACTACAGGTAGTTCATATGCAAGCATTTCTGAAAAACTGATGATCATATGCTAATAACAAAACAACCTAATAAAATAATTAGGATGACAATGTAGGGGTCTCTTAGTAAAGTAATAGCCATTATGTAGACTCTTGAAAAGAAACACAGAGGGGAAAAAAACCAGCCGAATTTTATATTTGAAAATATTCCAGTTAAAATGAATCATTATTTTTAAAATAGAAAATCCATCCCCTACAAAGCTAAGATAAATTGGTGTATTTGTTGCCATTTGTAACATTCCTGTTAAAAGGAGACAGCATTAGACATATTAATGTGTTTTGTTCTCCTTTACTTTATGATTCCCTTCCCACTTTAATGAGATCTGCTCTACAGCCCATAAAATAATTGTTATGGTAAACTGACTTTTTAAAATTAGCTACACACCAGTTGGTCCAAAAACCTATTCCTCTGGACTATTCATGCACAAAATACCTTTGTGTGAAGCTCTTTCCAAATGGGTAATGACTGGAGTAAGTCCAGAAGTTTGCCTGCAGAGCCTCTCGGCATGATTACCAGTAGACGCAGTCCTACAGTTTCTTTTCTCAACAAAGTTACAGCCAGAATGCCTGCAATTTAGCAACACCACTTTCAGCCTGATGATGAAAATACTTCCTAGCCATGGTATCATTTCAAATAAAAGTTAATATGCTTTAGTTAAGAGAAAAGTGTAACTGTGACTCACTTGTCGCTACCAGTGTGTCACAACTTTCTGGTGGAGAATCTTTACAAGAATTCTCAGGAGTTAAAAATCTGATCTCCATATTTCATCTACATTATCATTGTCTTACCTCAATGTGCTACAAAACTGCACTCTGTCCCCCAGATCATGCATCCCACTGTGATAGTTATTCTACCACAGCAATTCCTGCTGGGAATGTCAGTCTCGGTCACAAACAATGTTTACCAATGATACTTACTAAGCAGCACTAAAAAAAGAGAGGAGAGTATCATGATACTCTGTTCCCAGGAATAATCATTCTGGGCCGTCAGAGATAGCCTTTTTGGCCTAATGCAACTGAGCTATACCATATTTTAGCATTAGAGAGCAATTGAGAAAGTCCTGCCCAAGGATACCCCATAGCTCAGTAGCTAGGATGCTCTCTAGAGAGGAGGGAGACCAAAGTTCTAATTCCTGCTCAGTATTAGGCAGAGTGGAGAATTAAACCAATGTTTACTACATCTGGATTGAGTACAGTGAGCTAAAAATTGTAAGAGACACCACCACTTCTTCCTCTCCTGGCCATTTTGTGAATGGTGCCAAAGACCCCTTATGAATCAAGCCTGACCAACTTTTGGAGGCTGAAACTGTTGAATTTGTGTCAAATTTGTGAACAGTTTTGGGTCAACTGAACCTCCATTTTCAGGAAATAAGCTATTCTCCCCAAAAAATCCACCCAGTTCTACTAAGCAGTCCTCCTGAACTGCTGTGTGACCTGATTTCACCTCTTGATATCTCTTCTTTGCTTTCCCTTTTGGACATAGGAACAAAATATAAATGAAAGATCTAGATGTCTGGATTGGCTCATGAGAAAAGCTAACCAAGGAGGCATAACAAAATTATTCTTAAAATGGTCATGATATTAGAAGGTTTGGTTCTGAACACGACTTACCATTCACATTCATGACTCACCATTGATCACATGGCTCTGGAACCAGAGAACAAGTGAAGCTTGCTTACTGGCCGTTAGTGATGTCACACTCATGTCTAAAATTCCTAATAAACCCACTGGTACATTTCCCTTACATCTCAGTATAATTGTTATCCAGCCAGTTCCACCTTAGACTGGTTGGTACTATAGCTGGTGCAGGGACTGAAAAGGGAGGCTTTTCACCTTCATTATTCAAAGGCCATGGGGGCCTGGGACTCTTCTAACCTGTGCCCCCTGCTGCAGAGCTCCATGTAGGCAGAATATATCAGTTCACATGATGACCACAGCTTCATCTTTCTCTACTCATCTCCTGCACATCAACCCCTTCATTGGGAGTTTCTGTGCAAATGGCTCAAAGCTGGTGCAAAGGTCACTTGTGCCACTGCTATTCCCTACAGGACCTGATGCCTTCCCAGCGGTTCCTTTGCATTGGCATTGGCTAAATTTTGTCCTATGTAAGTCATGGGGTGTACAGTTCACGGAGTTTTTCTGACCTTTATGGACATTCACATGCTGCATTGTAGAGTGAATTACACAGTAAAAGTCAATTAAATCCACACAAGGAACTGCTTGTATTAGCTTATTTGCATGAGTGATGGAAAATGTCCATAATGATCATCACAAAAATAATCAAGCTTTTAAATCATAGCAGAAATACCCTTGTGTTTAACAATTCAGTTATAACTTACTCATTTTTGTGCATCTCCTTTTCCCCAGGGAACAGATTCCCAGCAATGAAGAGGTTAAAAAGAACAGTAATTCACTATTAGAAAAAAAAATCACCTCTAAAATGGTAAAAATGCTATCCAGTAGGATGGAGATTAAGAAACAACTGCAGCAAAAGCCCTTGAGGGACTTTCATTTCCCAGAAAATATGCAGCAAACAGAAATAAAACGAAAGCATGATAAGATTATCCAAATTGTCAATAAACATAAACATGTAGTACTCTTACCAAACAAGACACAAATCACACCATTAAACTTCCAGAAACCTCACATTTGCAACCAATCTATCATCATACTTTAAAAAACCGCCTTAAAAATTAAACGCAAATGCATCAGTGTTTGTTTTTGGGGGTGTTTTTTTTTTTTAAATCACCTTCAGGCAATGAAAGTATTTGCAAAGAGGCTCACTAAGACATTTGAAATTTCTCTAATTTGAATTGCCTAAACTTCAAGTGTTTTTAAACACATATGGCACCAGATCTTCTCTCTACAACTCTCAATGTCAAAATGTTATGATGGGAAGAAAAGCTCACCCTCCCACCAATCAGGGAGGAAAAACCTGTAAAAGATATTAAATCTGTAAAATATGTAAATATCATCTTCTCAACCAGTCTACACAATCAGGCTTTTCAATGCAGAATTATAAATCAACATAATTACGAAATTAGACTGAAAATGTAAAATCAAATTCATAGGGATAAAGACAATGGTCTCATCGAAATACTTTATTGCAAATACAAACACAACGGATCATGACCTAATCTAAAGGACATTGAAGTCAACAGAAAGACTCCTATTTCAAGCAATGGGTTTTGGATCAGGCCTTCGTGCAAATGTACTAAGCCCAGCTTTGCCACTGCCTGCCCCGTCCTGGGCAAGTCAAAAATAAATAAATAAATCCTCTCCGTGCCTCAGTTTTCCTATCTGTAAAATGGGAAGAATAACACGTACCTACTTTACAGGGCTGTTGTGAGGATTAACATTTGCTTTATGGTTCCAATGTTGCAAACTATCAAGTGCCTATTGTAAGTGCTCTCTGAAGCGCTCTCTACTCCCATTGACCACAATTAGGTGAGAGGGCCCTGACACCTTGCCAGTTTGAGTCCTATAAATCACAATAGTAGGTGTGTCCAGCAGCACATGTTCAAAACTTTCTGAAAAATTCCACAGGTGCTAATACAACAGGTTTCCCAACCCTTATACAGGTATGTGGGGAAAACCCCTGTCTTAAAAGAAAACCCCCACCTGTGTGCCTGTCCTTCTTGCATTTCCTTGCCTCCAGAGGAAGAGCAGTCAATCAGAGGGAATACATTGTGGAACAACCTATTGTCCTTCCCCACTCCCCTTTGTGATGTGCTGGAAGCAGCCTCCTGAGTGCACAATAATGGGAAAGACTTAACTGGCTTCAATGGGTTTCAATGCCTTAGAAATACCTGTAACTAAATTATAGTCTCACACATGCCTTGTATTCCATCCTGGTTTAACAAAATAACATATTGTACTGGTGATCCTCAAATGAAATTTGCAAATTCAAAGGATTTAAATGTAATGTTTAATCAGTGGCTTTGACATTTTCATTATGAAATGGAATAATGGAATGGGTTTAACATGTGTGGAAATCATCAGTATTTTGACTCTAAAACTTCTAAAGATGAAAAGAACAGTAACTGTTTTCAGCCCTTGGTAAATAGTGGTCACACTCTATCTCTTCAAATGGGTACATAATGGAGATGTCAGATTCTGTCATTAAAGGATACAGAATAAACACTTATTTCTAAATGATCTGTCAGCAACATTTATTGGTTCTGCCGGTTGGGAGCTGGATTCGTGAGGATGGAGGTTCAGAAGTGGGGATATACCGGGTATGGATTGTGGATAGGGGATAGTGATAAAAGCTACACAAGTAACTACATGCTCTGTTATAGGATACTGTAGTGAGGTGGCCTGGCTCCCGCTTGCCCCTGTGAGGGATGAGCCAGAACAGCCGCCGGAGTGGGCGGAGTCACCGCCACCTGTCCCCGCCTCCCGGAAGTCAAGGGGCGGGACAGGAAGTATAAAGGCCCGGCCCCAGCGCTCAGTTGGCGGCCGGCCACTGGAGAGGGCAGATGCTGGTGCCCGAGCTCCTGCTGGGCCAACCCTGCCCCGAGCCCGATATCCTGAGAAGGACTGTCCGAGCCTGCCCCGAGCCCGGTATCCTGAGGAGGAGTGGCCAAGCCGGCCCCGAGTCCGGTACCCTGCAGAGCGGCTTGCGCATCCCCTCGCCAAGGAGCCTGCGGAGCCGCCCAGCCTGCCCAGCGCTCACTACCCTGAGGAGCCCATGATCTGGGACACAGTGGAGGAAGCTGGAGATGGACAGGTACCCATGGAGGAGGGGGAGATTGGAAGTGGCCCGGGGATCACCGACCCCGGTCTGGCGGTAGCAGACCCCGAGCCTATGTCAGTGTGTTGCGGTCAGGATCCCCACTGACCCAGCAGCAGACTGACTGCTGCTGTTAGGGCCCCGGGCCGGGACACAGTGGAGTGGGTGGGCCTGTGTCCCCCCTGCCACCCCAACTCGGGTGGCAGTCTCTCTCCTCCCCAAACTGAACAACGGTGTGTTTGCTCAGCCCCTGCCTGAGGGCCTGAGCCCTGAAAAGACTGTGTGTTTGCTCCGCCCCTGCCTGAGGGCCTGAAGCCTGAGAGACTGATTTGTTTGCTCCGCCCCTGCCTAAGAGCCGGAGCCCCGAGAGACTGATTTGTTTGCTCCGCCCCTGCCTAAGGGCCGGAGCCCTGAGAGACTGATTTGTTTGCTCCGCCCCTGCCTAAGGGCCGGAGCCCTGAGAGACTGTTTGTTGGCCTAGTGATGTGAGGTGGCCTGGCTCCCGCTCGCCCCTGTGAGGGATGAGCCCCTCCCCCGGACCTTTACAGATACCTACTCATTTCCACCCCCAATCTCTTCCTTGCCCTCCAGGAACCCTTCCTCCAAAAGCCTATTATAAAAAAGAAGTGACCTCACTGTGACATACCCAATGGTACAGCCTGAACTGCTGTGTCCCCCTAACTCTCTAGCTCAGGGTGCCTTTTACACAGCTTTGTTATAGAAAAGCAGACCTCTCCAGGCTTTGATCACTCACAGCCACTAGCATGCAAAGTCACTCCGAGCTGAGCACATGAATGCTCTGCCCACCCATCCATGAATAGATACAGGGCAATACCCGCATACACCTCAGTCCCAGCCTTGTCCCCCAGAAATGTTCATTTTGTACCATTCAGTAGCCCACTGAACCATACAAGCTCATAAATTAGTTCATCGTTCCAACAAAGGGTAATGAATATGCACCAGCCCCATTGACCTGAGTAGAGATTCCCAAACACTTGAATCAAACACACTGGTTTAGATAAAACAGTAAAACAAGTTTATTAACTAGAGAAAGATAGATTTTTAAGTGATTCACAAGTGATAAAGCATTAAAATCAGAATTAGTTAGAAAAGAAATAAAAGGATAAAACTGCAATCTCATTTCTAAACCAGGGATCGGCAACCTTTGGCACACAGCTCGCCAGCATAAGCCCCCTGGCAGGCCGGGCCAGTTTGTTTACCTGCCGCGTCCACAGGTTTGGCCGATCACGGCTCCCACTGACCGCGATTCACCATCCCAGGCCAATGGGGTCTGCGGGAAGTGGCACGGGCCGAGGGATGTGCTGGCCGCCGCTTCCCGCCGCCCCCATTGGCCTGGAGCGGTGAACTGTGGCCAGTGGGAGCCGTGATCGGCCGAACTTGTGGACACGGCAGGTAAACAAACCGGCCCGGCCCGCCAGGGGGCTTACCCTGGCGAGACGCATTCCAAAGGTTGCTGATCCCTGTTCTAAACTTTACTAAGGCTAATAGCTCTGACAGCAAAATAGGTTGTCTCACCATTAGCGGCAATACATTTCAGAGGCTGCTTCTTTTTCCAGCCTGGGACCACTCCCCTTACTTCAGTGTTCTTCAGGTATTCATTGATGTCATAGGAGGTGGAGAGGAGAGAAGAGGTGGCCAGAGGCCTTTTTCCACCCTTCTTATATTCTGACCCTTTGTACTGTAAAGTCTTTGCTGGGTCATGGGGTCAGCAGTTTCATTGTGTACATGCTCTGCAAGCTGTCCTTCAGGTGAATTGTATATACTTTGTTTATAACTCTTTGAGAAAATGGTCTGAGGGTGTTACGCAGAACTACAATATATTTCAATAACAATCGTAAGTATCTCATTGCTCCACATACAATGTTGATACACACATTTTAACAGGACAATGACATTCAGTAGATTATGCATTTTCAAATGATACTTCACAAGGAGGACTTTGTTCAAGATATAACCATATAAAAGTGATGAACATGGGGTACTTGGTTTCACACTCACTTCTTCATGTATGAACCATAGAAGAGGTACCTTGAGAGTAGAGGGGAATAGGCTTCTACTCACAATATTTCCCTATACCAAAGAAAAAAAGGAGTCTTTGTCCTATCCTAGACCTAAGGAGACTGAACAAATGCATACACTGCCTCAGATTCAGGATGGTATTGCTATACCTCATTCCATCTTTTCTAGGCTCAAGACTGGCTCATGGCTCTCAACTTGCAGGACACATAACCATCCCCCTGACATGAAGTACCTGAGGTTTATGGTGGTACCAAATCATTACCAGTACATTCAGATACTGCCAAGAGCCTTCAAACAATGCCTAGACATGGTAGTGGCCCACCTGAAAAGGCAAAGCATTCACATTTACCCCTTTCTGGATAAATGGCTGATCTGAGGAGGAGGCAGATCTGAGAGGAAGACAGGAGTGAACCTGGAATGCATGCTCTCTCTATTTGCTTCGCGCAGCTCATACTTCACCTGTGGCACCTTCAGCTCTGGCTCAGGTCAGTTTATTTCCTAAGAAGACATCGCCTGCAGGTGTGAAGTCAGAAGAGTTCTGTCAGCAATGGGAGCTGTGGGGTCTAGTCAACCATAACCTCTTTAAACATCCACAGAATTGAGTACAGTGCAAGTTGATGGGAGAGGAGGAAGGAAGCTTGAAAAGCTCCAATAGGGCAAAGTAGCTTCTGGGTAGAGTAAATGAGGTTCTTCTTCCTGCCCCTTCACTGCCTTGGGTCTTAATGACTGCCTTCTATGCACCAGGATACATTCTGTGTGTATGCACGTGGAGGTTCTGCCATGACACTGGGGCCCTCACTTTCAACCCAGCTTGATGGAATGACACCAGACTTGAAAACTTTTGCTTGGGCTAATCCATCTTCCCCTGAAATCAATGGGAGTTTTTACATTTACTTCAGGGAAGTTGAATTGTGCCTTGCGGCATAATGACTACATTAACGGCTTTGACAGCAAAGTGGAATATTATTATAAAGTCTCCTTCAAGGGGAGCAGCAGCTCATCTTGATGCAAAATATCTTCCTCACAACCTGAGGATCTGTTCATTTGCTGCCTGAAACTAGAATCAATGTTATGGGAAGTAGAGGAAGTGAGAGAGTGAGGACAGTGCAGCTAGAAGCAGTCTTGGCTTGTATGTCTCCATGGTGCATATTCATTGATGTGTTCACTCTAGCATGAGCACAGAGCCAAAACATTGTTTGGGTAACTGAATACCCAAACAATTTTTCTGTGCCTTATCTCTGTCTTTCTTTCTCCTTCTGTTCTATTTTTTTTTTTTTAATATTCTTCTTGGATTATTTGCTGCAAATACCCCAAAGACATCAAAGTATGCCAAGAAGAATTGCTATAATTTTGAAAAGGTAAATTTTGAGGCCTAATTAAGTCAGCAGTGTCCTTTTTGAAATCATCAGTGTCTACGCCCTATGTTACTGTAGTTGAATTAGTAAATGTGCAATTGTTCAAGACCAAAGAATTACAGTCTGTGACTGCAAGCTTATTATATGCAGTAATCACATATTTGATATTCTGAAAATGCAGAGAAACTCAATTTCTTTGTACTTCCCATACAAAAACCATATATTAATTGAATGAATATTGGTATAGAATTACTGATTGTAAGCTTATTGTTCTTAGCCTCAGCAGTAGTAAATGAACCATATACAGTAGGACAGTCAAATAAAACAACATGCTAGCAGGATACTTTCCTTCAACTACCACTTTTGCAAAACAGACATTGTTCCAACTGGGCACACTCATTAGGTGACCCAGGCTTTGGGGACCTAAGATGCTTAAGCCTTAAGCTAGTTAAGGATGGCTGGCGGAGCCTATTATGAAGGTTTCACATATGGAAGCTCTAGAGTGCTATCTGTACAGAGATAGCTACAGAAAGATAGAGTGAAGTTGGCTCCGGCTTTGCAAGAATATGCTTAAGTACTCTAGCAACATTATCCTGCAGATATCTGGAAAGAAAACAAAAAATGGAGAAGATACCAGGATAATCAATTACATATTTGTTTAACCTGATTCCACATTGCAGGCTTATATTCCCACCCTTACATGCCCTGTCAGGGCTTCTTAAAACTCCATATCAATAAGGCCTGTGCCTCAACATTTGGAACATGTTGTGTTCTCAACTTTCCCATAGTTCAGAGATATTAGGATCCAGGGCTACAGTCATTTTTAGACATTTACATACATGGGGCAAATCACTAAGTTCATATCCAAATCTGTAGCTAACATCCCCCAAAGTTCAGCAGTTTGGATCCAAAGATGTGATTTAGGCCCATTTCTAAAAATAAAAGTTTCTTCTTTCGTGAATTTATGTATATCAGACTTCCTGATTTCATTCAATGTGGCTTGCGAAGCAGGGACGAAACAATGTGTTGCTGAACTGCAGTCAGCAACAGTATGTAGTTTTGGCTGATTGAATAGACAGTTGTACCTTTTGCTTTCAGACCACAGTACAGGTTTCATGTGTAGATAAAATAATTGTCTTTATGTGGCTGCCTCCTGTTCTTTTTCGTTTTGCTCTTGGGGGTTTAACACCACATGGTGGTCAGCAATTATGCATGATCTTTATCAATAATGTAGATGCAACTTCACAAAGATATAGTTTAAGTGTCCTAGGAACACAAGATCATGCATTAAAACACAGGCCTTGCACATTCACTGCAGAAAACAATACATATGGACTACTTTAAAAAAATCAAAAGCACATAAGCCAGAAATCACATTCAAACCCCAAAGAAGGTAAAATACTGGAAAAACACTGGAAAACATAATTATGCTGTGGAAAGCATAAAAACTAAGACCCACAATGTAGGGGGGAAATCCACTCTTCTTTTAAGAAGAAGAAAATAAAAGATTATCCAGAAATAATTTTAAGTACTAATAAAGATAATGGAGTGCTAGCCACATATTAGTTAATTGGAAAATGACTTGCAATAGGAAAAATAAACAGTATATAGTGATATTATAGAATGCCATTATATTGTAGAATATCATCGTTGTACATTTTAGAATATCAGATTAAAGGAACATCTTCTCGACACATAGCTTCTTGAACTTGCCTAACGTGAAAGTATATCCATTATCAGGGCATTCAAAACCTCATTCTCGTCAACTATATCTTGGTTTTGGCTACAGCTGATCAAACTGTTAGTTATGGGCAATTTGTTTCTTTGTAGATGGTCCTTTGTTTTAATCTCATTGCAAATTGGACACAGATCACAATTATAATTTCTCATTCATTGGGGCCCATGGGTTGTTCACAAATGGTTTGTAGCACGTGATTCTTTTCCTATTTGCATAGATGTTACAGATATCTCCTGAGTCTGGCATGTGCATTCTAGCTCACCAAAGAATGTCCTGTGAAGTCTCTTATAAAAGCTTATGTCATATTGATCCTCAATCATTGTTTTATGTATATACAGCTGATATTTAAGGAGTTGTTTATATGTACTGAAAATAAGTTTTAAAGTCTGTCAATAACCATAGAGGGAAAACAGGTTTTCATCCAGACAGGCGATAAGGTGTATATCTCTATGTCAAAATGTAAATGTAGTATTATAAGCCGACTAGTGTGACCAGATTGAAAGTGTAAAAAATCGGGACGGGGATGAGGAGTAATAGGTGCCTATATAAGAAAAAGCCCTGAATATCGGGACTGTCCCTATAAAATTGGGACAATTGGTCACTCTAAAGCCGATGCAATGGAAGACCCATTTTAAAGTCAACAGGAAAGGAACACACAGGAAAAAACAAGCCATAGGGTTTAGCCTGCCTATGTGCAAAGACAATGAACTTTGGTGGGGCGAGGGTATATGTAGGAGGCAAGGAAGACACCTCTTTATCCTGAACATAGGAAGCAACAGGGCAGTGTAATTACATGCTTCAAAACAGGATCTCAGACAGACTTGTTGAAATGCTTTGTTGAAATGCTGCAAAGAACGTTTCGGGTGAGTTGAACTTATTTAGACAGAAGGTTAGCCTGTTACGTCTAGTCTCTCAGAATTTTGTTGTGATTTTGTTTTATATGCAACCCTTCCATTATCTTGATCTTTGATAAAAAACTGATGATTGTTTTCACAATGTATCTCAGTGCTGTGGTATTATGTAAGGAGCTGATACTGAGTTGAATCAAAGAAGCTGGCACGTACACAGACCCCTTGGAGGCAGTAGACTTGGTATTACTGTGAGCGTTCAGTGGATAAGGGGCTGGACATTACTGGGGAGCACTTTGAAGGGGCTCAGGGACTGGGGTACATCTATTGTTAACCTGCAAGCCAAAGTAAGGGCTGGCATAGCTCAGAAGAGATTGTTTAGATGGCTAACTGACTGAAGGTGTCAGGGAGATGATAGCCAGTTAAGTACAAGCAAGTCTCCCTCTCACTGGAGACAAGGAGGTAACAAGGTGACATGCAGTCTTGGGTGCCCCCAGAACCATTACAACTGCTCTTTGCTGGCCCTCCTATTTCTTCCTGATAACAGCCATGGGAGTTAGTAACCCTCTTCACATCAGCATTCATTTGATACCATATCCCCAAGCTCCTGTGTGGTTGCAGGACCACATGGGTGCCCACCTTGGTGGAGACTGCTACTGAGAAATGTGTCTGTCAGTGTCAGGAAAGAGGTGTTGTTGATGGATACAGCCAGGCAAGAGCTTTACTTGACTCTTAGTATGCAAGGAGTGCAGGTGGCCTTCCAAGGATTGGAAAGGGGAAAACAAATACACTCGGGAGTTCTGAAGATGGTGATGGGGAGAGGAGCCATCTGGGGTCCCCAAAGAGGAGTTACGAAAGAGAGGAAAACCATCCAGCACAGAAAGGAGCTAGGAGGTCTCAAGCAACTAACTGCCTCCAGCCAACATTCTAGCATCTTCTTCCCTGTATTTTCCTCCTTCTCCAGAAAATGCCAAAGGCAAGGAAAGTAAGGAAGGGGGTCCCCTCAAGGCCAGTGGAAGGGAGAAGAGACAGGAAGGAAGAAGAGAAATGTCCTGGAAGGAAATGAACATCCCAAATAGGTAGGGCTCAAATGGTGACATCCTGGCCCCATCAGAGGCAAGGGCAAAACTACCACTGACTTCAACAGAGTCAGGATTCAAGCAAAATATTTCTGGCTTACCAGTGAGAAAAACCTGAGTCCCTCAAAAAGGTCACCATTCAGGTTAATAGTCAGGCTGAACATCCCTAAAAACTTGCCCAAAATATGAAATACACAAGACAGCTTCTGCAAGCAAGGCACCAGATTCCCTGACTTAGCTAATATTAAGTCAGCCATTCACAATATTATCTTTTGGGTACTGCAGGCTCACAAAGAGGGACAATTGGTAATCAATGACCATGCAGCACTGGCGTTTTACAGTACTTGGGATGAGAACTAAAAAAAATGCATCCATTTGTGACATATGCGATAAGTGAGCCATAAGTATTGTACTGTGTGTTTGTTTTATGGCTAGGTCAAGTGTGTTGGTCACATCGAACTAGGGCAGCTTAGACATTTTTAAGCAAATGGGGCATTCAGCATTACACAAGGATTTAACTTGGCTCAACTTTCCTTTGAATTCGGGCTTATATACTAAACAATAATGAACACATAGAAGACACATTCTTAAAACTCGGATAACTACTTAAAATTGTCATTGGCATATATTTAGACAATAAAAGAAACAGTTACAATGCCTGTACAGTACTTAGCTGTTTTAACTTTATCGCATGTTTGTACAAACAGGGATATAACACACAAAAGAAAGAACTTTATTTCATGAATAAAGGTGAGGGTAGTCTTCAGAATATGCTGTTTCATACAATTTAAAGTACATTGAACAAGATTCATAGATCAAAAAAATTCCATTAAATTATATTGAGCGATTATGTGCTTGATAATATTTAAATATATATCATTACAAATAAATAAGGTATCTATTCACATGCCATGCATTACTAGAATGTGTTTCAATACCTGGGCACAACAAATTGATTTCAAAGTGGCTGTGTTCCATGGAGCATGATGTTCGGAGTGAGGGACATTACCTTCTTTTGAATTCTTTCCAGTCCTAAGGCAACCAGAACTCGAGATCCTGTCTGGTAGCTAAAGAGCTACTTTACACTCCATCAATCAGGCAGCAGTACAAATATTACAGCTGCAAATAGCCTTTTACATTAAGTGACACAGTTAGTGAGAGCATTAACGCTTCAAAACTTAATGTACAACATGCTACAACATGGGCCCAGTCCTAGCAGATGCTGAGCTTCTCCTACAAGGTGGTGATGACTGTTCTCAGCTTCCATTGACTGCAAGGTCAGGAGAAGGTGCTCAGCTCCTTGAAGGAGCCGCTCAGCATTTTGCAGAATTAGGCCACATGTCAGCACACAAGTTCCAGTTGTCTCCAGGGAAGCTATGTCGGTAGATCAAAAAGAGAATGAGCTGCTAGATATGCACTTGTTAAAGTTAATTATAAAGCTGATAGGGCATTGAAGCACTTGCAGTTTATTGTTTTTACTAATTATGGGCCAGACACCAATACCCACTAAAGGGCTTCCATTGAAGCCAATGGACTCAGAATCTGGCCCTCTGCTGTGTTGTCACTATCCTCAGTGCAGTACAAAACAAAGAATGGTCCCTGCCCCAAGGAACTTAATAGAGCATAGTAAACAGCTATACTAGGGGATTACATTTCCTGAAAGCCAATTTTGCAGAATTAGGAAATGCAGTCAGTAAACTGGGGGAAAGTGAAGCTGAAGGCTTTGGCAGCGGGGTATAAACCACTTACGGCTTGGGGGACAAAGCAAGAAGCCAGAGGCACTATCGGATTGTGGGATAAACGCATTATTTGCTAAAATGATCAGCAACGAAATATGAATAATGTTAACAGTTAAATTGTTGTCTTTAGCTTTCAGAGTAAAAAAACATCCTAAATTCGTTCATCTCTCAGAGCTATTGGCCGAGGCAGTCTGTAGAGTAAGGAAGACAGTACATTGGTTCACGTTTTCTTTGCAACCGAAAGGGCTAGAAAATTTTTATTAATGAAAGCTGAGGTTTTGGAGCCCAAAAATAATTCTTTAGAAAGGGCTGTATGCCACAGCAAATTATTTAGCTATGGAACCACAGATTACTGATGATAGTCTTCAAATGTATTGTGGGCTGTTGAGGAGAAGACTGTGGTCAATTGTTCTCCATGTCAGGGGCGGCTCCAAGCACCAGCGCACCAAGCGCGTGCCTGGGGCGGAATGCTGTGGGGGGCGGCCTGCCGGTTGCTGTGGGGGCAGCAGTCAGGGAGCCTTTGGCGGCATGCCTGTGGGCGGTCCGCCAGTTCCACGGCAATTCGGCGGCGGGTACGCCGAAGCCACGGGACCGGCGGACCTCCCGCAGGCGCGCCGCCGAAAGCCGCCTGACTGCCGTGCTTGGGGCGGCAAAATACATAGAGCCGCCCCTGCTCCATGTCCATTGAAGGTAGGACAAGAAGTAATCAGCTTAATCTGCAGCAAGGGAGATTTAGGTTAGATATTGGAAAAACTTTCTAACTATACGGGCAGTTAAACTCTGGACCAGGCTTCCAATGGAGATTCTACAATCCCCCTCACTGGAGGTGTTTAAGAACAGGTTGGACAGACAGCTGACAGGGATGGTCTAGTTTACTTGGGCTTGCCTCAGCACAGGGGGCGTCCAGCCATTTCTATGATTCTGTGAAGTCCTGATCATATGTGCTGTAGTCTCTGGGTAAGGTAAGGAGTCTCACACCTCAGCAATAACTAAAGGTAACGGAGTGTGGTAAGGAGGAAGGTATGAATGCTCTTTTCTTTTGGCTGCGTGTGTTGCACAGCACTGATAGTATTTATTTGGCAATATCATAAAGCCACAGAAGACAGCCATATTTTATAATTAATCATCTGAATTGTAACTATTCTGTGGTCATCGAGAATCTATCCTACCAAAGATCAGTCCTTCCTATGACCATGCTGTATATCATGGGAGTGTTCTCATGGCAATGGGAGCATTGTTTGTTATCTTCTTATGTGGCATGCATCACTGTAGTACTTTCCCCCTGCATACTGTCATCCTAAGAGTGATGCTTGGCCATGTCATCCCCTTCTTTAAATCCCTCCATGGCCATCGACCCCTCAAACTGCTTCAGAATTAAACTTTCAGTCACTGCCTTTAAAGTCCTGTGTGATTCTGCCCCACCCTACTTATCTGATCTTAAAAATAAATAAATATCAAAGCAGCCCGTGGTTTATATTTCCACACATTCCTTTAAATGTGTACATCTGGGGAAGGGAAAATGCACCCACATTGCCCAACTGAGGGAAGCAGTCTGGAACTGACACAAGAAAGCCATCCACATACAGCCCAGCTTGCTCACCAATCATTGTCAGTAATGCTTGGCGCCAAGCCATGAGAGCTGAAGAAACATTTGAATAATCCTGGTCATTCATCAACATTTTAGGCCTCTGCAAGGGAGGTGGGGGAGGGGGGGAGGGGGAAGAGCTCCTTGTCTGGCACATCAGTGAATTCCTCAGCATTTCAATTGTGGTGGTGTTGTTTTTTAAATTTATGGGATTTACACAACAGTGCTAGTACCAGGGACTGAGCCAACCAATTAGTTGTAAATAAAAGAGTACTCACTGACTACATATTTAGGGCCAAATCCAGAGCCCATTGAAGCGAGTGGCAAAACTCCTATTTGCTTTAATGGGACTAAAACATAGTGTATTACCATATTAATGGTGAACTGATTTTTTTTTTAATTTAAAAGCTGGTGAATATATTAAAGACTTACAATTACAAACGAGTAACTTGTTTAGAGTGAAATTAAAAAAAAAAATTATTTCACCTGCCAGGAGCCTAGCTTGTATTTCTGTGTTTTTCCTGCAAGAGTTGATGACAACACAAACTAATGAAGTACCAGTAGATTAAGGAATATGGCTCCTATCTGGCTGTGGAAATGTTATAATCAATTCTTACTGGCCAGAGAGGGAACTGTTCCTGACGGGTAAGCAAATAGAAACTAGTTTTCAAATAGTCTTCTTAGAAAAGGCTCTTATTTTTTATTTTAAGGCATTTTGAGAGATGTTTAGGATCTCAAACAGTTTTTCTATTTTTAATTTGCAATTCATTTCATCTCTAGGTTTTGAAACTCAGCACAATCAAAAAAATAGGTTACATTTCTCATTACCCCTTTATCTCAGTGTGTTTCTTTTACTATAAAGCAACAAAAAACTATTACGTGACCACAGTGACTGATCTTTAAAAATATCCCCATTTACTAAATCACAGTATTTTGACATTACTGTGGTATCTTCTATACTTAAAGTTGAAAATACCACAGACTACTCTGGGATAAGATTAACACACTGCAATGAAGTAAATGCAGTTTTTTTTAGTGGCCACTAAGGTTACTAATCATGATGGGGAAATGTTTCGTTACTGCCATTTGCCAATGGCTCCTGGTTACTCTGTGTGCATAGGTTTGCCTAACAAAGTAGGGCAGATGCTGACACCCTTAACTCCTGGTAAGTGGTACCTTGCTCCTGAAGTTCTACAGGACTCTTTTTCAGTGAGGTCCGACTCACCATAAGAGTCGCTGAATAAGGTCCTAAATGTTTGCCATTTTCTTATGTACCTTCCTCATCCAGGACTAGGTGAACCAAATGGATATGTTTAGAAGAATAACTTATATATTCATAATGAACCACCACCAACAACAAAGGAAATGAATGGAAATAAAGTCCCTTAGGCATTTGCCCAAGAACTAACACAAGACCATCAGGAATTCAGAACATTTATTGCAAGAGCTGAATAACTGTAAATAACGTTGAACTGGCAAAGCAGTAACAAGGATAACTGTTTAGATATTTATTCTGTCAAAGTCATCAAACACCCCTCACAAACTGACATAAGTACTGCAATAAGCAATGCACCCCTAACCCATTTTATGTCTTTATACTGTGGAGGAAAAAAACTGTGAACTGCTATATACAAAAAAAAACTTTTGTTTTTTTTTGGTAAGAACAAATTAACCTTCAAATTACCTAAGTTTGTTATTTTAAGACTGATCAACTGTGGCATAAGATAATTTTCCCTTTTTTTTCTGTAAGGACTTTTTTTTTCTTTTCTTTTTTTCTTTTTTTTTCTTATTTTTTTCTGCATGCTATTTATTTGTTTAAATCATCTGTCATGCCTTAACAAAAACCGCCTAAGAATGTCCAGATTTGGATTTGTTTTACGTGCAACTTAGATCTTATTAATAGTAGGAGTCACTCTGCTGGTTTGACTGAAGTGACATGACGCCGGTACCTGCCAGGCATTGACCAACTATGATAACAAACAGTTAAACAGCAATAATTAGAGTTTTAACCCTTAGTTTCCCCAACTAGCCTACCAGGAGAATGCTCTGTTACATCATGAAGGCACAACACATTAAATATTCTGTGGCTATGGTCTAAAAACACTTGTGTTACAACAACATTAACGCAGATGAGGATCAACACAAATGCCGCTTTTTCAGCAATACAAACTGTCTTAGGTATAGACACACACTTGCCCAATTGGAAAGAAAATGATCCTTGTATTTTGTTTCTCCAAATTTCCCTCCTTCTACTCCAAATTAGCTCAATGTTACTTTTGATTAATTGTGAGACTACGGTTAACTGATCAGGGTTCCTAAATAAATGCCATCTGACGCTCCTTTGCCACCACCCACATAGCTAACTTCTTTTTTCTTTTTTTAAGTTGCCCTGCTTTGCAAAACAGAATGGAAGTGAAATTAAAGTTATTAAAGTTGAAAGCCCTTGCGTAAATCCTTTTGTTTTTTAATATTTGCAAACAGTTTTGCTTACTAGAATGCCAGCATCATCTGCTGTTAAACAGAAGCAAGAGGTTTTTTGTTTGGTTTGTTTTTTAAACACAAGTGTTTTGAGTTCCTTGGAACTTTGTGTGTCAGACAGACTACTAACACAGAAACACCATCACTGAAATTAAAAACAAAACAACAGGAAGCAAATGAAAGAAAGTAAAAAGCAACTGTGAAACAAAGAATTATGCTACAGTATCCTTTTTAGGTGAACGTTATAAGTACACAAATTTTGTTAGTAATAATTGTTCATATTTACAAGTATTTTGAACACTGATTGACTTACAAGTGTCCACTAATGTTGTTAATAGCACAATAGGTTTAATGTTTATAGTTTTAGTTGTTTTGTTTGCAGTATGATATCAAGTATAGCAGTCCCAGCACAGATCAATGACAGCAAGAGCACAATTTTCTAACTGGATATGCTTTTCAATCATTATAATCCACTGAACTCTCTCTCCTGGTCTATCACTCTCCAAATGCATCTTCTGTTGTTTGTAGCAGCAGTCCAGGGTCAAAAAACAAACAAACAAAAAGGATATTTGCCAACTGGAGAGATCTCTGCAGAGTTTAATCATGTCTATTTAACAAAACCACACAACTAGTAGAAACACTCTTTTGTGTTGCAGAACATTATACTTTCCATTGGGCTAACACAAAGATATGCATATCTCTGCTATGTGAAGCATAGTTCTAGAGGTCTACCCAGTACATAAAGCTCTGACACACACGCACACAGTATTAGCAAGTCTAAGTAGACTAAAGTCATTGATCCAAAGTAGCCATTTCTTATAGCTGGTGCTCCTTTGGACTCTCAGCAGGTCCTGAGGCCTGTTTATAAGACTTCAAGTTAGCCAAAGGAATGTCAGTCATGTGATTGCCAGTGTTGAAATGGCCCTCACCAGAACCATACTGCTTTCGGTCACTGAACTGGTTTCTGTTGGTATCTTCTTTCCAGGTTCTTGTCAACGTGTGTCCATTCACTAGTTTGTCCTTCTTAACCCATTCTTTCTGAGGTGCAAAGGTGGAGAGAGGAGACTTTGGCTGCTGGTATGGACCCAGGCTGGGAGGCATCCAACAGTTATCTGAGTGACCCAAAACCAGGCATTCTTGAGTACACATCTCTGTAGCTTCAGCTAATCCTCGTGGACCAAGAGGCCCATCTGCAGAAGACAACAAAGGAGACCAAAAAAAAAAAAAAAAGAGAAAGAAATAGTGTTAGACTTTCACTTTGAAAATATTGCTATCAAAGCTGCATGTACTCCTGACATTTGCTAGAATGGGAAAAGTAATTGCAATGTTCTTAACCCTACAACCAACTATGCCACTGACTTAAAAAAGTGACATTATGTCAATGTCACAGTGTCAAAATATACATGCATGCTAACAGAGAGTGGTTATCTGTTATTAAGGTCATTGGTGAACTGTGACTTTTGTGATCAAAACATCTTCTATGTCATTGCCTGTATACTTCCCTGTTCCTCAAAAAGGGAATGATGGATAAATTAGTCATTAGCCAACAGACTCAGACACCGGATATGAATCAGTTCCAATCCCATTTTTAAGGATTCCTTATTAAGGAAGTAAACACTTGGGCGGACGAAAAACAGTGATGAGCAAACACATTAACCCAGATTCTCTATGAGACCTTATGCCAGGAGTGAATTGGCATAGCCCAGGCATGCTCTCATCTCGCCTGCAATTTCCAGGTATGTGGGGCCCTGGATGTAGGAGCAGAAATGCTAGGGAATTCTCAGCTGGCTAGTTAGGTCTAGATCAGGGATCGGCAACCTTTGGCACGCGGGTCGCCAGGGTAAGCACCCCGGTGGGCCGGGCTGGTTTGTTTACCTGCTGTGTCCACTGGTTCGGCCGATCGCGGCTCCCTCTGGCCGCAGTTCACCCTCCCAGGCCAAAGGGGGCTGCGGGAAGCGGCGCGGGCTGAGGGATGTGCTGGCGGCCGCTTCCCGCTGCCCCCATTGGCCTGGAGTGGCGAACCGCAGCCAGTGGGAGCCGCAATCAGCTGAACCTGCAGACGCGGCAGGTAAACAAACTGGCCCGGCCCACCAGGGTGCTTACCCAGGTGAGCCACGTGCCAAAGGTTGCCGATCCTTGGTCTAGATCCTACCACTCTGCAGCACCTGAGTGGTACAAAGTAAACAGAAAGAGAGAAGATGTGAAAATCTGTACCATTGTCAAATTGACTTGCCACATACAGATCCCCATTTGGTACACTAAATAGATGAAACACATTAGTCCCACTGGACATTAATACGCATCTCAAAGATTTGCTATAAAACTACATAAATCAAAGGGTACACACAATGTGAACCTTCCGTAACTCACTTGTGTTTTCATGGTTTTCTTACATGCATGAATATGAGACCACAGGAGACGGACCATGCAGTCTGTAATATGCTATGCATATTAAAGACCCATTTCATCTTTCACCCACTACGGAGAGCACAACTGGCCTGCTTCAGAGGCCTGACTATCAGCTCAGTGGACAAGTCATCCATATCTCCAGAAAGTGCTGACCTTCTCCCCAGTCTTAGCATATTTCTAAGCGAGTGAACTTGCAGCTGAGTCACTGATCTGACCAGACTGGATTTACACATAGGGTAAGATGTTCCGAAAGACTGATAAATTGCCACATGTCTTTGTTACCTATTTCTCAACATCTGAGAATATATACACCCAATGACCAATGCTTGGTCATGATCCCTTGCTAGATATATGATGATTTTAATGAAGACCTTCAATAGGGAATTCTTTCCTTGACTTCAGAGCAAATCACCAGCCTAGACCTCCAGGCAGTCAAAGAGTTAAGAAGCATTTTTTTCTTGATTAAACAGTGAAGTGACAGGAAGGAAATTATGGATTGATTTTGAGAATGAGGTTAACCAGATAGGCATGAATGCTGAAGTCATGAAGGTTAGCATTAATCAGAGGAAAAATACAGACCACAGAAAGACCAGTCTGTCAGGGCTGTGTCAGCACAAAGATGCCTTTTTTAATTGTGAATTTGGGCCAGTAATTATCACTGAAGATATTTAAATGAAGATGTTTGTGCTGCAGCGAAAATGGAGATTTCAGTCTCTTCAATTGCAGCAAACGCAGCATAGCAGATTTATTTTCAAATCCCCAGATCATCCTAATTAGTCTAACTGTAGCTGCTATTCCTTTTAACATGCCTAATGTTTTTAATCTTCCTAGGCTAATGGCCTCATGAGATCCTGTGGCAGTGAGTTCCACATGTTAATCATCTGTTGCATTCAGACTCAGTTTGAGCAAATCTAATTTAGATGCATTTTGTTAAAAAACACGTCAACTATTGTTTCCTTTATCCTTATCTCTGAATATCTTTTTTTAGA
The DNA here is from genome assembly GCA_003942145.1 of Platysternon megacephalum. Lineage (NCBI taxonomy): Eukaryota > Metazoa > Chordata > Testudines > Platysternidae > Platysternon > Platysternon megacephalum. The sequence continues at coordinate 1,836,206 of QXTE01000197.1, read as the reverse complement.
CTGTGAGGTCACTGGGGCAGGAACAACCCTTTTTGCATATTAGTATCTAACAGTAGATTCTGGGTACTATGGACAACAAAAGTAATGATGTCTTTTTAACTAGATGAGCCATGACTGGAAGCTCCTACAATCCTTGTACAAGCAATTGGAATAATTTAAGAAATATATATACCCAATGACATTGGGGCAATACAAGATGAAATAATCAGTTCTGCAATAATTTAGGGTAAAAAAGTGACTGCAAAGCAGAAGTTTAGCACAAATTTCAAGGAGAGCCAATAATCTTGGTTTTAAAATAAGAGCTGTGATAATTCACGGGAAGAGCGAGATTCTTGTTCTATAAAAGCCCCTCTTTGAAATCGGCACTATACAGCTATAATCAAATTGAGGCAAGTACTTAGTACAAAAAAGCTATAGTAAGTAAAGGAAGTAATCCCAGTATATTGTTAACATTTCCAAAGGTTATCTATAGGTTAAAAGCTGATTTTTTTTTTCTGCTGACAACAGAAATTTAATTTTAATTAGGTTTTTCCCATTTTCACAAGAAGAAAGTGAGAAGTGGCAAAACTCTTTCCAACCGGCCTGATCACAAAGTAAAATGCTATCTTGCTGACCCAAGGAGGAAAGGTTTGCAGGGATTAAAACTTTCAATACACAAAGAAAAGCCTTCACCACAGAGTGACACAGTTCAAGAAATACAGTGCATGCACCCTGGGCTTCCAATTTGCAATGTAATAGCAGGTTAACAAGAGAACCCTCAGTTCCACACTCATGAAGTGGATCTGTTATGTTGCCCTGTTTAGCTAAATAAAATAAAATAAAGTTCAAAGACATATGGAAATCATTTGAGTTTAGAATTTAAATGGGTAATAAGCTGTTTTTACTTAGGACAAAATATGCATGTGGACCTATAAGCCATGTCAAATTAATCTTGGAGAGATTTACTTCATGTGTTTAGCTTTCCTTAGTAAGAGTCCTAGAGTGATAATACAGTTAATCTCGGAATGGATTTCCTCTGAAGTTGGTGAAGTTTGTGGATAGTTTTGAAATATTTGGATGAAAGGTACTATTTAAATATCTATTACTAAGAACAAGGGGCTGTCTAATAAACAGGGACAGGATGGTGCTGTGGAGATAATCAACTATTTTGGAGGAACCCGGTGGGTGAGGTAATATCTTTTAGTGGACCAACTTCTGTTGGTGAGAGACACAAGCTTTTGAGATACACAGAGCTCTTCTTCAGGTCAGTTTGGAAGGGGCATTTCCCATATTTCTGGTTAGCCAAATGTCACTTTCTTACTTTGACTCTCCAAAAGACTATCACAATCCAATTCATTTCAAAGAGGGATGTGTTTTTGTTCTCAGATGTCCCTATCTATAGATTTCAAATGCAGACAAGCCTGACAGGGGTGTAGTACTCTCTGGAGAGGGCAAATCTTGCTCTTTGTGGGGTGTCACCTGCAAATATATGAGCAGAGTTTTGGCTCTAGCACTCACAGTGCAGGCCTGGGAGCCAGGAGCACTCCTGTAATACTCATTCCCACTGTAGACTTGGAACAAGTCACTGATGCTCTCTGACTCAGTTTCCCCAGTCTGTAAAATGCAGAGAGTGTTTACCAGTCTCACTAGAGAATTGTGAGGATTAACTATGGAATAATTAGATAAAATGCCTTGAAGGACTCTATATAATTGTTAATCAGCAAATAACATTTTGATACTTTGCCTTTAAGGCATCACAACATAAAAACAGCCTCTTACTTTTTGTTTGAAGTGATGCTAGATTATGTGTACACCCCGGGGTACATTTCAGATTATAGACAATATATTTTAATACCACACTAATGGAATAACAGTACATTCCAATCTGGGACAAGGACAGTCTCATTTATAATGTGTACATGTGACTATCATCATAGGCACCATGATCTCTGATTAGGGCATTTAGATGAAACCACAATGCATTTAATAAATCTTACTAATAATCATTATGATGCTTTGGAGGCTCTGCAAAACCCCTGATGCAAGATGCATGTGATTTAGAAGAAAAAATAATTAATTTTGGAGAAAATATGAGCTCAGCACAATAAAAATAAAACACAGTGGCATGGTTTTCTTCAGCTCCTGCCTTGTGTAATTATGTTCTCTGTGAAGACAGTTCATTCCTTCTTAAGAGTCTTCTTAGTATTCAATGGCACAAGTGAAATAATCATGAACAGTATGATGGGGGAAAGAACCTTCTGGGATATGCAGGATGGTAGCTAGCATTAGCTGCTTTGTATTGAGAAAGCACAATGTTGACTTACTGGTAATTATCTTTCCCCTCCACCACTACCAAACAATAGCTTTCACCCGGTTTTCTAAACTTGCTTCATTACTGCAAACAATGACACCACTTAAAAACCTATTCCTGATGCTTTAATTTCATAATTGCATTAATTTGTTTCCTTTCTCTCCAAAAAATGTCACTGGAATCTCTGTATCAAGTTTTTCCACACTGAAGTACTTTATTGATACGTTTTTTCAAAGTATTTGTTCTCCGAACAATCTGTAATGCATGAGCCCAGTTATCAGTCTTGGCTGCTTGAATACATAATGACACAACTGCTGATAAAACTGTACAAGCCATCTGTCTCTGGATTTAAATGTTTTGAAAGCAAACACAAAAGTACATAACAAACACTCCCTTAAATTGTCTTTGTTACTATTGATATCAGATCTTATGCCCCCCCAAAAGCCTTTTTTATTACTTTATTCTGTTAATAGCTGTCAGCCAACTGCATGGCTTGCTGCCTCAAAAGGAGACAGGTGCAAGCAGTTAAATGCCAGTCAAATGTTGGCCATACCCTAATTGTGGAAATTCGGAGTGGTCTTTTATCTCATTTTATTATACCCAGAAGCTGAACTGTTATTTCATTGATTAACTAACTGCTGCAATTAGCAACTAGCTCCTGGCACGTTGACCAGCTGCTTTTCAACCGGCTCCTTCAAAACTCTCTTGCTCAAAGCCGGAGGCTCATTCTTTAAATGTGAAAGAGTCAAAACCACAAGTTAAGTTGTACTCAGATGCTTTTCAGCCTCCTCTGTGAATTACGATTCATTAGCCAGGATGCATTGTTGTTGGGTATAGTGGTGAACATGGTGTTGACCCTTTACCCCTGGCCTGATCGTAGGGAAAGTTATTATACAAGATTAAACTATATATCATGTGTTAAAACACATTAAAATGTTTTAAGATCATAAAATGGAGGCCATTAGACTTGTAATGTAAGAAGGGAAAACAAATGTAAAAGTATTTGTTGTAGGTATTTCAAAAGTATGAGGCCTAGATAAAGTACTTGACCTAGGGTTATAAGATTTAGCAATATGTATATTGTGATAAGCAAGTAAAAGACAAAAGGGCAGTTTAAGCTTGAAATACCAAATTCCTAGGGGATTTTGGAATACATGTAACCATGGAATAACCACATTTACGTATCAAAACTGCTAGGAAATGTATGAGGAAAAACGCCTATGGTAGCAATTGGAACCTTAATTATGGTCCCCCAGAATGACAAATATGGGCAGGGTGCTTAGACCTAAATCATACATGGTTCTGGTTGTGTGGGGGATGCAAGGAAAAGGGTATAAAAAGATGGTCATACCAACCCCTAGCTGGAACATTGGGATGACACGAAGGTGGTAACTAGCTCATCACTGCCCACTTATGGTGCTCTCCACTTACTATTGTCTTCATCTTAATGTCTAATGGTCTCCATGAGATTGCGAGTATGCCAGCCTTGGAGGTGTTTTGTAATATGTATCTGTTTGTGTACAGTTATGCTTATGCTTGGTTTTATTTGGATTTTAAGGTAAGTCTTCATGTTTCTGTTTGTGAGATTCACCAATCTCACTCAATAATAATATTATGAAGCCCCTGCATACAAAACCTGTTATTAATGACTTGTGCAATTTTGCATTCCAATTAATGAGAGGCTACAATGGCCACAGCTGCATTTAAAATTTGATACAATCATATTTATTCATCTTTTCACACCAGACCTTTAACAAAATTCAGCTCTATTTAACCTTGGATATAGAAAGCCTATTGTTGACTGTACAACACAGTCATACGCTGCATTGTTAAATGACCTTTCCTGAAGAGACAACATATTACAAATTTTATAAAACCTTCCGCCCCCTCCACTTATAATTACAGAACTGATTTTCCTGTATTCCATGAAGGCTTTGCACCTATTGTATATGATAAAAAGCGGGAAAATGGTTTATAACACAAAGATGGTTCTGACATATTTTTCTCTTCAATTAATTAAAGAATTAATGTGAAAGTGCTTTCTTGAATCCTAGGTTATGTTCCAAAAAACAAAACAACTCCCACACACATGCTGTACAATTTGCTTTTTCTGATTAGTAATTAAGCTAGTTTCTGTCACCCTTACATTGAAAGACACTGTACTCCACAGCTAGTCCCATTTGGCATTACTGAACCCAAATAAGGTTGGCAGCAGAATCTGGTCCTTAATTGGGCTAGACTGAGGGACACATGCTGCCTTACACATACAGAGTAGTCCCTTTGAAAGGAATCTGACTATTCACGTAGTAAAATACTAACCAAGAGGAGTAAGTGTGGCAGAATTTGACCATGTATATGACGACCGTAGCAGGCCACTCCAAAAGCATCACTTCCACTCTGCAGAAGTAATTGTCACATTTTCCAGGTTCCCCCACCTTACTCTAAGAGAAAGTAATCCCTTTACCAGGTGTAGATTACTTTCTCCCCCATGCTTCCTTAGTTGCACTGGTAAGTGTGCAGGTTCCATGCTACCTGCCTTTCTCTGCCCACTCCCAGTCCACCTGTGTGTAGGGTGGGCGGAGGGAGAGAAGATGGGAAGAAGTGCACTGTGGAACTTGTACTGTTAAGTGCATAAAGGGGTAATCTGGACAGCCTGAACAGGTGGCCTAGGGTTCTTCCGCTCCTTTACTCCTCTGCATGGCAGCAAAAGGGCCAGATACAATTTGACCCATAATGAGGTCGTTTTCATTGTACAAGTTTTTCCAGACTTGAAGTGTAGTGTACCCTGTGCCCTACCACATATAGTTTTCCTTCAAGGAATCTTAGAGTAGCATGGAGGTGTTTAACTACATCGCCATCTTGTTTCCAGTACTTTTACAACAGATATTGCTAACAGAGTTCACTGGGCACTGGTTAGATCAGCTCAGATTAAGGGGTGGTTCGTAAACTTCAGTCCCTGAGGGCAGTGTTTCCCAAACTTGGGACACCGTTTGTGTAGGGAAAGCCTTTGTCGGGCCGGGCCAGTTTGTTTACCTGCCGCGTCTGCAGGACCAGCTGATCGTGGCTCCCACTGGCCGCGATTCGCTGCTCCAGGCCAATGGGAGCTGCTGGAAGCGGCGGCCAGTACATCCCTCAGCCCGCGCCGCTTCCAGCAGCCCCCATTGGCCTGGGACAGCGAACCGCGGCCAGTGGGAGCCGCGATCGGCCGGACCTGCGGACACGGCAGGTAAATAAACCGGCCCGGCCCGACAGGGGCTTTCCTTAAACAAACGGCATCCCCAGTTTGGGAAACACTGCCTTAGGGGAAGATCCTTTTGTTTGCTGCATGGCCACATAGTTTGAGCAAACATATAGCCCCAAGTTATTTATCACAGATGGGTAGCTAACCTGCTTTCAGTTCTTTACTACCCACTTGTTACAGGGGTAACTGGATGAAATTCCATGGCCCATGTTATAGAGCAGTGGTCTCCAAAGTGGGGTGCGCGCACCCCAGGGGGTGCGCAAGACGATCCTTTGGGGGGTGCGGCAGGAGGCGCGCCGCCAGAGGGGGGGGGGAAAGGGGGCAGCTGGAGGAGGGAGGGAACGAGCGAGTGGGGAAGCTGCCCCCATCGCCCGCAGGCAGGGCCACCCGTAACGCAGGGGCTTTAGGGGCTGCAGGGCACTGGTCTAAGGGGGCCCCGGGGCCCTGGCCTGCAGCTTTAAAGCCCCTTTCGGAATGCGGCCCTTAGTCCTCCGGCCCGTGGAGGAGCAGGGGAAGCCGCGCAGCCAGCGGCTGGAGAGAAGTGGCGCTTTGAAGGGGAAAGCGCCGCTTCTCTCCGGCCGCTGGCTGTGTGGCTGCCCCTGCTCCTCCTGAGTCCTCCGGCCCGTGCTCGCAGGGCCGCATTCCGAAAGGGGCTTTAGAGCTGCAGGCCAGGGACCCGGGGCCCCCTTAGCCCAGGGCCCTACAGTCCCTAAAGCCCGTGTTCCGGGTGGCCCTGCCTGCCCGGGGGGTGGGGGGTGGGAACTCCCAGAATCGTGGCCATGGGGGCGGTGCTGCGCTCCGCAGAGCCACCTGCACACCCCCTGCACCAAACAGGAGCTGCCCCAGGTAAGTGCTCTACACCTCCTGCCTGCCCCAGCCCTGAGCCTCCTCCCGCACCCCCACCCTGAGCGCCCTTTCACACCCTAACCCTAATCCAGACCTTCGAATCGCTGTATCACAAAGTGTTAAACCAAGATTTTCAGAAATAATGAAGCATAATCAATCACATTGCTCTCACTAAAAAATATTATTAATAATAAAAAAAAATTGTGAGAGCAAAAAGGTTTTTTGTACCGTTAATAAATAAAATACAATACAAATTATTTTAAAAATATTGTTTATTTCATCTTTATCTCATCCTTTTTTAATTTCTATTTTTATATGTTTTATAATGTACGTAATATATTATTATAGTAGTACATGTATATAATTTATACATAAATAAATATACATATATTGGGGGTGCATGCTCAAAATTTTTTACTGATAAGTTTGGAGACCACTGTTATAGAGGACTATTATCACTCTAGGATTTATACAGGGACTTGTCTACATGGGGACACTCAGCAAAATTAATCAGAATTAACTAAAGGTGTGAATTGAAATTGAATTAGTTAAACCACAATAAAGCCTGTGTGGATACACTCATACAGAATTAAAGTGTCCTTAATTAGGTTTAGTTTAATTAACTTCCAAATCCCCCTGTAGAAAAGCCCCGGATGATCAAATGGTCCATTTTGACCTTAAAATCTATGAATCAGCAAATATTAGCAGAAAGTGCTTGAACTTTTATAAACTTGCATTGATAAACTTACACAAATGGGTGTGTGGGAGGGGAGCTGCTTTAGAAAAGTGGAAGGTGTTTGCCGCAAGTCCAAATTTGAGAGTGTGATTCTGGTTTCTGATTAAAAGTTAAAACTCATTCTGTGATTTAAAAAAAAAAAAAAAAGTACTCTAACCTGGATTTAAGTGTCACATTGTGGCTGCAGAGAGAGAGTCACCTTGGGGCAGAAGGGAAGGGGAGCAAATAAGATTTGGCGAAATGTTTTGTTAACAAATAAATAAGGATTACACGTTTTACGTGTCTCTCATACCAATTTAATATTTTGGTGAAAAGTCAACATTTGTAGATGGAGACAGTCCAAATACAATAACACATGGGCAGCCAAAGCAGCAAATTCTCTCCCTGGGAGGATAATGTTATTTAGACAGATTTTATAGAACACAAATAACAGATAGCATATCTTTATAAATCAGCACCCTTGCTCAGCATGATATGGACCTTATCTATCTTCTTCTCATCTGCTCAAGCTATGGCTCAGGAGGGCATTATCTCAACTAATTCTATCTTCTCAAAATTAGCATTTTTTCTGCAATCCATTCAATTTCTGGGGGACAATCTAACAAACGAGATCTCCATAAAGGATACAAATAAACCTTCTAAATTTCACTGGATCGCTTACTGAGAACACAGCACACTTACTGTTAAAGTATTTGGACAAGAATTTGTTTTTAGTGTGCGTCTTTTTCCTTATTCAGCTAAGATCCTGCTGCCTAAAAAACAAAATGAAACAAAAAAACCTCATTCCCTAAAGATGGTGATAGATTATAACAATAACATATTTATAAAACATCCTGTGGCCACAGTCATTTACAAGCTTTCCCCCCCATACCTAATATTTATGTTACTTGATCAAAATACTTTATTGAATAGATTTACAGGCAACAGGCTGAAACACCACCAGTTTTGACACGGTTGCATTTTCTTCTCTATAAATTTACCCCAACCTGCTGCCAGTCGAAATAGCTCACCTGAAGTCTCATTTCCAAAGTTTCTATAGATTATTTCTTTATTATATATACATTCTTAAATATTTCTATAATGTTTACTTAGCTAGAGGATTTTTATCAGGAACACAAATCCATTTGGTGTTTAATTGAGATTGAACATGTAGATATATTGGTTTAATTGTACTAGATTGTTACACACTTACATTGAATGGTACCATACTCTACGAATAGTGCCCTGGCGTTCAAGAGGACTGCTTGTGGAGAAAGGTAGTACTCAGCATGAGCAAGCTTGGCTGAATGCTGACAAGTACAGCAACTGAGATATGTTAGCAACATTTATAGCATTACAGTAGACCATTGTCATGTGTATTTTTTTTCATTTTATTTTATTTACAGCTACTATATGTTTGGCCTCACCACCATGTCGGTTAAAATAAATGTCAGCTTGAGCCTCAGTCTGGTTAAGGTTTTTTTAAAAAGAAATCTGGATAAAAGCCTTATTTTTCCCTGAGTGTCTCTCTATATTACAGCCAGATACTGATCCTCCATCTCATATTAAATTCACATTACTCCATGAGGGCAGGATTGGTACTCTGTGATCTTCCCTAACTAAGGGGCAGTGTGTAACTGCACTACCCATGGGACAGGCAGGAGCCAAAATATGACTTGAGCCTCACAATTCAGCCCCTGTGTTGGCCCTTTTTTTAGAAGAATCTTCTTCCCTCTCTGTCAGACATTGGGAGGAGAAGAAGGAGCTGAGTCACCTTGATCGATTGGCCCATAAGCCCTCACCAAGAGAGCGCCGATCACAACACCACGTTCGTATTGTTCTAGCCTTTCCTTCAGACACCTACTGGCCAGACTGTCAGGGCCACCGCACACCTGATCGACATAATGCACCGGAGCCCAGAACTCCTGAGCTCAAGCAATTTGCCATCTTTAGCCTCCCAAAGAGCCGGGATTACAAGTGCGTGCCGCCACCACACCCCGTTAGAGCTGAGTAATCCTGTTAAAATCAATGGGTCCAGTCATGGAGTAATTTGCTACTTTAACACAAATAAGGGCATCAGAATCTGGCCCCTAATCTCCCTACCCCAAATACGTTCTCTCTGCATAACTTCCAGAAAGGGAGAAGGAGCCAGAGACTCCATGAATTTCACTAGACTTTGTCATTACCAATTTAATTAACATGGAAGGTGCTCAGCTACTACTGTGATGCGTGGCAATACAAAACCCTAAAATATATCCATAATTCCAACAGGTTCCTTTGCCTATACAAATTATGAAGTTTAATTCTAGTACTTACTTGAATACAGCAGAAATCTGGAGGCTTACCAGACATACTGCCTGAACTATACAGATTCATAGATTTTTTAAGGCTAAAAGGGAACACTTTGATCATCTAGTCTAACCTCATGCATAATACAGGCCTCAACATTTCACCCAGTGAATCCTGAATCAAGCCTATATTGTGACTAAGCTAGAGCATATATTTTAGAAAGTCATCCAATCTTCATTTAAGAACTACAAGTGACGGATAATACATCACCTCTCCAGATAAGTTTTTCCAACTGTTAATTACCTTAATTGATAAAAATGTGAACCTTAAATCTAGCCTGAATTTCTCTAGCTTCAGCTCCCATACATTGGATTTCAGTATTTACTCAGAGCCCACTAGTATCAGAAACCTCTCCATGTACAGTTTTATAGACTGTAATCAACTCACCTCTGAATCTTCTCTTTGATAAATATAAATAGATTGAGCTTCCTAAATCTCGCACTGTAAGGCAGATTTTTCAGACCTCAAATAATTTCAGTAAGTCTTTTCTGAAACCTTTCTGGGTTTTCAACATTCTTTTTGAGTTGCGGACAGCAGCAGTGGACAGCGTATTCCAATTATGGTCTCACCAATGCCACCTTCCTATTTCTGTTCAACGTTCCCATTCTTATATATCCAGGAATCACATTAGCTCTCTTAGCCTCAACACTGAACTGGGAGTTTACATAAACCCTGATATTTAAGTCCCTTTCAGAGTCACGGCTTCCCAGGATATAGTCCCAAAATTTGTTCCCAGATGCATGTATTAAAAATTATGTTGCTGAAATGAGACAAGATTTACCAAGCAATCCAGATCTCTCTGTATGACTGACCTATCCTTATAAATATTGACCAGTCTCTTATTTACCAATCGTTGTGTCATTTGCGAATCTTACCAAGAATGATTTTGTATTTCCTTCAGATCAATGCTAAAGTTATTGAGTAGCATTGGGCCAAGAAGAGATCCCTGTGGGACTCCATTAGAAACACCCCTATTGAATGACGATTCTCCAAGCCTTTTAACAGGTAGATGAGTCTGGGATGGTTGTATTCATGAGAGGGAAGGCTGTGTATTTGCAAGTAATCTAGGCAAGACTACTCATGGCTTGGAGAATGGAGAGGTGATAGGAGTAGAGGCCTGGAGCAGCATAAGAACTGGAGACAAAAAGGAGTAGTGATTAAACTCTAAGGACCAGATGCTACCATTCTTACTAAGTATATCTTTCTCCATAAGGTACAATATCACATGCATAAGGGTGGCAAAATCAGCCCCTAAATGACATACAACTTTAGACTGATAGAGATTGACCTGTCTATATTGCACCTATCACCAGGATATTCTGTGCGCTAACATAATTAACTACACAACAGAAGACCAGAAGACTTATAGTTTCTATCCCACTCTTTAAGTAAGCTGTTTGACTGTACATTGAAAAGACCATTAAGTATGTTGTTTGACACATAGAACCACTGAAATCTGGGCTCAGCCATCACACTTATAATAATTATTAGTTTATATTCAGCATCCTTGAAGGTTCAATCAGTATTCCAGTATTACCTGTAGTCTGGGTGTGCATGATGACTAAAAGCCACCTCCCGCCCCCTCCCATTTTCCTGCTGCCCTAAAATATAATTGATAACTTAAGTCCAAGGGCTTGTATCTCCCATCACAGTGTGTTTTCTGATGGAAAATATTTTACTGCTGTTCTTCATAGATACAATGTAATTCTCTTATTAAGGATAACAAATCCCTGTAAATGCCCACAAAAAAACATATTGTTTCTAACAGCGTCAAGAGTTGGAGCTGGCTGAGTTCCCATCAGAACATGTCAGAAAAAAAATTCAGAGAGCACAGGAGCGTATGAAGGGGAAAGCTCCTGCTGCCATCATTCGCCAAAGATAAAGGGAACATCCAAGAACTGTAGCAAGATGTAACTTAGTGTTTTAGTTCAAGCAGTGAAATTTGTGACCAGAGCAAATGCTTCTGAAACAGATTCTTTCACTCCATTCCTACAACTTGCTTCACTAACCTACAACTATTAAACTTCCATGGACTCCAACTTCCTGTGGTCTGCTCCCAGCTGGATGACTCAATTTCAATCCTTTGCCATATTCCTTCTGTCTGTCTCTTTCTTTGAATTAACCAAATCCATAAGCCAGAAGGCTCATTTAATTCTTATTGATATTGGTTGGGGTGTCAGGTTGTTTCTCTCTAATAGAAGTGGCCTGTGATGTGAACCTTTTCTTTTTAATTTAGATAGCAGTCCAAAGTTCCTAGCTCTGAAACCTTTGACAAGATTTATAATGTTAAGCTGTCATCCAGAACAATCAGTATGGCTTCAGTTCAAAATCTATCTTAAGTATACTTCTAATCATGTTGAAATATACCCCAAATACTATATCCATTGCAGTATATTAGCCAATGTAAACATCTTCCCATGACTCCTGAAAGAAATGGGAAAACCTACAGCTCACTTAAAGGAATAAATGCGGAACTGGAAAAGCAGACATCATGGATTTTCTGTTCCGGTCAGCAATGATTTTAACAGCAGCCAATGTCAGTAATCATATGACATAAAAGTGTATTATGAAACCAATTCATTTATTACCAATCCTGCCTTATTTTCTGGTTCATTTTCTCTTTACCTATACCAAATGACTTTCATATTCTCTCTTTAGTTTACTCATTCTACCTGCAACCTTCCCATTATGTTTCTCCTGGAAAGTAATTTGGTTTGACTATCCTTCCCAACCTCCTTTTCTTTCTTTCTTTCTTTCTTTCTTAAGCAGTGGAGGCTTTTCTCTGTATGTGTCCACTTTCTATTTACTCTCAGATCTCACTCCTTGCACTATTCCCCAGTGGACATGCAGTCTGATATGACTTTATCGTTATGTCTTTTAAGATGTTCCAGGCTTCTGCTACACTTGTATATTTTTAAACAAACTTTTATTGAGTTATAAGACTGACTTCAGCTTCCTTGCTTGCACTGTATTTCCGTGGGGCTAAATTCAGCTTTGTCACCTGGAAGCCACTCCACTGAAGTCAGAGGTGATATGGATTCTAATGCCCCAATTCTGCAATTGTTTATGCATGTGAGCGACTTTATACATATGAGTAGTTCAACTGAGTTGAATGAAATTAATTAAATATGCAAGTGTTTGCAGAATTGGAGCCTTGGGGCTGGATACACAAAAGGAGTTAGGCGCCTAAGTCCCTGTTTTAGGCTCCAGTGCGATGCATAAAATTTCCTCCAAACCCTCTAGGTGCTTAAACTCGCTCTGCATCAAAGTTTCTTCAGTAAAAATTCCCTCGGTGCCTATGTTCCTCCCTCTGAGCCACACACTGCTGCCTCCATCCAGGTATCCAAACACCAGAGCAATCCACAAACCAGAGGATGATAGGCATCCAGCCACCTAAGTCGCAAGTGGGGCCCAATCCAGTAGATGTGCTCAGAGGCCACCTATTGGATCAGGCACATCAGGTGACTTAAAATAAAAACAGCTGGGGGTGGGGTAGGGGGTGAACGATGACGATAATCTCCCTCATAACCTTTAGCTCAGTGGATAAGGTACTTACCTGGGCTGTGGGAGACCCTTGGTTCAAGTCCCCTTTCTGCTGGAGAGGGGACTTGAATTTAAAGAGGGAGCTGTCACCTCTCATGGGAATGCTTTACCAATGGGCTACTAGATATTCTGACATAAGGCACTCCCAGTCTCTCCTGTTGAAGCTGTTGCACTGTGACTAAGTAAGAGTCATTGCAGCAGATCCTGGGTCTCCTACCCAAATGAGTGTTCTAACCACCAAGCTACAGAGTCATTCTTGTACATGCTCTCTCTCTCTCTGATCCAAATGAGAGGAGTGGGGCTTAGTACAAACCTGCTGGACAGCCTCTCCCATTAGCTAGCTTAGGCAGCTCCCTGTCTAGCATGCTGGCTTTTGTGCATCACAGTCTAAGGCACCTATCTCTTTCCATTCATTGTATAAGAGCCTAGGTGCCTCACTCAGGCTTCGTGAATCACAGTGATTTTCTAGGCACTAAAAGTTAGGCATTCTGATGCTCAGTGTCACACCACCTAAGCCCTAAATTTCTAAATTACACACAACCTGCTTTCTTGAAAACAAGTACAAAAATTCTGTTAAGGTTTTTTAACCCTTTTACCTCTCCATTTCCCTCATATTCTAAAATGCTAAAAAGTATATAAGAGATTGTTGGCTTCTCTATTTCTATAACTTAAAAATCCCTTTGAAGTTCCATGTTTATTTTTATCAGTCAACTTATTAATACTGAGGTAGTTAAAGTCTCCCATGGGTACAATATACTGTGGTTTTGAGTATTTTCATAGCAAGTCCAGCAATTTTTTCCCCCACCTTCATTCCTGGAAGTCTGTAAAAAATGCTCCCAGCTGTTTCCCCTTTGGAGTTCCTGCTATTTTAACAGACAGTTCTATGGAGAACACGAACAACAAAAAAGAGACAACAACTCTTTGCACTCCAAACTCTTGTATTTGCAAGAGCACAAACAAGATGGTGAGCACAAACGTGGGGCTCTATGCAAACAATGGTTTATTGTGTCTTTTGCATAGCTCATCTATCATTTGAGTCTTTGGAAATTTGCTGCTTTAATAATGCTACTCTAATCTATCCCATGACCGGGCTAGTATAGAGCTGGCCCTATGGAATCAAAAATTACTGATTCCTTTACGCTCCTCTTATTCCGTAACAGTACCGAGAAGAAGTCAATATATCTATATTATCAGAAAGCTTTGGGATCAGATTTTCAAAAATAGGCATTTAAAAAGTTATGCTTATATCGATATTGAGGCATCAATGTATGTAAGAAAAACCTGCACAATTACAGATATGTAATAAATGAAATTAATAGTTTACTAAATTACTACATATCAAGAGTTTATTTTCATTGCTAAGTCCTTGACACTGGTTTCTCTTGGGATCAGGAGTGATTTTGTTTTTTTCCCCTGATTGTACTTACTTTCCTTCCTATAAATACAACACTTCATCACGCTGGCTACAAGTTTGTTTAAATGGGACTCCTTGTGTCCTCTTCTAGCACGATTTAAAAACAAAAAAAAATGGAATAAGGTAAGATGGCAGAGTTGCCATTAAACTATTCCCGATCTGAGAAGTCCATGACTTAATTCTGGTTATAAATTGCTATTCAACTGTATGTCATTCTACTTCTTATTTGTACATATCACATAGCTCAGAATTAGTGAAAAGGTAGGAATTGAAGGTAAAGTGCGGACAGTGCTTTCCTGCATTATGCCTAACTCAGACAAGTGCTATAATTTCTTCACTTTCTTGAATATTAAATTAACTCACACATTTTCTTTATAGGAGGTTCCCATTAGTTTCTAAATCAGTTTACAGTATGTATGGTAAAACTCCTATGAAGGTCATTAAGTAAATGCGCCAAAGGCGAAATAATCAGTGAAAAACACTTATTTTAAATGAATTTTAAAAAACTCCATGTTTTGTTCATGTTTACATCTAAATAGATGCAAATCTAATATATTGCAAACGAATATTCATGTAATATAAGCATATCCCATTTTCAGAATAATTTTGGTTAGGCATATAATTATATTATAGTAATTGGTAAGATTTATACTTCTGGGCTTTCAACTCTTACCTGGGAGACTCAAATTTTTTTTACTCTAAATTGCTTTCTCACAGAAACAAATCAAATCACTTTTCAACCAAAAATAGTTATATTTTAATGGAGAACTCCCTTTGTCTAAAATTCATTTAACTGAACTGAAGCTTTGTCTTCTGCCTCAAAAACACTTAAGAGTTTTCAAAAGTATAAGGGATTCCTCAAAATTCAGATAAATGGGATTATATATTACTGAATAATATTTAAATTTGTAAAACACTTTTAGACCCTTTGGAATAAAATGAATGACAACTGGGATTTCCAGAGGCCTAAGAGAGTTAGGCACCCAACACCCGTTGACTTTCTATGGTAAACAGTTGGGCAGCTAAGTTCCTGAGGTCTCTTTGGAAACAGCAGACTATAGAAGTGTGAGCTGTTTTAAATTATTATTTTGATTATTTCCAATAGGCTTTTGAGATTTTTTTCAGCCAACAACCATTAATGAGCTAATATCAAACTAGAGCTAGTTGGGAATTTTTTGATAAAATGGTTTTTCATTAGAAAATGCCAATTGGTATAAACCCAAACTTTTCACACAAAAGGGCTGGTTTCCACAAAATGTTCCTTGGGAAGGTTTCTAGGATGGAATTTATGGACAGAAAGAGAGCAAGAAAGCCACCCAGTAGAGCCTTGTGAGGGACTATAGTTTAATACCACTCCCACTGTTATGGCAGCAGGTTCTGCGGGATCCCAGTCCCGCTGCAGGGCTCGACCCTAGTCCTGCGCAGGGCTCTAGCACCCAGCATAGCCAATAGCCTGGTGGTTAAGGCACTCACCTGGAATCTAGAAAACTCAGTTTTAAGTCCTTGCTCTGCCTGATTCGGTGACGGTTATTCTTGGAAGAATCAATCTTTCTCTAGTTTTTTCACAAAACATTTTGGAAGGTCTCTGTTTTGATCCAATGTGAAACAGGAGACATTCGGCATCTCAAACATTTTCTCAGAAATGGGAAAACTATTTTCAACCCAACTCTACTTCAAACTGTCAGGCTAAAGAAAGGCAACAGGAAGCTAAAAATCAATACTAGAACTGATACAAATGGAGATCAGAATCAAATATAAGCATAAGGGGCTCCATTAAATACTGTCCATGCTTCTTTGCATCCGGATTCTCAAGTTATCCATAATATCATTCTCAACAAATCACATCTAGTCATTAAGAAATTGACCAGGGAAAGCAAAACCAAAACATTGCTTCATATCTGAAACAAAATCTCAGCTCAGATTTGAGTAGCAGTATACCAAGACAAAAACATGTATTTTGTAGTTTTTCAAAGCACTATTATATGTATAATGCTGAAGTCACAAAGAGAGATGTAGATTTGGGGCACTGCTTATTTGAACAGAGAGATCCTGATCCTGATGGTCTCCTGGTTAGTATTATTTAATAATATAATTTATTGTCTGGGAAATTGTATTCCTTGCCTCAGCCCATAGGAGATTTTAAAGTTTACTCTAAGATGTAGTTTTTAATGTACTACCTATAGCTTCACTGTTGTTGTTTTTTGTTTGTTTTTTTTATTATTTTTGTCCCCATGAGATTGATACATTAATAAGTGGTAAGGAGTGCTTTGATATTTATGATTATATTGTTTTAATTTATCGTATAATAACAATTCAATTAAATGAAAATATTTAAAAACAATTAGCACATTCAAAGCCTCTGAAAACAATAGACAATATGATCAACTTTATTTATCCCTGATAAACCTTACGGAGGTTTGTAAAGCCATTAGACGAATCAATATAACATGAAATTCAATTTTTTTTTCACAAGAGATCTATTTAGCTGATTTATTGGAATATGAAAATGAAATGAAGAATTCCAGTTGTCAAGTTTTATTAGGATTCACTTATTCGGTGTTTCATTTCCCTGACAGGAATAACAGCATAGATGTTACTCGTCATTTATAAAATGCCTTGTCAAAACACCTAGAAATCCTTGACCTGCTCATGCTCTGTCCCAGGTTTGGATTAGACAGCTACCATGAACCAAAGAATGATGAAAATGATCACTGGTAGTTTAAAACTTTCAGCTTCACCCCCTCCAAACCCTTTCCAGTAATACTTGGCTTTGTGCCAACAATTTAGCTTTAGCAGAGGAACTATTATAAAATTGTAGTTATGAGCATTTAAGCAGATTATTACCCTTGCACTGAGTGAATTAATTTATTAAGTAGCAATTTCAGAGTCAGTGAGTCATTTAGAAACAATGGCAGAAAGACATTCTGATGAATGCAACGACATTATCTGAGATGTCAAAATACTTTATTGTTAGAAAAAAATCTGCTCTCTCATTCCATGGAACAA
This sequence comes from Platysternon megacephalum, assembly GCA_003942145.1. Taxonomy (NCBI): domain Eukaryota; kingdom Metazoa; phylum Chordata; order Testudines; family Platysternidae; genus Platysternon; species Platysternon megacephalum. The sequence continues at coordinate 1,818,802 of QXTE01000197.1, read as the reverse complement.
GAGACAGACCACTGCTTCTCCACGTCTTTGTTGGGCCCAACCTTTTCTCCTTTGAGATCAATGGGAGTTTTGCTATTGATTTCACTGGGAGCAGAATTGGTCCCTTTATCTGTATGTAATATTTAATGAGTGCCAATGAGGTCACTTGAACTGTAGGTGAGGTAACTTGAACTAAGCTAGGGGTACAGGAAGCAGAGGAGAAGATGTCTTCTCTAACCAACCACAGGTGGTTCCTTTAGCATAGCTCCTCTCCACTTACTGTCCTTCCAGGTGCTCAAGCTCAAGACCCACTTCTTTTCCAGATTCCACATTCCTGCTATTCCCTGCTCTGATTCCCAGACCTCCACAACACTCTTATTCATTCCCCAGTAGTCCCATTTCCCTCCCTCCCACAAGCCCTCAGCTGCCCAGACTAGCTCTCTGTTTCTATAGGGTTATGTGCCGAGAGCAGCTGATGAGACCAGCAGCCAGAGTTGCGGCAATGGCAAAAGGAAGTAGCTGATGGAATACTGACGTGTCATCTAAATGTCTTGGTGCGGATCACAATATTTATCCTATTTTAGGGGTATGGGGCAAAAATTTCAAAAGTGCCTATGTGACTTTGGAGGCTAAGTCCCATTGACTTTCAATGAGACTTAGGCTCCTAAGACACTTTAGGTGCTTTTGAAAATTTTACCCATAGATCTTTGCCTTTTTAATTTTAATAGTTATAAAATGGCCTATGGCTGAGATATCAGCATACTCTTGATGTTGTGTAACAAATTATTCCTTGTTATGCAGTTGTTGCCTAAATTCTCATGTATTTTCCCCTTTAACATTTGCCCTATTATTTATTATGGGATACATTAAATTTACATAATGGTAATTAATAGGGATAGTCTTAAGAAAACATTACAGATCATGATTACATCAGCAGTTCTGTAATGCCCTGCTTGTGTATTTCACCGATTGCATATTATCAGAAATGACTCATATACAGTCATTCCTTAACTGAATTAGTCAAGTAACATACAGCAGTGGCTCTCAACCTTTCCAGACTACTGTACCCCTTTTAAGAGTCTTGTGTATTTGTGTCTGGGGATTTGTCTTGTGAACCCCCAAGTTTCACATCACTTAAAACTTACAAATTCAGACATAAAAATACAAAAGTGTCACAGCACACTATTACTGAACATTTGCTTACTTTCTTATTTTTACCATATAATTTTAAAATAAATCAGTTGGAATATAAATATTGTACTTACATTTCAGTGTATAGCAGGGGTCGGCAACCTCTGGCACGCAGCTCGCCAGGGTAAGCACCCTGGCAGGCTGGGTCAGTTTGTTTACCTGCCGCGTCCGCAGATTCGGCCGATCGTGGCTCCCACTGGCCGCGGTTCGCCGCTCCAGACCAATGGGGGTGGTGGGAAGCGGTGTGGGCCGAGGGATGTGCTGGCCGCGGCTTCCCGCCACCCCCATAGGCCTGGAGCGGCGAACTGCAGCCAGTGGGAGCGGCAATCGGCCGAGCCTGCGGACGCGGCATTTAAACAAACTGGCCCGGCCTGCCAGGGTGCTTACCCTGGCGAGTTGTGTGCCAGAGGTTGCCGACCCCTGGTGTATAGTATACAGAGCAGTAAAAACAAATCGTCATCTATGACATTTTAGTTTGTACTGACTTCCCTAGTGCTTTTTATGTACCCTGTTGTAAAACTAGGCAAAGATCTAGATGAGTTGATGTACCCTCTAGAAGACCTTCGAGTACTCCCAGGGGTACATGTACCCTTGGTTGAAAACCACTGATGCACAGTATTGAGTTAGTCAAGGCCCAGAAATCTATGATTGTGGCACAGACCACACTCTTAATGTTGCTATCGCCCACATCACTGTTGATACTTAACAAATATATAGTTACAACAACAATGTATTCATGTACAATGTACAAGGAACCAAATGAGGACATGCTATACCCCACCTACAAGTTAAGTGAAGAGGATAGGACAGACTGAAAGGGCTCAGAAGAAGTATTAGTTTTACAGTGCTTTTATTGTTTGTGTGTGTTCACTGCCCATGGACATCACAGAACAAGTGAGTCTGGAAAGTGGAGAGGGTGGTGGCTGGTTGAACCAGCATTGGGGGCATTCCCCACATCGTAGGCTGCTTGAAAAAAGGCAAGGAGGTAGGCAGAAGAGAAGTATGAAGAGTGGCGATGGATATATTTGGTGCAGAGGGCATTATGAGTACAGTAGCTCAGAGACGTAGGCCAAAGTGGAGTTAAGAAGATCCATTGAATGCAAGAATAAGAATTTAAACTTGATGTGGTGGACAATGGGGATCCCACAGAAATTCAAGTAGCAAGTGGGCGTGGTGACATAGTTTGAATAGCTCAGGAGGAAAATAATGTTAGTAGCTGCATTTGGAAATTGCCACAGGTTGTGATATGAATGTCCTTATGCTCAAGAGGCTTGGAGATCTCTTACATGGATATAACTTAAGCTGTAAATTTTCAAAACTGTGCATGGGGATTTAGTTATATATCCATTGAGCTGTCACATGGTGAACGCTCTAAGTGCCAAAGTTTACTCCTGTAGCACTTGAGGCCACTGAAGTAGTTTATATTTCTTCCAGTTGATCACTAACTGAAAATAGCTTTCTGCCTGGATGGAATACAGCCATCAAATGTGACAAGGCCTGAAGACATCCTTCCCACAAGTTAGTGTATCAGTGTGACTTTTATCCACCCTGAGACAAGGAGACTGAATAGACTTTCAGGCAAATATCAAAAACCCACAATCTGACCCGCCAAGCAAAACATCTGGGGCCTGATTTAGCACTGTGGTACTCCAGTTTTACATTAGAGTAACATTCTTGATTTCAATAGAATGATGGTGCCAGAAGAATAGTATTGCAACAGTGGATCAGACCCATAGTTTTAAAACAGAAAATCCCAGTAATAAGAATGGCAGGATTGTGGCCTATCCTAAGAGCCCATGCAAGGGAATAAAGTTATCCATTCTGGGCATAGCTGTAAGGCAGAGAGATTAGCCTCCACATAACACACAAAAAGAGTCTGGTGGAGCTGCTTGAAAAAAATATAGAAATTATTTGCAAAAATTGTTTTCAAAATTTGCAAAAAAAAAAGGAATGCTCAACCAGTTTCAGTCTGTGAGCATTGCAGAGGCAGTTGAGTCTCATTACTTTTGAGCCCACGCAGCATGTAAGGAGTGCAGGCATGGTGCAAAGGGGGTACGTAGGTGCATGTGGTGGGCTAAGGGCGGACGTGTGGAGGAGTGTAAAACGTCAAGGTGACAGTTGAGTTTTTCTGGGGGGAAAAAAATCGCTTCATAGGAGTAAAAGGAAATTTGCTGCTGCTTTTGGACCCCTGCTCAAAACACATTTACATATAAGTATACTAAAGAAAAACCAACCCCAACCTTCAAGTGCTGATAACAGAAAACATCTGGTGCTTGCCTAGTTTTATTTTTATTAAATGTGGTTTTTTTACTGTGCTAATTAACTGATTTCCACACAACTGCAGGTATAAACACTTAGTACGCACTCAGTAGCCATAGTGGCAAAGAAGCACTGCACTTTGTCAGTTCCTATATTGCATCCACTCACAGAGAACGGGCATGACATAGGAACAGCTTGGAAACCGATTCAGAGCTGACTACTGCTTCCCCTCCACAATGTTCCTTTTCAGAAAAGAAATAACAGTAAAAACATTCTCTACTCCAGTAGTTATGCATCCACTAGGTATTCTCTGCTTGTCAGCTTATTTACAATGTAATTGCTTCTGGGGTCCCATTTTTGCAACTAAAAAATGGAGGTAGTGAGATCTCACTGTTTCATGCTGATCAAGTGACATAATTGATTAAATAGGCTGGGAAGCACTGATCTACACAAGTGCCTGCCTCAGCATGTCCTGCAGCAAATCACAGCACCCACCATAAACACTTGCATATACTGCATATTTACCACATTACAAGCCTGAGAATCACCTTATCCTCCCTGTCAATACTGGTCGTACTTGGCTTTATTATATGTATTTCCTGTTGGATAGGCATTTATTGGTGCTGTACTAGGTCCATTATTGCTTCTTTTTTTTAAATTCATGGTATGGGATACTGAGAGCAAAATTAAAAACAAACCAACCCTACCCTATCCTATTTCACCCCCAAAAACCCTAAAACACAATCCAGACACAAAAGATTGCCATTAAACCAACCAAACAAAAAATGTCACAGAAAAATCCCACCCTGATTTTTCCCATTCATTATTGTAGAAGTATAGCCTCCCTATAGTATGTTCAGTATACATGATATATCTGCAGTATGTTAAGGAATCATGTCCTAATAGATTTTAGTCATCACCTACAATTCTTAATATAAAGCAGTTAATCAAATGCACACTATGAGAATCCGCAGTATTAAATATGCTGGGCTGTTTTGTTCAGGCTGCATGTAGCTCCACAGGAGCCTTGGGCATGGAGTCTAGGAAAATCTCACATGACACTTTCAGGCACTTTCAGTTTTGAAAGAAATTGAGAGCTAGTTCAATTAGGATTGGGCAAGGTAAGAAGTGGCCAAACCTTCACCTTTCCCCAACTAAATCTTGACTTTTTTTTTCAGATTTGTATAAATTTAGGTAAGTCATCTAGGAAAATTAGGCACTGGGCTCCTACAACTATATCTGATGTGCCAATTGATAGATATCTGAGAATATCTGGGGTGCGCATTCATACTTTCAGACTTAGAGGAAGATGGCATAGTGGCTAGGGCATTAGCCAGAGACCAGGATTCAGTTCCCTGCTGTGCCAGACTTCCTGTATGACCATGGGCCAAAGACTCACGTTTTCCTTACACATGAAAGTTAACCTGGAATAAGGCAGAATGTGAATTTAAAGGAGATTAACTATTCCTGATTAACTCCAGGTGTGGACATTCTTATTCCAGAACTAGAGTGTTTACACATGGAGTTAAACAAGAACATTTAATCAGGAATAGAAATCCTGGAATAACTCCCCATGTAAATGAGCCCTTAGTCTCTCTGTGCCTCAGGTCCCCATCTGTAAAATGGGGATAACAGTACTTCACTGCCTTATAAGGGTGCCATGAGAGTGTTCAAGTTGTAGGGCTCAAAGATACACAGTAATGGCGGCCATTTAAGTGTCTTGAGCTATGTCTGTAGTGATGGAGCTGCGCCACTGTAAGATCTCTCTTGTAGACACCCTATGCTGATGGGAGAGAGCTCTCTGGTCAACATAATCCACCCTAATGAGCGGCGGTAGCTATGGTGATGGGAGAAGCCGACATATCGCTGTTATACCGGCGTCACTCACGGGGAGTGGAATATTCACTCACTGAGCGACATATGTTTTGCCGACAGAAGTGGTAGTGTAGACACAGCCTTAAGATTATGACATTTAAAGAGAGTAGCACTAATGAAGTCTGGAAGAGAAGATACACCACACAACTAGAGCTGGGTGGCATTTTTTTGACAAATAATCAACTAATCAAAATGTAGTTTTGGTCAACCCAAAACTATTCATGAACTTCACACAAATTTATAGGATAGCTTTGGCCAGGAAAAAAACAAAAACAAAAAACGCACAAATTTAGGCTAGCGTCACAAAACGGTCAGAGAAGAAGGCAGTAACCTCCCCCCCAACCATTTTTAGCCATTGGTCTGGTGGTTAGGACACTCATGTGGAGTGTGGGAGACCTAGGTTTGAATCCCTACTCTTGAGCAGAGATTCGACCCCAGCTCTCCCCCCTCCCAGGTGAGTGCCCTAAACTCTAGGTTATAGGCTATTCTGGTGAAGCTACATAATTTGTATGAAATACTTGAGTAGTCATTGGGCCAGAGAGAGAGAGAGAGATTGAGATTGTATCCTGGTGATTAGAGAACTCACCTGAGAGGGAGAGAGACATTTAAATCCAAGGCTAAAAGTTATAAGATGGGCACCACCACTACCTCCCCCTCCAGCCATTTTGTGGACCTAGACCTTTAAAAGTGTTCAGAAACAAAATGTTTTTGGTCAAATGACATATTTAATTGGACCCCAAATGGAACTTTGATTCATCATAATTTTTAAGAATTTTCCGATTTGACTGGACCCAAAACAAAGGATTTTTTTATTTTTTGGAACTGTCAGCAAACAGAAAAATCAGTTGTTCTCCCACCTCTACTCACAGCAAACCAAAGAAAGGGCCACTTGATCTTTCTAAATGTAGCGCCCCACCTCTCTCCCCATCCTGTTTACTGGCCCAGTTCAAGATAGGGGAAGCTTGGCTTGTGACATTTTACACAACTTTGGGAAACTGGGCCTGAGGCTCCTTTGTGTGCTCTGCATTGTGTGTCAGTGTGTGTTCACCTCAGACCAGACCCACTCAGACAAGCCACAAGGAACAAGGCTTTATTCTTTGAAGAATATAGAACAGGATTACAGTCTAGCACAGAGATGGGCAAACAATGGCCCGCAGGCCACATCTGGCCCATGGGACTGTCCTGCCCGGCCCCTGAGCTCCCGGCCCAGGAGGTTAGCCCCAGCCCCTCCACCGCTGTTCCCCCTCCACCGCAGCCTCAGCTTGCTCGCTCCGCCACCAGCGCAATGCTCTGGGTGGCGGGGCTGTGAGCTCCTGGGGCAGCGCAGCTGCAGAGCCCGGCCTGACCAGGTCTCTGCGCTGCGTGGTGGCGGCGGCCGCATGGCCCGGCTCCAGCCGGACGGCGCGGCAGTAGCGCCGCCAGCCACCGGTGCTCCAGGCAGCGTGGTAAAGGGACAAGGAGCGGGGGGGTTGGATAGAGGGCAGGGGAGTTCGGGGTGATGATCAGTGGGCGGGGGTGTGAATAGGGGTCGGGGCGGTCGGGGAGGGGAACAGTGGGTTGAATGAGGGCAGAGGTCCCGGGGGAGCCGTCAGGAATGAGAGGAGGGGTTGGATGGGGCGGCAGGGGTCCAGGGGAGGTCAGGGAGCAGGGGTGTGTGGATGGGGCAGGGGTCCATGGGGGGCCATCAGGGAACAGGGGGTTTGGATGGGGCAGGAGTCCTGGGGATAGGAAGTGGGGGCCAGGCCATGACCCCTTCTCCTAACTGGCCCTCCATACAATTTACGAAACCTGATGCGGCCCTCAGGCCAAAAAGTTTGCCCACCCCTGGTCTAGCAGCCTCCTCTCTGCTTGCCTGCCAAGTGCTCCCAGCTCAGTCCATGCTGAGACCTCCTGCTGGGAGGGCAGAGGGTACATCCTGGCAGGAACCAGGAAGTTCTCTCAACATGCTACAGTTTGTAGTCCACAACTTGTACTTCCCACAGCTGCTGTTGATGCACACTGGACCTTGGGCTACATAAGTAAGCCTGCCCCTGAAAGAAGGGGGCTCCTCCAGGAGAAAGGGCTGCGAAACACTCCATGAAAAGCTGCGGCTGCCACAGTGATCCTTAAAAAAAAAGGTTGTAACCTTGTTCTTACTTAAAACAATTTGTGCATAATATGATTTTCTGTTTTCACACAACGTGCTCCATTTGTCTCATAATTCAAGTGAACAATCACTGCAACAACAAAAGCTTCCTCTGTATAATCTGCCTACTGATACATGATATATCCGTTTTAATTATCTTTTCCCTCTTTCAAGACAGCTACCAGGAAAATGTTTGTCAGTGTTCAAATCTCGGATGAAAATCTCATTGCAATGCGCTTCTAGTTTTACACTGAGTCTTTTGACAAGCTATATGCTCGTTTCATGTATGCAAAGGCAGAGAGCTGCATTCTGATCTTACTTACACCAGACTCCATCAAATTGAGTCAAGTTACTCCCAATATCCAGCAATGTGATTGATACTAGAATCAGCCACATACTTTCAGTTCATATTTCAACCAAAGGCTGAGTATCTCCATCACTACACTGCCTTTTTTATTCCAAGGCTAGATTGGCGTACATTCAGAATTTCCCAGGAGTAAAGATTTTTAACCGCATTGATTCAGAGAAATACAGAGGGTTTATTTATTTAAAACCAAGGATACTAATATTACAGTAACAGCAGCAGAAGAGAAGGCTAGTATTCAAAGCCATTACAAACACTAAAATTTGCCTTCTAAAACAAATGGCTGATGCTGGAATTTGGAGAGTACAGAGAAATAGGCACAGAGAAAGTGGTTTGCAACAAGAATAAACACAGCACTGTGTTTGCAATTCACAATTTAAAGCCAAACTAGATATTTTCCCCCTGGTATTTAAGAAGAGTTATCTGCATCTCACAGGCCTGAATTTGAGTCATTCTATGCCACTCAAAACAAGTACTGAGATAACTGTGCTAGAGATGATGGGCTGGTAACCCCCAGGCATGCCAGCCCTGTGGGCTGCCTTGTTTTCTATGTTCCTGCCAAAAGTAACTTGCCTGTTTGGGATATGCTCTTTTGTTTTTTGTTTTTCCCTGTCTTATTGCCTGAAGTAGACTCCCCATTGATACGATCAGCTATTTTTAAGTAATGGAAAAATAGAGGGACTTTTGAGAGAATATGAAATGAATTTCCACAGGAACAAAGAACCCAGAAATATAGGTAGTTTTACATCTTCTTTTTCCTTCAAAAAAGTTGCAAGTCAAAAATGCTTAGGCAACACCAAACATTCACAGGGGTATTGACAAGTCAATGTAGCTAATTATATGGGGCAGATCCTCAGCTAGTGTGAGTTGTTATAGCCCCATGAAGTCAGTGAGGATCTGTCCGAATTGCATATACTGTGTGATCCAAAATAACCCAGTATAATTTATTGTCAAAGGGTGTAAACTGAAATTTTCAGTTTGAACATTTGGTTCAATATCTGGGAACACAGATGTTTAGGTCAGAAGGCCGGACAATTGTGATCATTTAGTCTGATCTTCTATAAAGCACAGGCCATAGAACCTCCCTGAATTACTTCCTGTTTGAATTAGAGCATCTTTTAGAAAAAATACCTCATACAATCTTGATTTTAAAATTGCCAGTGATGGAGAATACACTACAACTCTTAGGAAGTTGTTCCAATGGTTAGTTACCCTCACTGTTAAATTTTGCACTTTTTTCTAATAGATTGAAGAGCTGTCTATTATCATAACATTTTCGCCCACATAGGTACTCATGGACTGTGATCAAGTCACCCTTTAACCTTCTCTTCTTGAATAACATATAAGGCATGTTCTTCAATCCTTTAATTAGTCTCATAGCTCTTCTCTGAATCCTCTCCAATTTATCAAGATCCTTCTTGAATTGAGGACACCAGAATTGGACGAAGTATTCCAGTAGAAGCCACATCAGTGCCAAAACTAGAGGTAACCTGACTTTGCTGCTACTTCTTCATATTCCCCATTTATACATCCAAGAATCTCATTTGCCCTTTTGGCCACAGCATCACACTGGGAGCTCAGATTCAGCTGAGTATCTACACTGAGACTTTTCAGAGTCACTGCTTCCCAGAATAGAGTCCCCCATCCTGTAAGTATGGCCTAAATCCTTTGTTCCTAGATGTAAAACTTTACATTTGGCCCTATTAAAACTCTTATTGGTTGCTTATGCCCAGCTTACAGAGAGATCCAGATCACTCTGTAGCAATGATCTGTCCTTTCCAGCATTTACCACTTCCTGAATCTTTGTGTCATCTGCAAATGTGATATTTTTTTTCCAGATCACTGATAAAAATGATAAATAGTGTAGGGCCAAGAACTGATCCCTGTGAGACCCTACTAAAAATGCACCTGCTTGATGATGGTTTACCACAGGGATTGGCAATCTTTGGCATGCAGCCCGTCAGGGAAATCTGTTGGTGGGCTGTGACGGTTTTTTTACCTGCAGCGTCCGCAGGTTTGGCCGATCGCAGCTCCCACTGGCCGCGGTTCGCCGTTCCAGGCCAATGGAGGCTGTGGGAAGCGGCGGCCAGCAAATCCCTCGGCCTGCACCACTTCCCACCACCCCCATTGGCCTGGAGCGGCGAACCGCGGACAGTGGGAGCCGCGATCGGCCGAACCTGCGGACGCTGCAGATAAACAAACTGTCCCAGCCCGCCAGCGGATTTCCCTGACGGGCCGCGTACCAAAGGTTGCCAATCCCTGATTTACTATTTACAATTACATTTTGGAAAGCTATCAGTTAGCCAGTTTTTAATCATTTTACTGTGTGCCATGTTGAATTTGTATTGTTCCCATTTTGCAATCAAAATGTTATTTGTTACAAAGCTATTTCAAGTGAAAGGTGAACATATGTCATGGTGAAACTCCACAAAGCTCTCTTTGTATATTTGCATCTGGATGCTTGTCTGTCAATCTTAAGTATTTTTAAGGTGCCTGTCACCTAGGTATTGAAGCACCAATAACAATACTCTGAAGTTCTATAGTGCCTTCCAGCCAGTGATCTTAACATTCAAATATTAGTTTAGTTTCACACCTTGAAACAGGCAAGAAATATTGTCCCCGGTGTTACTGATAAAAGACACAGAGGCAACAAAAAGGTTGAGTGACTTGCACAGAGGAAGTCTTTGCCTGTAACCACAAGGTCATCTTTCCTCCAACACACATATGCATTGTTATATGTGTGTTTCATAAGAATACTGTCATAAAAGAAAACACTGCATCTAGAGAAACTTTAACTGGTTAAATACTTAAATACTTGAATATATATGTACTTGAACGAAAAGTTAAACAAGAATTACACTCAGATTAGAACACTGAATCAAGCCCTGTCAAACTTCACTACTCAAACCTCTCTCTTTAAGGAGCCCAAAACAGAACCGACTCCAAACACCACAAAACTATAAAGGAATTTTGGGTACAGATCTGCTTACACCTGCCAACATGGCAATTCTGAAACCTGGACCTTATTCTAAATATTGTAATTTTCATTACATCTAACAAAATATCTAGAGCTAAAATGCTTGACTGGTGAAAATGCATTTTAAATCAATGAACAAGAGAAATATATAAAACAAAAAAAAACATAGGACACATTCTTTAAAATTATTGATTCAATAGCAAGTGAATGCTTTGCTTTTCAAGTTTAATTTGCAGGGAGAATTAGTATAGCTGTGCTGGCAAAACTCTCCTGGTATAGACACACCTTCTGTGGGGGGAAAATGGCTTTTGCTGGTAAACATATTGGTTTGCAAAAAGAACAGGAGTACTTGTGGCACCTTAGAGACTTACAAATTTATTTGAGCATAAGCTTTCGTGGGCTACAGCCCACTTTGATTACCAAAATAATCTAGTGTCAAAAGCACTAATTCCATCTAAGGTTCTTGCTGGCATAACTATGTTTTTTTTTTAAATAAATCACACCCATAAACTGGCACAGATACGATGCCAAAACTTTTAAGTGTAGTCCTGGCCTCATAAATTGTATCTGCCCTCTACCTAAATTGGCTTTTGTAGAAATGAGATCCTGACCTTGCTGATGGGTGCACACATACAGGAACTGACTTGTTCAATTCAAAGGTAATTATGGAAATCCACCCCCTCACAATAATTACACTTTTGAGATGCAAAAACATTCTGTCTTTTAGGTCTCCGCTGTTATTGTATCCAAAGCAGCAGGTTGACTTTTCTTCTGGAGGAGGAAGCAACTGTGAAAACCTGCAAAAGACAAATTGCAACCTGGAAAAAAAAGTACCATGCAAGGGAGACCAACATGATCATGACTTCAAACATTTACAGAGTTTTTGTGGTTATGTTATAGATTATATGCTGTAGGATATATCACTACTTTGAAGCATTTTGAAATATAGATTTACTTGTTCCTAATTCTATATTTCCCCAGTTCTCAGACCAAACTCTCCTATTGGAGCTATGCTGACTTAAGCAGACCAGACAATGGGTTATACTAAAGAAATAATGAGCTAACATCACGTAAATTCTAGAACATACATTATAGAGAACGGTGGGTGTTAGCGGACAAATAGGTGTTTTCCATCTCTATCTTCTAGAATTTTATGATAAGAATTTTGAAAAAATGTTGTTGTATTACCCCAATACAAGCACATATTTGCCTCCCTGCTGGTATACTATCTCACACATCATGCTCAATCTGTTCAGCCTCATCTTTCATGCTCTTCAAGATTCTGCCCCTTCCTAATTCTGTGCTCTATCCCCTCTGATTCACCCTCACGCACCTCATGATCTGCAAAATCCACTTGCCTCCATGCTTTCTTTGGGCTTGATTTTCAGACCACAGCTTCCTCCTGTGCACACGCAATATTGTTTGTGGCAAACATTCTCCAGGCATTAATTCTTGTATGAGCTGCTGGTGGATTTAAACACCTATGCACATAGCTATGCCAGTGGTGTAAATTAGGGCTGCCTTTGTGCAGTCATAATTTGCATCAGGGCTGAGTGGCCCTGCGTCCAGAAGCTGCAGCTGGTTTCCTGTGTGGCTCTTCTGTCAAAGAACAGCGCAGAAAGAGTGGAGAATCATGCAACTGTCTTTGGTGGCTGATTTTCATCCCGTTTTGCTTACCCAGGGTTGGGCCTCGTTAGAAAGTAGAAACAAATCACTTTAATCATCTTTAATGTTAAGGCTAGAGAAGAGACTGTTGAGCCATTATTGCCATAGATTGTTAATGCTTGTCAACTACACTGAAACAGGCAGTGGATATGTCCTTGTTCAATAACCACCTTCAGGCATTACTGACCTTGCTACATCCTTCCCCTTCTCAAACCTCCTATCATTTGGTCATTGTGAAAGTAGCAATGGGGCAAGTGGTTTCAGCCCAATCTGTGTAACAGATATTTTATTGATATTTCTACTGATACACGCTTTTAATGTTGATTAGGTTATACTAGGGAGAAAGACATGGAATATAAAAGACAGTAGACATTAAGACTATCACTCACAATTCATTAGAAGTTCTTGTAAAGCTATTCCATAAACACAGTTACACAGGATTGAAGATAAAAGCAATAATACTGCCTTACTGCTCCCATAATGGGAAGGCTGTTCCCTTAGGCATAGCTGTTTTCTTAGCCTGCCAGAGCTACCTCTACATTGACATATCTTTCCCTAGCTCCAGACGTCACCCTGTTAGCTCAATCCCCTAAAACAAACACATCCACTTTTGATCTTTAGCTGTTACAATCAAAAGATATAATTTTCTTTCTCTTAATTCACAGCACATTTATACACTGCAGAGATTGTTCTTAGAACATGCATCTTCCTTGAGAATTCCTTCCTTAATCATATAGGAGGTGATCCTGATTTACAAAGAAAGTGTTTGACTCATGTCTATTTCAAACAAACTCTTTGAACTAGGTTTGCAGGAACTGAACTATCGTGTGAGATATATTTCCTTTTTCCTTAAACACTTTTCGGCTCCTCAGACCTGAATCAACTCTTTGAACTTTGCACATTCAAACAAAATAAATGTTATCGGACAATATTCTCCTTCTCTTCCCAGTCTATAGGACAAGAAGGAACCTGTGTATGTTTTTAAATTACCTCTCTCTGGTCTGGTCTGTGCTAGGGAATTTTAAGAAAGAATATTGTGCTAGCACTCAATAATACTGACTAATATGGTGTTAAACATGATAGAAGCCTCCAAACACTTTTCCACATTGGGGGCCTATGGCCCTAGGCACCCCTGTATTTACACCCTACACACTACTTCCATATTATTTGTACAAAATATGCCTTCCAAGGAAAAGTAATAACTCACTGATCATTAATATACTTGTGTGGTGTATCTACAGGGTGTGTACAAAGAGCTATGGATATGTGCTAGGATTATGTTTCCTAAAATGTGTTTGGCTAACGATGCATAAGCCCAGTCTGCCCTAGACAAAGCCTGGCTGTCAGGCAGCGATAATGAAAGTATATTTACATAAAAGGTAAACAAAGACATCAGAAGAGCAAGTAGAGAAAAAGCACCTCAGGAAGCCTTCCTGCCTCTCGAAGCAGGATTAATTAACTTTGAGAGACATACTTTTGAGAGGTTTACTGGATTATAAAGATAGGGGCAGAGAACCCCTAAATTATCTTCACCCGAGGAGACAAGGAAAACCAGCACCTTGAATTCTGTGGGGATCTTAGCTGAGAACTAACCAGCTATTGCTGGGAAAGGGAAGATTGGTGAAGAAACTACCTTGAACAAAGCTGTGGCTTGTTAAATTTGGTCTTAGCCATTAGAAAGTATATTTTTATTTTTGTTTGCTTGTAACCCTTTCTACCTTTATTCCTTCTACTTGGTATCACTTAAAATTATTACATTTGTTAAACTTGTTTTACTTTTACTTTAAGCCAATTCACGGCTATGTTTGAAGGGAAGGGTGTTTTTAGCCCCCAGTTAAATTAATATGCTGTAATGTACTGACTCTAACAGAGCAGCAAACTTAATATCTTCTGTGAATGTACAGTGAGATGTGCCAGGCACTGCAGAGAAACATCTCTGAGGAGCTTGGAGGCTGAAGTTCACTGATTGTTACCTGCTAGGCAAGGTTGGGGCTGGGAGAGCCTTGAGAAGTTTGCTGGTGAAGATGATAGACCAGTGTGGCAAGGAGCTGACACACAGTCTAATCTCCAGCAAAGCTCACTCTTCCTAAGGTAACATGGTGACTCATAGATCTGAGTATCCCCAGCAGAGAGTTACAGGCTCCCACCAGTGCTAAGACCAGCTAAACCAGTGTTAATACTCGTCAGAATTTTTTCCAAGAATTCCCTAGTATGGACATGGTTTTGTATGGCTGACAAGTGCCATTAACAACTCTACATCAACAGGTTTCCACTCTGGTTAAGTAATATTTTAATTGGAAATGATATTTGTCTCTTGTATCAATCATCAATACTGCAATGAACATGTTCATTCTCAGTACAGTCCAAATGAAACATAAATAATATCAAAATTAATACAGAGTATTAGTAAAAGTAGGAAGGCTTTTCTGGAATTTGGCAATAATTCATTTAGTAGATTTATAGATGCTAAGGCCAGAAGGGAACATTGTAATAATCTAGTCTGATCTCCAATGCAACACAGGCCACAGAATTTCCCTAAAATAACACCTGTATGAATTAGAGCATATCTTTTAAAAGAAAAATCCAGGCCTGATTTAAAAAATTGTCAGTCATAAAAAATCCTCACACCCGTGGTAAATTATTCCAATGGTTAAAAACCTCTGCTTACACTTTATTTCCAATATGAACTTGTCTAGCTTCAACTTCCAGTCACTGGATCTTGTTATACCTTTATCTGTTAGACTGAATAGCCCATTATCAAATATTGTTCTGTATGTAGGTACTTACTGACTATGATCAAATCAAGATAAGATAAATAGATTGAGCTTCTAAACTTTATCACCATAAGGCATGTTTTCCAGTCCTGAAATCATTCTCTTTACTCTTCTCTGAACCCTCTGAAATCGATCAACAGCCTTCTTGAATTGTGGACACCAGTGCCAAACACAGAGGCTATATAACCTTCCTATCCCTACTTCAGATTACCCTGTTTATACATCCAATGATCACATTAGGTCTTCTTGTCACACTGGTTGCTTATTTTCAGCTGATTATCCAGCATGACCCTAAAGTCTTTACAGAGTCACTGCTTCCCAGGATAAAATCCCCATCCTGTAACTATGGCCTACATTCTTTGTTACTAGATGTATAACTAGGGTTGCCAACTTTCTACTTGCACAAAACAGAACACCCTTGCCCTACCCCACCCTGCCCGTTTCAGAGGCCCTACCCCTTCTCCAAGGCCCCTCCCCTGCTCACTCCATCCCCCCTCCTTCTGTCGCTCATTTTCACCGGGCTGGGGCAGGGGGTTGGGGTGCAGGGAGGGTGAGGGTTGTGGCTGGGAGTGTGGGCTCTGGTGTGGGGCCAGGGATGAGGGATTTAGGGTGCAGTAGGGGGCTCTGAGCTGGGGCTGAGAGGTTCAGAGTGTGGGAGGGGGCTCTGGACTCGGGGAGGTGAGGGCTCTGGCTGGGGGTGCACACTCGGGTAGAGCTGGGGATGAGGGGTTTGGTATGTAGGAGGGTGGTTCGGGCTGGGACTGAGGGGTTCGGAGGGCGGGAGGAAGATCAGGGTTGGAGCAGGGACTTGCTGCGCGGAGGGGGAGTGAGGGCTCTGACTGGGGGTGGGGCTGAGGATGAGGGGTTTGGGGTGCAGGAGGATGCTCTGGGTTGGGACCGAGGGGTTCGGAGGGCAGGAGGGAGATCAGGGCAGGGGGTTCGGAGGGTGGGAGGAGGTCAGGGGTGCAGGCTCCAACTGGGGATGAGGGGCTTGGGGTCCAGGAGGGTGCTCCGGGCTGGGACCAAGGGATTTGGAGGCTGGGAGGGGGATTAGTGCTGGGGCAGGGGCTTGGGGCATGGGAGGGGTCAAGGGTGCAGGCTCCAGGCAGCGCTTACCTCAGGCAGCTCCTGGAAGCAGCGGCATATCTGCCCTTCGGCTCCTACATGGAGGCGCGGCCAGGCAGCTCTGCACGCTGCCCCATCCACAGGCGCCGACCCCGCACCTGCAGAGCCGGCATTAGGGGCGAGGGCAGTGTGCCCCTACATGTAAGAGCCGGAGGGTGGACATGCAGCTGCTTCTGGGAGCTGCATGAAGCCATGGTAGGTAGGGAGCCTGCCTTAGCCCCGCTTTGCCACCAAACGGACTATTAAAGGCCTGGTCAGCAGTGCTGACCAGAGCCACCAGGAACCCTTTTCGACTGGGCATTCCAGTTGAAAACCAGACGCCTGGCAACCCTATGTATAACTTTACATTTTATCATATTAAAGTGCATATTGTTTGCTTGCAATCCAGATCATTATGTATGAGTGACTTGTCCTCTTCATTATTTACCACTCCACCAATCTTTGTGTCATCTGCAAATTTTACGAGTGATGATTTTATGCATTCTTCCAGGTCAATGATAAAAAAAATGTTAAATACTGTAGGCCTGAGAACTGATCCATGCAGGACCCAACAAGAAACACACCCACTTGAAGATGATTCCCCATTTACAATTACATTTTGAGAGCTGTCATTTAGCCAGTGTTTCATGTGTACCATGTTAACTTTGTATCATTTATTTTGTACTGTTTGCCAGAATATAGTATTGGACAAACTCTCAGGAGACATAAAACCAAGTAATTATCAATTGAATGATCATAAAAATTTCAAGTTTCTCAAGCACACATGTTCAAAGTATCTGTTTTATGCTGCAGTGCCATTTTTCTTAGTCAGATCATAACTAAATGTTAAAAATATGTGACAAACGTCACTCAGATCATTTATTAACAGTAAACTGATTAGCATAACATAGTTTATTTCAGTCTGAAATGCAAAGCCTGTTATGGATAAATAATCTGGGTTTACAGGATTGCATCAAACACTGCTATGCTTGACCATGCTAATATAGCCTTTGTATTTCAGAAGCACAAAGGAAGGAACCATAAAATCATTAATAATTATATAAATATTAACACCATGCAACTGGCTGTATTAATGTTTTCTAATGGTAGCATCCGCAAATTCAGCTTGTTATAAACACCCATGCATCAAGAGAGAGAAGAGTGTTGACACATGAATGGGATGCTTTGTCAGACTGGCAATAAAATGTAGATGAATTGCAGAGAAAGAAAACCAAAGAATTCAAAGGGTTTCTTGATTGCCTTCTTTAAAATGCCAAGAACTTAAGCTGGCCTTTCTTATCTTCCTGTACATGCATGAGACACTTTAGGAGGTCTTTCTTACTGTACTATAATTCAGTGATTGTTCCAGCTCTGTGCACCACGCCTTTCTTCCAAAGGGCAGCATGAGATATATAATTCTGGTAATGAACAGCTGCATAATTTAAGGGTCGAGCTAGGAGGGCACTATTCCTTATTTGTATTTCCTTAGCGGTTGCCAAGATATTCCAAGCCTATTTAGGAACACAACCTTTTGATTGCACTATTCCTCACAGATGATATATGTTGGGACTTGGTCATGTTCCAGAAAGCAAATTTTATCAGTAGAAGTACCAGAGCAAGCTTTTCTCTCATTTTACTCCAAAGGGCAAAAGCGCTGTAACTTTTTCCCAGCCATGCATGTTCTCTGTTCTATCATGCAGAGTTGTTTAACCCTGTTACTGTCCCTTTCTCAATCACAGAGCTATCAAAGGCATTTCCACATGACATCTCTCTCGCACAAGGCCAATCTTCCAAACGTTAAAAAGGTCCAGGCAGCGAGGCCCTTCAAGATGAAAGCTGCATGCTGATTAATCAGCTGCTTTTTTATTCTCTCTTGGCAACTGTTCCCGTTTGTAAATAAATGGTTTACCCTGGATTTCCTGTAAATTAAGAAGCATACGGCTGTTTTGGACCATATTCACAAAGCAACAAAGCCTTCTCCTGTTGGATCCACGGGGATATGTTGTGTGTACTGTCATAAATACACTTTCAGGTGTCCTGAAGAGAATTAGCTCATCTAAAACAAACCTCATTCCTACATGAGGAAATGATAAGGCGGCCTGAAAGTTTGTCTGCTTATTAACTGTGTTCTAAGGCTTCCAGCAGCACTTTCATTGTTGCTTATTTGAAGGGATCTGTCTGCAATCTATGCTATTACAGAGGCTCAGGTTGGTTTATGATGTGTGACACAATATAACACAAGCCCCTCACCGAAACTTTCATATTAGAAGATGAATACGTTTATTTATGGCTCAGGGTACTTTCTCCTTATTCAGATGGTAAATAGCTAGCATGAAAGAAATGTGACAGAACCAAGAAAACTAGAAATCGTCTGCAAACTGGCAGCCACTGTGGTTCACTGATGGACAGAATTACTTTCAGGCAGTTTGGCATGTCTCCATTTGTCACATTTAAAAGCTTAGCCAAATATATCCAATTAATACAGAATACAATATTTCTCTCTTTTTTTAGCAGGGACAAATATACAAGTATTCAAGACTCACCACATGCATCATACTGCATACGTGCCACAAAGGGATGTAAAATAATTATATGTAAAGGGTAAATAATTTAACTCACATCACACACGTCTGGTCATCATTCACCTTGGATTATCTTCTATGCAGTGTAGACAGCCACTATAATATTTATTCCAGACAATGATTTCTCATGCAGACTGAATCCCCCCTGCTGTAAATCATGCAAACTGCCAGTGCACATATTTTGTGGGTATGAAAACTATCACCAAATGTGCTTTTAGAAATATCCATCCAATCCCAAAAAGTGAAACTATTTTTTACCAATTTTGAAGGCAAGTTGAAGGTTGTTTATTTTGAAAGTAGCAAAACCTTCATGAATCAATATCAGTTTTTGACATTACTATAAAAATCCATCCATCACAGTATAACAATAACAGTTATACCTTTTGCTAAGACCCAATGTTAGTTTATGCTATCTGAATTATTGATAGCAGAGTTATGAGGGTCAGATTTATAGAGCTCTGATATTGACACAATTTTTGTGGACTTACAGAAGTTCTCTGAAGCATTTCCTCTGTCACTGAACATGTTCATAGTAGTCCTGTTGTAGCTAAATAAAGTACTTGGTTTTCGAGGATGTGGTGAAGAAAAAAATAGCATATTCATATATTATAAAGATAAACACTTTGCTAAACCAGAAAATCATGGCTGTGGCTCGAAGTTCATCCTTACAGTTTCTTGATGATAAATATGGTATGTAAGATCGACATAAAGAGGGCAAGACCCCTGCAATATCTAATCACAAAGGTGTGAAGTAGTCCTGTCATTTCCAAGATATCTGATGCTAATGAAGATAAATATCTTCAGTATACTAAGCATCTATTAGGTGCCCACTGCATTTTTGGGTGCTAGATAAATACATAATATTGAAAAATAATGTCAAAAATACTATATATAAAGAACAATTATCCTCAGCCCCCTCAGTTTTTTACTTCCCAGCACCTACTCATCCCCCCTTTCCTTTGTGGTTTGAACTAAAAGTAGATCCATCACCTTCCAGACAGAAAGGTTAGCATGGTGCTTAGGACACTAGCCTAGGACTCAGGATTAACTCCTTGCTCCACCACAGATTTTCATTGTGACCCCGGGCAAGTCACTTAGTCACTCTATGCCTCAGTTCTTATGACTCCCATGTTGGGTGCTCCAAGAGTAATATCATGGCCCCTTGCTAGTGCTAATTAGCCAGCGGATAATATTTACCTCTGATAGGAGGTTTTTCATCAATAGATCTCAAAATGCTTTACAAAGGAGGACAGCGTCATTCGCCCCATTTTACAGGCAGAGGAAGTGAGGTATCAAAAGGGGAAGTGACTTGCCCAAGTTCACCCTTTAAAGGCTGACCCCAATCCTCAGATTCCTTCTCTCCCCTTTTTGTCATTATGGTGGCACAAAGCTTCCCTAAAACTGGTCTGGCTGCCCACTTCAGGTTTCCCCATGTGTAGAAGGATCCTTTGGTGTTGTATTGCCACCTTAGTGGCTCTTACAAGGTCTCCTCCAGCTACTAGCAGAGGGGCATATCGGGGGAAGAAGGCACATGACCACGTTGCCCTGCAACCTGGTAATTCCGAGCTGCTGGAACATTGCTAAACACTAGGATATAAAAGGATAATGTTCACTAATGTATAGTTGAGCTACTGGCTACTCATTCACAGGGCTTGGTTTTGAACTCACACTGGTCAAACTCCAGTGATGTCAATGGAGTTACTTCCGATTTCCACTAGTGTGAATGTGATCAGAACCACAAACTCATGTGAACTGCTTTAAATACACAATAAGCATGTTACATTATATTGCTCTCTCCCCAGTACAGTACCTTGTTATCCTTGAATTTAAGGGCCAACGATCAATAGGCCAAACAAATAATTTATTAATAAAATATCTGAGAATGAGTTTTAAAGTTAGAGTTTTGGGTGGATTGAGGGTTTTGAAAATCATACTTCTTTAATTATTCATCTTGAAATGCTTAGTCAGTTTTCCCTCTTTTACTTCTCCTCCCTCCAAAAAATAAAATCAGGAAAGAATTAGAATTAGAGAAAAAAAAATTCCTTAAAATAGACCTGCTCAAGGTTATTTATTCTTGCATACAATAGGCAAGAATGTCATGTATTTCTGAAGCTTCACGTCCTTCTCACTTTGCATTGTTATTATTTTCATCCATTTACTGGATTAGGTGTATAAAATACTATAGGCTAGATTGTGATGTAGAAAACACTAAGGGCCAGATTGTGACATGTAGCCATCTCCCTTAATTAGGTGCAGTACCACACCATCAGAAGAGCAACTCCTCATCTTGAAAGGCAAGAGGGCTTTGTCTAGACAGGTGGATCAAAAAGGGCAGTGACTCCTTTAAGGGTCCTCTGACCCTGAGGATGTGGGAGGGGGTGGCTGGGAGAGAGATAGGTATCACCTGAGCTGGTGGGCCTCAGGTAAGCCAGTGGCCTCTGCACACCTGAGGGAGGGTATATAAGCCCTGAACCGCCCCAGCGTGAGCCCCTTGTATTAGATGCTCCCACCCTCCCACTCCTGGCATTAGTGGAGGGCCAGGTTTTTGTGGGCTTGTGCCTGTCATTTTTTGGGGACTGGAAAGGATGTCTCCCACCCCCAACAGATTGGCCAGAATGGGGTGCATTTCCACACCTTCCCCAGAGCAGCTCAGGGACCTTGTGAGTAGATCAGGAGATATGGTTCAAGGTGTCACAACTCAGCAGGTGACATGTGTCCACTGCAGGCATTCATTCTATAGGGGTCCAGTTCCCTGATCAACCAGAATTGGAAGTGGTCTTAGGAGAAGGCATGTCCTAAAGAAGCAGGAGAATGGGGCTAGGGCTCCTAATGTCTGGTACAGAGAGAAGAAAACCCCTTTACTTAGCCTCTTCACCCTCAGATGAGGGAGAGGTTGGTGAGGTCCCAGCAATGGGCTATGGACCAGCTGTGGTGAGCTGATGGCAGCCTTCACCAGAAGAAAATGATAAAGGAAGGAATCATGACCTGTACTGCACAAGCCATTGTCAGATAGTTCCCAGATGAGTTAAGTTAATAATGTTGCAGCCTAATTAAAGCACATCCCTTGTATCTTGCCTTTCATTCCGTGTGTCTGGGAAAGTATGCCTCAGCAGGCAGTTTCCTCAGCGCTGCTCAGAGCATAAGGATGTGCGCATGTTCCATCAACTATTATGCTGGCACAGAATGTTCCCCCCATAGTGTGCCAAGAATATTCAGCCAATGCAGAGAGGGAGAGGTGCCAGCTTTCTCCCCAGAAGGTGGCAGGAGGAAGTAGTCATTGTGCGCCTCATAGCACAGGAAAGCCAGGGACTGCTCTTGTGTGTACTGTCTTTGAGTAGCTGAGCAGGGCGGAGGGAAACTTCCAGCCTGCTCCTCCATACTTCAGCAAGGAGAGCACATTATCTGGACCTAAGATTCCAATCTTGGGCTCCCTGAAGTCAATGTATATTTTGCCACTGGCTTGATTGGGAGCAGGATCGTGCTCAACAAAACTGTTGCATTTAGAAGTAAAGCTGAGGGATATTTATTGTATTATAAAGAAAAATATTGATGTATTCTTTCCACACACACTTTTAAAATATATTTTAAGCACAAAAAAGAGTCCTGTGCAAATATTAAAACTACCCTATCACTTAAAAAAATCATAGATCACCACAAAATCATAGCCACTTGCTTAAAGATGATTTTTTTCCACATTAGACTATTATTGTGAATTTAGAAATCAAATGGACATAGCTCTTTGTCTTTAATGAACACACCATAGAGAGGAATGGAATTAAAGTCAAATAGCAAATACAAGTATTATAAAGCAATGACTATTAAATAGAATGCATTCTAAATATACTGTGCAGAGAACACAAAATTCTAATATTACATCTGGAGAGACAGTTTATTGCAGTGTTTTATAGATGAGACCCTGCAGTAATATAAGGTAAAGGCTATGTTATGTTGGCTGGATGCAAATTATTCCTTTCTGATAGTGTGATTTTACTTGATTTGTATAGTAAGTGTTATACTCTAGGTGTAAGCAGGCTCTGAATGAATGCTTCCCTGACAGCTAGCTAGGAGGGGGGAAGAGACCGTAGGTGTGTTTATGTAAATACAGTTTGCTCCTGCTTTGCTGAGATTTGCTAGATATTCAGCTGATGGAGCGGTGTTTTGCTCATTGTAATCAACTTGGCTGGTGTTGGATCACAAATTATGTTAGTACTGAATGCAGGGGTAGTGAAATATGGTTACCAATGTTTGTAATTATTGTGAGAATACAGAAAAGAAGGACTGTGCTTAACCTGTCCCAAAGGAGGGAATCATTTTCAGTTCAAAGAACCTTGGTAAAACAAGGGCTCGAATTTCCAAGCCCTATGAAAGTAAGAGGGGTGGGGGCAGGAATACCAGCCAGGAGGCTGCACACACTCAGGAGTCCTCCTTAGGTTGATTTAACCTGTTCCCCCACCCACTATTCAAAGAATAGAGCTAAATGGGCTTCATTAGGAGCCTCTTTTGTTATTTTAATTGCTCAATCAGAGCTGAAACTAGCTGGGATAAGACTGTTTCTGCCCTGCCTGCCCAGAGCTGGAAATCACTGAGAGCTGAAATCACTTGTGGCAGGACTCTGTTTCCTGCACAGAGCTAAAATCACTAAGAGACTGGCTGACGGGCGGCCGGCAGGAGCAGCGAGCAGGTGGCTGACAGGGGCGGATGGTGGGCCAGCAGGGCAGCGGTGGAGAGGCGTGATGAGCAGCCAGCAGGGCCAAAGGTGTGATGAGGGAGTAAGATGCCGCTTACCCCCCACCCAGGGTGGGAGGTGAACTCTGCAGAAGCACCTTTGAACTCTGGGTCTGCACTGACCAAGGGCAGCAACTGTAAGTGGGGTGCAGTGAAAGGGACTTTTGGATTGATGGAGTTAAGAACCTGAGGGGAATAGGACACTGCCAAACCTACTTGGGCTGGGTCTTTTACTCACGGTTTATGTTTATGAACCCTGTTTGCAGTGTTTTCCCAAATGAATGCCAAGTTACTTCCCTCTTTTTATTCATAGATTCATAGACTCTAAGACTAGAAGGGACCTCGAGAGGTCATCGAGTCCAGTCCCCTGCCCTCATGGCAGGACCAAATACTGTCTAGACCATCCCTGATAGACACTTATCTAACCTACTCTTAAATATCTCCAGAGATGGAGATTGCAAAACCTCCCTAGGCAATTTATTCCAGTGTTTTACTACCCTGACTGTTAGGAACTTTTTCCTAATGTCCATCCTAAACTTCCCTTGCTGCAGTTTAAGCCCATTGCTTTTTGTTCTATCAGAGGCTAAGATGAACAAGTTTTCTCCCTGCTCCTTATAGATACCTGAAAACTGCTATCATGTCCCCTGTCAGTCTTCTCTTTTCCAAACTAAACAAACCCAATTATTTCAGCCTTCCTTCGTAGGTCATGTTCTCTACNATCATTTTGAATTATGACCCTATCCTCCAAAGCAGTTGCAATCCCTCCCAGTTTGGTATTAAACATTTCTTTTCTACACTGAGACTCTGTGCTTGTGAGTGGGGAGGTATTACCTCTCAGAGGCACCCAGGGCTGATGTGTAAATTTCCCAGGTTACTGGGTCAGGGCTTGAGCTGATTCTGTGTTGGAACGATGGAAAGGAACCCCTAGATATTGAACCCAGCCCTGGCTGCTGCTGACTTCAAGGGCTACATAGGTTTGAATAACCAGAAATAAAAAGGAAATCCTACTGTATTGTTCCTTTGCATTCACCATTTAAGCTGCTGTGGGAAAATTTGTTTAACAGTTCAGCCTTATCTGCGTTTATTCAATATACATTTTAAAATAAATCTGCTAAAACTTTGTTACTTCACACTTTTAACCAGTTTGAAGTAATAATTGGGCATTAAGACCACCATCTATGATACATACTATATGAAAGAAATAGTGAAGTCTTGAAAACAGCAGTCATTTCACTTCAGCATTTTTTTTTAAATGACCAGTTTATCTTTGATTTTATGATAACTCAGAATCCTGGTTCTAATAAAGCCGTAAATTTTAATAAATCCTTGTTCTAATAAATCTATACATTTATTTTTAATCCCTAAATGACAGACATGATCCTGAATCCACTGAAGCCTTTTACAAATCTCCCACTAACTTTGATGGCACAGGATCAGGCACTATGTGACAATATTTAGCACACATACCAAATATTTGTTACCGTTTGTCATGGAAAACCTAATGTTAGTGATGGATGAATGGCAGTCGAGATGAATAGGCCACAAAAAGTGAGCAACTAATGAAAATAGTCTTTACTGGATTTTAATTTAATTCCTCCAACTGTGTATCCTACCTTAAATGTTATTGATGCAAAAGTATCCTGGTTTAGCTGACATTCCATCCAGTTCCTGGAATTACTGACTAACCTTCACTGTTCTTGCAATAAGTGTTTTCTGAAATATATTTATTCAATTATTTTTAAAGGGGGGGGGGGAATTGTTTTACTAGGAACAGTTTGAGAAAACTTCCAAAAGAAAACAACGTAATGAAATACTTTGTCATGAATACCAGCTGGGACTGGGAAATGAAGGCTGAAAACGATTCATAACCCTTATCTGCTTAAGGATGATTGTTTAAAAGGTCACCTGGGAAAAATGTCCCCAGAACCTAAAGGTATGATCAACAAAGAAAAAGGCATTTGTGGGACAAAAAATGGCTATGCCCACTACTTGTATTGAGAAGAGCACGTTTTTCACTGCCAGAACTCTACCACGTAGTCTTTCCAGTGAAAAAAATGAGTATAAAACATTCAACGTATCTTATTAAAAAGATATTCAGCATATTATTTTCCTTTTGGATATTACTGAATACCTTTTTATTGTATTATTGATAAGCCTGGGTCAACTAATTATGTACTGAATGTACACACTGCAAACCGCATTTCTCCCTCAATTGAAGTGGACTCTTGTTAGGGTTTAAGTATTGCCGGAAAGATCATCCAAATTATCTGGACTTCATGCTGCTGGAATCCTCACTAAGGACTCAATCAGCAGAGGAACTCCCATTAATGTCAATGAGAGGTATGATTGAAGTCTAGGGAAGTATATGACCTTCAGAGCCAAGGTCCAAACAATATGTAATGTAGATCATCACATTACTTCCTATCCACAGGCTGCAAGAATAGCTTTAAACTTGATACAATGAAATAAATGGGCAAATGAACAAGTGACAGGTGTCTTGGGGCCTTTGGGAGAAAATGCCCTTGTCAAAAATGTCACTATTTTGTTTAATATCAGCTGTCAGCAGACAGCAATTAAGAACCAGTGCCTTTATTGTAAACTAGATACTTGGTAAGAATAAGGTTAGGACTAGAAGAGGAAAATGGATGCCATCTACACAAAAGCTTGTATAAATATACAGATGCACACTTGTGCACAACCCCATACCCATGTGTGTCCATGGAAATACATACTTGTGTGTGCAAACACATCTGTGCACATAAACACACACCTAAATACGTACATATACACAGGTACACATGTATCATGTTCATGAAACTGAGGAAGATGAGCTACGCAAAAGTATTGCGACTTCTATGGTTGACTCAGACAAAACCTTGCCACCTGTGAATGCTTGCTACTTTTTTAAGATCATCTTTAATATCTCCAATTTGGAAACACCATTTTATAAATTGCTTCATACTATTGTAGCTCCAGCAGGCTGCAGTTCCAGAATAAAACTGTTATTTTTGCATCAATTCCATTTGGCAATTTATTACAGGGTCACAGTGCTCTGAAACACTTAAATTAATTCTTCCAACCGAACTATCCATTAAATAGTAATCATGACCTGGTGCACGGCCCTGATCAATACAAATGCACATAGTTGCTGTAAAATAGCTTCTCTAACCAGGGAAGGTAATCCACCATTTTACAGATTTGAAGAACCAACAATTAAGCAACTGGATAAGGTCAAATATTATTGATTGTAGAGTCAATGAAATCCCTTCTTCTGCCTTTCTCACTTTTCATTTTCTTGTAATTCAAGTATGATTTCCTTAAAATACATTTTTTCCTAGAGGCTGCACTTACATAGCAATAGAAAACAAGTGGTCTTGGAACAACATAATGATTCTTTGACATGAAGATCAATATTTCTATAAAACCTTGGAACCAAAACCTAAAGAGAATATATATCTATATATCTATATAGATATATATAATATTTTTAAAATGGCTAAATTTCTATAGCATTTTAAAAAGCAGGATTTGAAAATCTAGAGAACTTTGCTAAGCATCTAGTATCCACATATTGGGCAATGGTTAGCTATGTTGAGGGGGAGGGCTTAATTAATTCTATTTTGTTATTTTCAGATTCTTCATAAGAATCCTCTCCAGATATCAAAAAAAATGTAAAGACCTATTCAAGGTAACAGTATTCTAAAGGTTCAGTACTTAGATTTATCGGTGAAATTAGTTCTACTGGTACTACTTCTTTTACAGTTTGACTGAAACAAAAATAGAAATATTAAACAGAACATCAAAATTACGTATTTTCCAAATATTTGTAAAATTGCTTTCTAGATGTCAAAAAGTGTTTGTGGTAAAGGAAGCATTAGCTGCTCTTGGTTTTTCTGAT
This sequence comes from Platysternon megacephalum, assembly GCA_003942145.1. NCBI lineage: Eukaryota > Metazoa > Chordata > Testudines > Platysternidae > Platysternon > Platysternon megacephalum. The sequence continues at coordinate 1,791,284 of QXTE01000197.1, read as the reverse complement.
TCTCTCTTGTTTTTGCCATGTTTAGGTCAATAAAAGGCCATTTTTTATTAAATTGTTTTTCTTGTTATATGTTTCTCACTTCTCAAACTGCAGGAGATTACTATTTTTATTGTATTTTATTTTTTATTTTCTTTTAGTCTAGATATATTTCTCATTTTAGTTTTTGCATTTACCATTCTCTTTAATCTTTCTAAACCTTGTCTTCCAAAGTTAGCTTTTCTCTGGGTTCCTAATACTAAACATTTTTTTCCCTCTACCTTTCAGCTTACCACTAATAAATTGTTGCTGTCCATTACATTTTTGGTCTGTAATTGAATTAGTCTGAGTCTTATAGACATGCTCCTCTATCTGCAAGCACAATGACTTGCTGTTATATTTTTATCTATCTGTCTCCAGAAAGTAGTAAACAGAGAACTGGAAATATCATACTCTTGGAGAAATGCCACTTGGCACAAATTAGCACTAGGTAGCTAAATATTGTGAACAGAAACAACTGGCAAAATAGAAAATCCACTTATTAGAATCCAACCGACTTTCATGTTTAAGAGTGAAACAAAATATTTGTCTTAGTTAATAGATTTGATGGCGTTTAATGTTTGCAGTTTCCTTCCTTGTTTTTATTCTTTTGCTAATGCAATCTGTTGGAACTTGTCATATGGTGGGGTGAGGTGTAATTGATGCTATTTTTGATAGTTTTTATTTTTTCTAACTCTGGAGCAAAACAAGAATTGGAAAAAGGTATGTGGGATGCCTGTGGTTTTCGTGGGAAACACAAATACCTTCTCTAATGGTCCTTTCATAGTTTTATCTTTTTATCAGATTTTATTTTTTACATGAAGGGAGGCATAGTATGAAATAGAAGGTTTCATTACTTTTGTAATGCTGTAGAATCTTCTAATGTCAACTGTTGCAATGGTATATACATCCACTTCCCCAAAATATGTCAAACTATTATAGGCTGGACAAGAACTGAAGTAAGATACCAATTGTCTGAATGACTATCAGCCAGGGATAAAACATATACATGTTAGGGCTGGTTGAAAATTTCCCATAAAACTGTTTTTGAGCAGAAAATTGAATTTTCAAAAAAAGGAATTTTTTTGCAAAAACCGTTTGCTTTCTGTGGAAATTTTCATTTTTAATTGAAAAAACAAATGCTCAAACCCCCAAAATATTTCGGTTGAAAACTAAATATTTTGATTTTGATATGCTGCCATAGTTTCTGTGGGAGCACCTTTGCTGGACTACATTTCCCATGCTGGACCATGGGTAGGGAATCCCATGATGCAACTGCCTTCCCTCTTTTAATTAAAAGTACTGTAATATTGAGGCTATCTGATGGAATGAGTTGAGACCACATTATCTAAAAATCCTACACATTTTTAATATGATCATAGTGCTTGCCCTAATACAGCAGCAACTGGCTTATAGACAACAGGTTGCACCTCCCATCAAAACCACTTTGCTTCAGTACTATACCTCCATCTTTTCTCTCAAACCATGCCTACCTGCAACACAGGTAATGTTGGAAGGATAGCCCATTTCAATATCTAACCATAAAAGACCATCCCATGAAAAGTTGTGTAAGAGATAGCACAGACACAAAGATGTGGTGGCCATATAAATGCAGTAAACTTCACAGCTGTGTGACAGATTGCATTTACCGAGTACCTTTTTGTTCTATGCCCACTAATTCTTTTCTGCTGGGACTAAACATTCCAAAACCTTGAGCTGTCAAACCTGGCACTTAAAAAAGAAAAGAAGAACCTGCACAAAAATGTGTTCTCTTTCCTCCCACATTACCCTGCTTCAGTGTATAGAAGACAAGGATTGCACTGTAGCATCTGCAGCAGGAAGCTACACTTTGTTATATAGATTCCAAATTTCAGGTAGAATCTGAGTAAAATGTTTACAGAAACAATGTATTTGACAATTTTACCCTTTTTTCTCTTTGTGAATTTTCTACAATTTTTTTTGTAGGCCCCAAGCCTGCAAAGACTCATGGACATTCTTAATTTGAAGTTCTGTGAGTTCCATGGGACTACACACAGTGCATATAAAGTTGAGCTCGTGTAAATCTTGGCAGGATTGATTATAATGAGAATGTATAGTGTAAGCGGACACATTTCAGTTCACAGACTACTTTCATTAGGGTCCGTGGGATTAGGTCTCTTATGTCATATTATACTTTTTCTGGTCCCTGACTGAGTGTCTGCCAGACCCACAGAGAGATTTCAAGACGACCATGCAAATTCTTCCATTGTAAATACACATTTTCAATGAGTATTTGTAACTCTCTTCATCCGTAAACGTTTTAGCAAACAAAACCCATATAATGTTCTAATTTCACTTTCTGCCTTGGACTCTCATACACAGATATATAAACACACAATCATAGACTGGAATGAATTTGATGGTGTGACAAGATAGAATAGATACAAGAAAGGCAAAGGCATGACACTGACAGTTATCAGTGGGAAGGATTGGGATCATTTAAGGAAACGTTATAGCTCATTTAATTTATAAAATTATTATTTGTTATGAGGATTCAATATAATTATATGTATGTTAAGAAAAAGAGATATACACAGTTCTATAATCGCAAATTTGATTACAATTTTTGCATCATCATAATCATTATTATCATTAGAACACCTGCTATGATGTGTTATTGTTGAAGGGGATTTACAAAGAACATCATTCACAATACATAATTATGGCTGTTATAGACATTGTTTAATAGCAATTCGTTCTTAAAGAAGACTGCCCATTTTCTCATCCCACTGTCAACCACACAGCAGTATAATCAGATAATTTTAATCTGCCTGAGGCATCTCTAAGTCACACAATTTCTGCTTTACATTGCTTAATTATTTTACGCTGGAGAATATATGGAATAAAAACATGTTCTTTCCCTGTTATTTTGTAGGGCTCAGTTCTGCACTCATTGAAGACCACAAATTCCCTTGGCTTCCATGAGAAAAGAAATGCAAGATCAATATAAAAATTGGCTAGGTTCACAGGATATACCTTGAAAATAGGTGGAGTGTTAGGTGTATGTGCATGTGTGTGCACGCTTGTGAGTGTGTGCATAAGTCCCAGTAACGGTGGAACAGCAATCATTACTCAGGCCAAATAGCTATGCTGATTTATACCAGCTGAGGATCTGGTTCATTAACTCCATCCAGGATGAAAATAAACAGAACTGTTTTTTCTTGGCTTACATGACTGTGGCAGATTTGGCTCAGAAGGGGACCTTTTTTAAGAAGGTGATCCTGCAATTGCTACACATACAGTTGTGAATAGATAGCAGGTAGTCATCATATTATCTACCCCTATATACAAGAAAGGAAGAACAGCATTTAAAACATACGATGCGTGAAATCATGGCCTCAATGAAGTTTATTGAAAGACTCCAACTGTCTTCAATGGGGCCAGAACTCCACCCTTTATGTCCACATACACCACAGAGGAAAAGTTCTCCAAAGAAGCACACACATATGCAGTATTGCTAACTCCAAATGTTCAAAAATCATGAGACTACCTCCCCACTCCAAAATGAATTTTTTTTCTAAAACAATAAATGTTGGGTTCTTTTTCATTGCCTTTTGTCTCCCCGCCTCCCGCCCCCCCAGCCTTTAGGGTGCCTTTACTTCATGTTTGCAAAGTTTTCTTTGCCACCATGAGATAGAAATTTACTTTTTCTAAATAAATTGAAAGTTGAAATTCTCATGCAATAGCATGAATTCAGCAGATGGAGCTTTGAACAAAACACTAACAATTGGAAGATTTGGCAACACTGCATATTGAACCATGTTCTCCTTCTGCATAAAGTGCCCAGAAATTGCATATTTACAAGAAAAAGTCCAATGGACCAGAAATGAACAAAACTGCACAGCAGTATATTACTGATTCACACATCAAGCCCAGTAAGCATGCTCCAATGGTCAGAAAATGACACAAAGAGGAGATGTGAGAGAAAAAAGATATATATATAATTCGTTACCTTTACCTATATATTCTTCAATAAAATACTTCAATTGGAAAGCTCAAGAGGCTTTAATTATATTGTCATAATTGAAGGGGGGAGGAAATCCATTGGTTCCATACCTATTGCAAAAATATTAATCAGCAGTACACTCTGTGCCGTACATACTAAAGTGTCATTCTAATTAACATTAAATCTAATATATGCAATGTATTTAAATTGCTTAAAAATAAATATTTAATTTTAACATTGAGGATTGACAACACAGCATCTCAGTTTTAAGTACTTTAGTATTCAATGTAGAGGGAAATATTTAAGAACTTTCATTTCAGCGAAACTGCTGATTTAAGAAAAAGCTGCTATTTCAATTCAATGAAAACTTTAAAAAACTTATTTTTTTAATTCAAAATATCCAGCATACAATATTTTAAATGTTATTGACTTACTTTACACTTAATGTAATTTGCACACATTATACACTTAATATAATGGTGCACACATTACATTCAAATATAGACCACTATGACACCAGAAAACATTAATCTATTTCTACGGAAACATATAGGGCCAAATTCTTCTCTCATTTACACCAAGGCAAATCCACAGTAAAAGCCTTGAGTTCAGTAGAATTATTCCATGCCTCACTGGTGCAAATTAGGCCAAAATTCTGTCCAGTATGTCTATGGCTGTACGTGTACACTCAACCACAGAAATATATTCTATCCTTTGTTAGATATCATTGGAGCCTGTACTTTTTCAGTATGAAGATAGGACTGAAGAAGTTCACAACAGGGCCTGACCTTGCTCTTTTTAAAAGCAATAGAAACAAGACTAAGCCAAAAAGTTGACTTTAGAATTCAGAGAATACCTTTAAATAAACTGAATAATCATAATAAAAACATCATCACTGACAGTATTAACAAATACAACTTCTGCAGTTAGGAAGGCTAAGAAAACATTAAGGGTAATTACATCATGTTCTCTAGTATATGTGTGTACTGTAGTAACACATTATTAGTGAAGTGCATTAGGCACCATCCTTGAAAATCCCACAAAAATATTCACAAAAAGGATACCAAACTACAATATATGGCTCAATGGCTTGACTGGGAATGGTTGGGTCATTGCACTAATTGAATCTATTTCCTCATGTTAAAATATGTTAAAATATCCTCACACCTTCTATGGGTCATCTCGATTATCACTTCAAAGGTTTTTTACTCTCTCCTGCTGATGATAGCTCATCTCAATTGACTGGCCTCTTACAGTTGGTATGTCTACTCCCACCTTTTCATGTTCTCTGTATGTATAAATATCTTCTTACTGTGTGTTCCATTCTATGCATCCGATGAAGTGGGCTGTTGCCCACAAAAGTTTATGCTCAAATAAATTCGTTAGTCTCTAAGGTGCCACAAGTACTCCTGTTCTTTTTGTTCCATTATAGTTATTCCTTCTTACAAGAAAAATGTCTCATTTTTACAAACTCTCATTTTCGTTACCTTTTTGTATTTGCAAGGATCTATTTGGACACTATGACTTTCATAGAGATGAGGTCAATATAAGCATTTTGTAGTTGCTTGCTGAATGTCTGCAATCTAAGGCCCAATGTTAGTCATTATTTAATTGGAAAGGCTTTTAAAAACAATTAAGACATTGATATAATGAACCAACTTCATCCCTAGTGTAATCTCCTCATCTTCAATGTGATTTAAATCAGGGATGATTTTGGGTCAGTATCTTCAAGGATATATGCATCTAACTGAAGATGTTCATTCTTACAACATTCACATAAAGACCCGAAAGTGTCTCCTCTGAAGACACTGTGAACACCCCACAAGGCACATTGAATGTGCAGCATAGGGATCACCCTTATTCTTTTTGAAGGATGATCGGGGCATGGTTTGGACTGATACTGTTGTAATAAATCAAAGTATTAGGCCAATCCATAAAAATATACTCCAGTTAAACTTTTTCCCTTGTATAGTTGGGTCATCATTCATAATAGTGAAAACATTCTGAATGTCTCTAAAAAAATAAAATAGAGTGTCTCTTAGGAGTCTTTCCTGAGCAACAATAAAAATATTGCTAGCTATACAATTTGTAAGCAGGTTGTATCCTGTTCTCACAGAAGTAATGAAGAGGAATTGTGTACAAGAGGAAACATCCAGAAGACCCATAGTAGTGGCACACTGGTGGGCCTTCAAACAGTAATGGGGATGCAGAACGGTTCTCTTACTCACTGAATTGATAAACTCTGAACATGAACTCAAAACCAAAACAAAAAACAGACTACAATGAAAATTAGCAGCAGATATACCTCCTGTTGGCCTTATGATGCAAAACAGAAACTGTGAGGATTTGTCTCTCTCACCTGAGATAAGGGTTACTAAACCTTAGGGATCAATCCAAAACCCAGTGAAGTCAATGGGAGTTTTTCCACTGACTTTAATGGGTGCTGAATTCAGTCCTTAAAAAAAAAGGACTGTCAGAGAGAATCCCTGTGAGCCCTCACATAACCAACCTAGTGCACACAGCAGCAGCAGCAGAATTAAGGGTGCTGTTTTGTATGTGCTCTTGTCTGATGTCCTGAAAGATGAAAGCTACAAAGAAATGAAAAAAATAGGAAAGAGCTGGGTGTGTTATTTCATTTAAACTGGTGCTAATGGCAAGCTGTAAAGTGAATAACATTCTTTTTCTTGCCTCAACCAAGGTCATCTTATGCAAAACAGAACTCTCACTCCAGATGCAGGAACCAGGAGAGTGTTTATTAATCCAGAAATGTGGAGCATAGGGCGTTATCAACTTCATGCCGGCTGCCATACAATAGATCTTTTTAACTTTCCATTTAACTTTGCATTTCAGTTTTCTCTTTTTTGATTAATAATAAAAAACCCTGGTAGAGTACCTTTGATCACATAACTGATTGATTGTGGCTGTATTTGATAGAGCGTGTATTTGATGATATATTTGAAAGTTGTAGCATCAGCAAAAAAAAACAAAACAAAAAAACCCTCACAAATATGTACCATCGATGGATGAGTTTGTACACTTACATAAGGTTGTTTTGAAAATACATCGAAAAACACTCTAATCCACAAACTGAGTTCCAATGATTGACTGCCATAAAGGAAGGCAGAATTCAAGGTCAAACAGAATGACTGTTAATTGAAAAATCTGTTAATTATTTGGATCTTTAGTTACTGTCATATAAGCACATCTATATTTATATATACTACAGAATTCTACTATAGATACTAACAGAATTCCAGCCAATTGTCCTACTCTCTCAGTCATTTGCTTTTATTCTTTGCAATCTGGAAAATCCTTCCCTCCCCCAACTAAAATTATTCTGTGATATATTCCCATTGTTAAGAGCAAATCACTGAGAGCAAGCTGGAAGACAATTCCTTCACATGGGGCTTCCACTTTGTTTCCTCAAATACTCCTGCTAAGATCTCATAGAGTCTAGCACTGGCTGCTTGATGAGATAATCTGCATAATAACATGGCCCCACTGTGTGTTTCTGCTGAATCAATGGAGCATTGAATCTGTACAAAAGCACGACTGGAATGTATTAAGGGGACAGAAACTGCAGCCCCACAATGGCTTTCTCAGCTGACATGAAGGGTTGTACACTAATCTCATAATTATACTCCTAGACTCCTCCATTCATTCCAAATGTTGCTTGTTAGGAGTAAAGTGTATATAATTCTAAGCACTCTTTCTTCTGTATACAATAAAATGCATTGCATTGCATTGGGATGTAATTACTTGCATTTAATAGGTGGACAAGAATTGTATAAATGATTCCTCTAACAAGAACTAGTGATGTTTCTTTCTGTTATTAAAAATGGTATACACACAGTACCTGTTCTGAAGAGATATTCATTTAGAACCTGAAAATCCTACCCATATATATTTCAAAGGATATTTTATTAGATGTGCCTCAATGCTCAGACATGATCTCAACACAGCAGAACTGTTAACAATGATTCTGTAGAAACAGCAAACTTATGCTTCATGACAAGGCTAGTTCTGTTTTGTATTCTCAATTTTCACAATAAAATAATCACAAGCAAAAGTTTAGATTATGTCTCAATTCTGCAAGGACTCTATATAGGGAAATTCCACTGAAGTCAACTGGAAAAGGGAGAAGTTCCAATGAAATCAAGACCTGCAGGGTCAGGCTCATTGTGTCATAAAAATGGTGTATTTCCATTTCAATTTCTAGGGTCCAGTCAGATATCATTGAAGAGTGGCTACTATATTTTTCCATCAGTGGAGTAACACTAGAGAGGACTTTGGTAGAAAAATAACAATATATATATCACACTTTACATGTTCAAGGCACTGTACAGATACATTAACTAAGTAGGTTTCAGAGTAGCAGCCGTGTTAGTCTGTATCCGCAAAAAGAACAGGAGTACTTGTGGCACCTTAGAGAATAACAAATGTATTTGAGCATAAGCTTTCGTGGGCTACAGAGAACATGAAAAGATGGGAGTAGCCATACCAACTGTAAGAGGCCAATCAATTGAGATGAGCTATCATCAGCAGGAGAGAGTAAAAAACCTTTGAAGTGATAATCGAGATGACCCATAGAAGGTGTGAGGATATTTTAACATGGGGAAATAGATTCAATTAGTGTAATGACCCAACCATTCCCAGTCTCTGTTCAATCCTTCCTACCAACACTACAAAAAGAAGGATTCTGCGTGGACTCCTCCTGAAGGTCGAAACAACATACTGGACTTCTACATAGATTGCTTCCGTCAACGTGCACGGGCTGAAATTGTGGAAAGGCAGCATCACTTGCCCCATAACCTCAGCCGTGCTGAACACAACGCCATCAACAGCCTCAGGAACAACTCTGATATCATAATCAAAAAGGCTGACAAAGGAGGTGCTGTCGTCATCATGAATAAGTTGGAATATGAACAAGAGGCTGCTAGGCAGCTCTCTAACTCCACATTCTACAGGCCATTATCCTCTGATCCCACTGATGATTACCAAAAGAAACTACACCATCCGCTCAAGAAACTCCCTGAAAAAGCACAGGAACAGATCTTTACAGACACATGCCTAGAACCCCGACCAGGGGTATTCTATTTGCTACCCAAGATCCATAAACCTGGGAATCCTGGACACCCCATCATCTCAAGCATTGGCACCCTAACAGCAGGATTGTCTGGCTATGTGGACTCTCTCCTCAGGCCCTACGCTACCAGCACTCTCAGCTATCTTCGAGACACCACTGACTTCCTGAGGAAACTACAATCTATCGGTGATCTTCCAGAAAACACCATCCTGGCCACTATGGATGTAGAAGCCCTCTACACCAACATTCCACACAAAGATGGACTACAAGCAATCAGGAACAGTATCCCCGATAATATCACGGCTAACCTGGTGGCTGAACTTTGTGACTTTGTCCTCACCCACAACTATTTCACATTTGGGGACAATATATATCTTCAAGTCAGCGGCACTGCTATGGGTACCCGCATGGCCCCACAGTATGCCAACATTTTTATGGCTGACTTAGGGGATGAGAGCTAAGGAAGTGTTGTTCTAACGCCTCTACTCTACTTGCGCTACATTGATGACATCTTCATCATCTGGACCCATGGAAAAGAAGCCCTCAAGGAATTCCACCATGATTTTAACAATTTCCATCCCACCATCAACCTCAGCCTAGACCAATCCACACAAGCGGTCCATTTCCTAGACACTACTGTGCTAATAAGTGATGGTCAAATAAACACCACCCTATACCGGAAACCTACTGACCACTATACTTACCTACATGCCTCCAGCTTCCATCCAGGACCCAGCACACGATCCATTATCTACAGCCAAGCTCTAAGATACAACTGCATTTGCTCCAATCCCTCAGACAGAGACAAACACCTACAATAGCTCTATCAAGCATTCTTNAGCAATGCCCCTCTGCCATATACATTGGCCAAACCGGACAGTCTCTACGCAAAAGAATAAATGGACACAAATCTGACATCAGGAATCATAACATTCAAAAACCAGTGGGAGAACACTTCAATCTCTCTAACCACTCAGTGACAGACCTGAAGGTGGCAATTTTGCAACAAAAAAACTTCAAAAACAGACTCCAAAGAGAGACTGCTGAACTTGAATTAATATGCAAATTAGATACAATTAACTTAGGTTTGAACAGAGACTGGGAATGGTTGGGTCATTACACTAATTGAATCTATTTCCTCATGTTAAAATATGTTAAAATATCCTCACACCTTCTATGGGTCATCTCGATTATCACTTCAAAGGTTTTTTTCTCTCTCCTGCTGATGATAGCTCATCTCAATTGATTGGCCTCTTACAGTTGGTATGGCTACTCCCACCTTTTCATGTTCTCTGTATGTATAAATATCTTCTTTCTGTGTGTTCCATTCTATGCATCCGATGAAGTGGGCTGTAGCTCACGAAAGCTTATGCTCAAATAAATTTGTTAGTCTCTAAGGTGACACAAGTACTCCTGTTCTATTAACTAAGTAGTTGTCTCAAAACCATCATGAGGCTCCATTTGGTTTATCAAAGTCACCTTCTCAGAAAAAAATATATTGTAAATTATATTATTAGCATTTTTGAGTGCTTCACTGGAAGGACACTGCCAATCTATCATTTCCTGAAAATATACCTCTGATAGGGTTGCCAAGTTTCTAATTGCTGAAAACTGGACACCCCAGCACCACCTTTTCCCCCTGAGGCCATGCCCCCTCCCCTGGCACTTCCCCCTGAGGCCCCGCCTCCTGCCTCGGCTCTTTCCCCCGAGGCCGCACCCCCACCCCGCTTGCTTCCCCCTCCCAGGAAGCTGCTGTGATTGAGCAAGATGGTGCTGATTCATGAGACTTAGAACAGCATGAGATGTTTAAAAGAAGTTTGTTCTTTGCCTTTTGGAAAACTTTTTTCTCATACTTTGATTCCTTTTTATACCAAAATTCTCCACAGAAAAATCATGTAGAAAAAAACCTCTAGCCTTACTAGCGTTCATTAAATAGTCTTACCTGTTCTGTAGGTAGGTTTTACTCACATACCTTCTCAGGGACTTTTTTATTTTTAAAAGAGAAAACTAAATGCACACTCAAATGAAGCAAACCTAATGAGCAGATTCAGTGTTGTATTATACAGGGGTAGGCAACCTATGGCACGGGTGCCGAAGGCGGCACGCGAGCTGATTTTCAGCGGCACTCTCACTGCCCGGGTCCTGGCCACCGGTCCGGGGGGCTCTGCATTTTAGTTTAATTTTAAATGAAGCTTCTTAAACATTTTAAAAACCTTATTTACTTTACATACAACAATAGTTTAGTTATATATTATAGACTTAGAGAAAGAGACCTTCTCAAAACATTAACATGTATTACTGGCACGCCAAACCTTAAATTAGAGTGAATAAATGAAGCCTCGGCACACCACTTCTGAAAGGTTGCCGACCCCTGTATTATACAAATACATATTGACATTTACCCAAAGTGCAAGTATTTGCAATTGTGTCCTAATACTTAGGGCTTGTCTATATTAGAAAAGTTGTACAGACTTAACTAAATTAATTTGAAGTCTGTGTAGCTAAATAGGTGAGACCCCTTAATGTAGATATACTTCCACCTATTTAGTCCTTGTTTAGCATGTACTAGTAAATTACTAAATTAAACCAAATGGATTTAAGTGAAGGTTAAAAAGGTTAAGTGCATCTATATTAAGTGAGAAGTATCACCACCACTAATATCCAAAAACAAAAGTTTAAAAATCTTCCTATAACTTGATTAAAAAACCCTCCCACTTCTTTTCTATGTGTTATTAGATACCAAATGAACAGGAAAGTTAGTTTTTTCTTGGGGTGAGGGCGAATGAGAAGTTCCACAAACTTAGACAGTTTCTGCTACACAAACAAGAATGCCTTGCTAAAACATAAAATCCCAAGATCATGCCAAACAAACCTAGCAGCATATTTAAATCTGCTATAAAAAGCAACAACCCATTTGCCAGGTTGCAGCTATCTACCCGGCCCATTTTCCATAGTCCTAATCATCTTGTTTCTGTTTTAGAATCTCTAAATTTGGTACAAATTTTATGGCTTCTGGCATATTATGCACAGATTTGTTTTTCAGAAATTAAGTCTTTTTTGATGTCTAAATATTCCTTTGAAAAGCTGGCAAGTGATTTTTGTCTGTTTAAGAAAGTATTGTATTTTAAACCAAACTTATTTTAAAAATTGTCACTAAAATAAGCATCTCAGAACATTGTTTGAATAGAAATGTATTAATTCACACTCTTGATAACTCACAAAAAAGTAGCCTCTCTACTTCCCAAAGATGTGTGGGGGGGGGGGGGGGGGGGGGGGGGGGGGGAGGGGGGGGGGGGGGGGGGGGGGGGGGCGGGGGGGTCAGTAACCGGCATTGAGGGGAGCTGGGATTGTAGGGGCACTAACTGGCATTGAGGGGAAATGCTGGGGGTGGGGGGCACTAAGATTTTGGGGAGGAGCAGTAAATGTCATTTAGGGGATGTTGGGGGTGTGGAGGGAGCAGTAGAATTACTACGGAGAAGTTCAACCTTAGTGTGGACAACGGATGCACAAGCTAGTTTCGAAACAGTGAAAGACTTGATTGTACATAGTCCAGTACTTGCACTATTCCGTCCCGCATTGTCCACAATTGTAACTACTGATGCTTCTGATTATGGACTTGGGGCTGTCCTCACACAACTTCATGAGGACAACACAGAGAGGACTGTTGCATTTGCTTCAAGGACACTGAGTAATGCTGAGAGAAAATATTCTACAGTCGAAAAAGAAGCACTTGCTTGTGTCTGGGCTACTGAAAATGGAGAACTTACCTGTGGGGCCGCACGTTCAAGTTGCACACAGACCACAGCCCTTTGACGACGTTGCTCACCACGAAAGGACTGGGAAGAGCAGGATATCATATTGCTAGATGGTCTGCAAGACTACTCTTTCAATTATGACCTGGAATATAAGCCTGGAAACAAAAATGTGGTAGCTGATTGCCTTTCTCGCCTGCCTTTGCCTTCACCAGATGGTCCACCAGAGGATGAGGATGTAGTAGTTGTGCTTATTACAAGCACTCTTACTTCCGGTACAAGAGAACAATTTCAAGCTGCTTCTTCAGCATGTCCAATTCAACAAAAAGTACGGGAATTTCTGACAAAGAGATGGCCCAGTAACCCTAAAAACCTTGACCCAGTTTTGCTGCCTTATTTTAGAGTTCAGGATGAACTTTCTTTGCTCAATGGCTGTGTGCTACGAGGTACACACCGGCTACTCGTTCCAGAAGAATTACAGTCAAAACTCATACACCTGGCACACGATACTCATCAAGGAATTGTCAGAACCAAACAACGACTACGGGATCTGTATTGGTGGCCAGGGATGCACCCTCAAACTGAAGCACTCATAAAATCTTGCGTCACTTGCCAAATGCACGATAAGACAGCAGTGACATGTACCCCTCCACTACAGCCTGTTTCTCTTCCTGAATCTGCATGGGAAAAAGTGGCGATTGACATTGTAGGACCCTTTGATACTGCTCCAATTGACTGTCGTTATGCCATCACTTTAATAGACTATTTCAGTAAATGACCTGAGGTAGCGTTTACATCGCAAATCTCTTCTGCTACAGTAATTAAGTTCCTCTCTTCAGTTTTTAGCAGGGAAGGTAACCCCAAAGAACTGGTTTCCGATAATGGTAGTCAATTTACTTCCCCGGAGTTTGAAACCTTTCTAGCAGAGAGGAACATTTTACACAGAAGGTCATCCCTATATTACCCTCAAGCCAATGGGGAAATCGAACGGTTTAACAGAAGTTTGAAAGAGAGTTTGCAAACAGCTAAACTGGAAAGGCAATTGTGGATACCCTTCACTACTGATTTCTTGCAAGCATACCGGGCTACACGACATGCCACAACGCAAAGATCACCCGCAGAGTTACTGCATGGGAAACAGATGAATACCAAACTGAACATTGCTGGATTGTTAAAGGCACGACCTGATGCCCCAAATGAGGATGATGTGAGAAAAACAGTTGAACAGAACCAAGCAAAGTATAAGGCTTTCACAGACAAGCGGCGGGGTGCTAAGAAACTAAAGTTTGAGTGTGGTTCCTTCGTTAGAATACGAAAACCTGGAATTTTACACGAAGGGGACCATAAATTCACAGCTCCTCTTAAAATCATAGAGAAGAAGGGACCTTACACCTATTGACTTGGGCGGGTATGGAATGCTTCTTATCTTGCACCTGCCTATGCACCAAGAGGAGATTATGCCAACACCCAGTATGCATTGGATGACTTCACCGTAGAACCAACACAACAGGACATTGCACTGGAACTGGGGCTTGAGAGACGGCCTGTCAGACCCAGACGACCACCTGTCTGGACTAAAGACTATGTTATGTAGTATCTACAGTGTTTCCAGTGTAATATTTCTGCCAATAGTATAGTGTCTTGTTTCCTATTTGTTCCTGTGGTTAGAACAACAATGTTTATTTTAATTGGGAGAGTTTCTTAAGAGGAGGGAATGTGGTGTTTAGATGTGCTTGTAATTATTAGAACTGGGAGCACTGGCTGTTGGGAGTCTGAAAGGACAGGAAACAGGAAAGAGGGGGGAGGAGTTGAGGAGTCTGAGTGAGAGTTACAGAGGTTTCCACTGTAAAAAGCTTGTTAGTACCTTGCCTGCTTGATACAAAAAAAGGTTAACCATAGGTGCTGAACCCAGGTCAGACCTCCTGGGGGAATCACAGTAAGGTGCAGATGGACTGCAAGCCTAAACCTCTGGGTTGGGCGAAAGAGAGCCTGAAATCTTAAGCAGGTGCCCTCAAGAGACCACAGAGGGAGAATACCCCTGAAATTGTGACAGTGTTGCAGAAGGTGTTGGGTGTGGGGGGAGGAGGAAGGCTACTGATTTAGTGAGGTTGTGAAGAAGGAGAAAGACTTTTCAGAGTACGTGGTGACATAGTGAAGCTTATGATGAGAAGAGGGAAGGATCTCTGGCCTTTTAAAATACATACTGCATTATTCTACAGTAATGGGCCAGAACATTATAGTTTATGAACCATAGTGTTAGTAGAGTGTTTCTGCATTTTGATCCAGTACTGGGGAAAACAATGATACTGTTTTATAAGTGTGGATGGAAGGCAAAAAAGCAAGTAAACAACACTTTGGAGACTCCAATAAGCTTCAAGTCAATCTGGGGCAAGCTTTTCAACCTCCTTCCCCTGTCCCCTTTGGCTTCAATGCCCAAGATCCATTGTTTAGCTTTCTTTGCCTTCATCATGTACAGACTTCCATTTCACACTAATTGGAGGGGTTAGTGGGCTCTGGCACTGGGTTAGGTAAAATAATGCATCCAGGACTTTTGTGTGTGTTTGTGATAGGAGTTAGGGGAACAGTAGATTCACGAATCCTGTTAAAGAGGAAGTGTGTCAGGCCCCACAGGTCTGTGGGTCTGGGTCTGTGGGGGTCCTGGGAGTCATCACACTCCAATCCTCCACCGGCAGCTCACAAACAATAGCTTAGACCAGGGTCCACGAAGCCCAACTGGGGCACAATCTTTGCCCCTATGCTCTGATTGGGAGAGATCCAAGGTTCCTGATTGGGCCACAGCCACTAGTAAAGCCAGAGGAGGAAACAGGAAGTTGTCCATACAGTTGGTCTCGTGGCCACCTGTTCCTGCCTTCTGATCCTGAGTTTCCAGTATCCTGACTCAGCCTGACTCTTGGTTCCAGTTCCTGCCCTTTGGTTCCATCACCTGATCCTATAATCCTGGTATCCTGCCCTGCCCTGACTCTTGGTAACTGACTCTTGATTCCTGCCCTCCAATTTGTCTGTTAGTTTGGATCTCCTGGTGTTCCTGCCTGGCCTGGTTCCTGGTAACTGGCTCCTGGCCCCTTGGCTTGTGCCCAACACTAACCCCTAGGCCAGGATGCCCATACACCCATAAAAACTAGCATGCCCTGGCAAGAGCTATGTTAAATGGAAATATATTCTGATTTATAATGGTGCTCAGGTGATTTTTGCTACAGTGTTCTTCTCCTACATGAAGTAGCTCTGACAATATCCATGTAGTGCTGAAGCACAAGGGGCTGTCCATAAATGATGTAACACATTAGGGGATTGGTGGGGCCTTAATATTGTATGTTTGGTTCAGTGTTGCAGGGGGTGGAGGGGTCTTTAAAATCGCCAAAAATGTGTTACATCATTTATGGACAGCCCCAAAGCAGTAAAAATTCTACCAGTATTTCAGCCTATCCTTAATCGGAAGAGAGAGAGGGTATGTCACCTGCAGCTTCAGGTATGTCAAGATTTGCTTATCCATACTGAGCGTTGGATATTAGCACTTCAATCTTTGTGTTCTTTTCTAAAATGATATTTCTGAACATCGTGAGGTGGGTCTGTGACAGAAGTGAATGCACAAAAATGTTATAAATANCCTAATATCCAATCTAAACCTCCCCCACTGCAACTTGAGACCATTACTCCTTGTTCTGTCATCTGGTACCACTGTGAACAGTCTAGATCCATCCTCTTTGGAACCCCCTTTCAGGTAGTTGAAAGCAGCTATCAAATCCCCCCTCATTCTTCTCTTCTGCAGACTAAACAATCCCAGTTCCCTCAGCAACAATCCCAGTTCCCTATAGGAGCAGCTATGTAAGAATGCAACAACATTGATAGTAACCTGTATTTGAGAGAGACAGTATAATTTATATAGGGGCAGGAGAATGTTTAGTGTACACCATAATGCTTGAAGTCAATAAGGACTGTGGGAAGAACAAACAGGGAAGCAACATAATGTTTTTCTGGGTATGAATTTCTGGGTATGAATTTCTAGGTACACACTTGAAAGACAATGGTGCCCAACTATTAGCATGAGAGATCCTGCATCTAGGTTCCAATGCGTTGTAAACCTTGTTTTGCAATACCCGATCAAAGGGCTACAAACAATTTAAAAGTGGTTTTGATTCCTGTGAACATGGAGGGCACTTGTCAGAAGCTGTCTATTGGAGACAGGCTGACATAGAGAGAGTGGCTCTTTGAAGCAGTCTAAAGAAATTGGTCCTTCCCTGATGTAGGGAATGGTAAGCATTTGGGGAAAGCAAGCCTTGCATTTAGCCTAGTTTATTCTTTTTAAGGTATATTTTCTCTGCTATGCTTTTTGTTCTAAATTAACAATGCTTTACTCAAAGAAGGCTGTTTGGTCACTGATTACCATAGTCATTACCTGAGAAGTAACAAAACTGCAGGGTCTGAGCATAAGCCAGACCTGCTAAGGTGTTCACAGTTGATACACAAGGGACTGCCACCAGGCATCCAGTCTGGAAATGGGAGAATAAGGTGATTCCACCCCAAGAGAGAAGTAATAGCCCGAGAGCTAGTGAGGGTGCATGCAGAGAGACCAGGAGAGGTCAGAGGCTAGAGTTGCCAGGTGTCCAGTTTTTGACCGGAAAGTCCAGTCAGAAAGGGGACCTGGCGGAGTCTGGTCAGCAGTATAAGTTACTAAAAGTCTGGTTACCAGAGTAACTGTGATCAGCCTCCCTGCCGAGAGGGAGGCTGCTGGAGAGAATTGGCTGGTTCCCATACCCAGCTCCAGCATCTCTGGTGGAGAGGTAGGTACCAGTGTCACAGCTGCCGGGGGAGGGGGCGGGATTGATCCTGTCTGCCCTCCATTACCCTGATGTGCCCAGATTTCCCCACTCCAGGGACCGACCCCCGCCTCCACACTGCACACAGTGCATGCCCCCTGCTACCTGTTACTGCCTCCCCTCACACACATAGCACGCCCCCGCTCACTGACCCTTACCGCCTCCTCCCAACACACTGTGCCCCCATCGCTGCTAGTTAGTGGTCCCCCAACTCCAGCACCTTGTCTCTGCCAGATAGTCACCCCACACGTAGTATGCCCCATCAATTCCTGTTAGTCCTCTCTTCACATGTGCAGTAGTGATTTTGTCCACGCTCAGCACAGTAACATCTGGTATTATAACTGCATGCACCTGTTGATTGAACTGGCTACTGTGATATACTTTAGCAAAATGCCCAATCTTTTTGCAATGATTGCACTGAGCTACTTTTGCTGGACATCCTGTGTAGCTTGCAAGATGTCGTGGGGATCCACAGCGAATTTTGCATTTTCTGATTCAGTGGCTTTTTATTAGTTTTCCTTTTGCAATTGTTTGTCTGCAGCGATAGTGAACTTTTCTGCAAAGGAGTCACAGCGTGGACTGTGCCTCCTGTATCTTTGCTCATTATTTTGGCTTCAGCTGTAGCTGACTCAATCTGAGTAGCAATGGTTATTGCTTTTTCTAGTGTAAGTTGTGGTTCTAGAAGTAAGCGTTCTCTTACACGAAGCATGGTTGTTTTCTCAATGAGCTGGTCTATAATCATCTCATATGCCATATTCCCAAAGTCACAAGTTACAATCAGACTCCTCAGGGAAGCAATATACTGCATTATAGTCTCCCCTGGTTTCTGCTCACGCTGGTGAAATCTGTAGCGATTAACTACTATATTCACTTTTGGCACAAAAAAGTTCTTTAATGCAGTGAGTGCAGTCTCATATTTATCATCTGCAAGGGGAAAAGTGTAAAATATATGCTGCCCTTCTGCTCCAAGGCAGTGGATTAGCAGAGCATGCTTTCTTACTTCAGAAATCTCTGTAGCACTGATTGCAAGCAGATAAGTCTCAAACATATGGATCCACGCAGTAAAAGCAATTGGAGGCTCACCTGGGCTTTGCAGAAAGGGTGCAGGTGGGTTCAGAGGCAGAAGATCCATCCTCGTTGCCAAAATGTTGTATCAAGCAGGCAAGGTACTAACAAGCTTGAACAGGACTTTATTTTTACAGTGGAAACCTCTTTACCAAGCAGCTGCTGCATACTCTAACTCTCACTCAGCCTCCTCAACTCCTCCCTCCTCCTTCCTGTTTCCTGTCCTTTCAGACTCCCAACAGCCAGTGCTCCCAGTTCTAATAATTACAAGCACATCTAAACACCACACCTTTCTCCAGGGGCTACAACAGTGTATATCAGTTACCAACCAGCCTTCACAAAGCAAAATATATTTTATACTTAAGGGAAAAGCATTACAGGGAAACCATATAAAATATTTAACATTCCTACACAAATGCTAAAAGTTTACATAAGAACGTAAGACTGGCCATACAGGGTCAGACTAAAGGTCCATCCAGCCCAGTATCCTGTCTGCCGACAATGGTCAATGCCAGGTGCCCCAGAGGGAGTGAACTTTACAGGTAATGATCAAGTGATCTCTCTCCTGCCATCCATCTCTGCCATCTGACAAACAGAGGCTAGGGACACCATTCCTTACCCATCCTGGCTAATAGCCATTAATGGACTTAACCTCCATGAATTTATCTAGTTCTCTTTTAAACCCTATTAAACCGTTTTACCCCATCAGCCTTATGGGGCTCTAGTAGTAAGGCAAAGTCTTTCTACGCCGTCTGCAAGGTTTGCCCACCCCCTCTTGGACAGACTGTTCTGTCTGTTGAAACAAAAGAAGGCCCCTGTGTTAATTTAAACCTCTTTTTTGTCCATTGTTCTCTGAAAAACCCAGTCTGAACCCATATAAACAAGCCATCCCAGGAGGTGGTACCTCTTTGGAGGTGTTTAGAGTTACAGGGAGTAACCTTAATTATTCTCCACTGTTTTTAGTTCCCAGAGGTGCTACGATAAACATCCCCCTGCCAGAATTGCACACAATCCCTGGCTCACAATGATACAAAACCATTCATAAACTGAGTACAATATATTCTCCCAAAAATACTGCATAACGTTGCAATTTCTGTCACACTTACCGCTTATCATAAATTCCTTAAGGTCCAAGTTGCCTTTTCCCCAACACGTTTTTTTATCCCATTTTTGGGCCCAGTAGATGTCCAGTACCTCTGCTGCGAGAAGACTGTTTTTTCTTTTCAAAGTCTGTGTGCTCCCTTGTTAGATATGCCCTATGATGCACTGTATATCACCGACAGAAAACCTCCAAAACACGCCAGATTAAAAAAAGGGAAACCAGTCTCAGGCCCAGTACAGAATGGAAGAAAAAAACCAAAATTCTTCATCGTTTACTTAATTATTTTAGAATTGTACGGAAGAAGATATGGCCAATTAGCTCTCTCCTATCCCTTTCTGAGGCTCATTCAGACAAGTTATTGGCTCTCTTTAGTGTTCTCACTTCCCTTTACAATCTTATGCAGCCATACGAGGACATGATAGTCGTAAGGGTTAGCCAAAACGAGTGAGTGAATACTGATTTCACATGGTAGAATAAACAACTAAGAAGCATATCCTGTTCTGCAGAAGTTTGAACTAACTTGTATATCTAATACTTTCAATGTCACTTCCTCAGTGACCACTGCAGTTAAGAGAAATATAAAACTTAGGTGTGAGCAACAAACACAGTAACTAAACTGTGTCCCTTTAGATAGATCCTCTACTGTGCGTAAACAGAATGAATTTGAGAAATTGCTTTCTTAATACCAGCACAAATAGTTAACATTCCATTTTTTTCAGTTTATCACTTTCACTTATCGTATTTATTTGATTAAAACGTGTGTGCATGCTACAAGACAGTAGAGCTGCTATCATAATCCTGGACTGATGAATGATTTTTGATATGATTACCTCCAGCTAACCAGATACTGCAAAATTGCAATCTTAGTTGATTCTATCATCACCCTGGTTTAATACAGATGGGAAATGGGAAATGTTTAAGACCTTTACTGCAGAGAAAATGATTTCATTCAAACAACTGACTGAAGTAGAGTCGTACCCACCAGCAGGTTTTTTTTTTTATTCTTCTTCTCTCTTTTAACCTTCATAGTAGAAGTAATATATTTAGGATATATGGAGAAATAATTAGAAATAGCTTTTTTCTGCCCAGTGCATTAAATTGCTTAATTTTCTGAGAGAGAGAAATGAATTGCCTGTGTACATTGAGAAATGAGCAATGTGGGGAGTAAACATCTACTGAAGAGTAAAGGATTAAAAAAGAAAAGAAATAAAAAGGAAAAAAAGCTACGTGAAGAAAGACCAAATGGCAAGATGCTGTTATAGCCTTCAAACGTGTGGCTTGCAGATTGATTTCCCTACTTCCTTTGCATAGCAGATGCAAAGATTATGCTGAAAACTGGTAGAACATAATTGTACATGTTCCACAGTGAATTGAGGACTTGAGTCAAATGTCTGCCCCTTTTCTAACAAATTTAAAAGAAGAAAATAGCTCTGCAAACCATTTCTAGTAAACACATCCAACTAATTTTGCAGCAATACATTTTAAAAGAATGTAGGCACAAAGGACGAGTTTCCCTCACTAATTCAGTTTGTTCTTTTAACTTGCCTGAATTTGCACAGCTACAGCCTTGCTCTGTAATAAGAGAGATGTCACACATTACCTTAATTATCTCTCTATTACTTTGCCGAACACCAGTGCATAACCTTTCCCTTTTTTACACTCATACTTTCCTCTACACAATTCATCAGTGTCAGCCTTGGTGGCAGATCCTACAGCAGAAGGTGGAATTACTGCAGGTTCCACACCCCCCAGCAAAATTTCTCTTGCCATTCACATTCAGATTCATTGATATACTACCGCTGGAGCAAAACTCTCCCCTGTTATTCCTCAGTCATCTTCATTTATATGAAACAGTTGGCTCTCTCCCTTCAGATACTTGTCAACATTTCCAAAAAATGTTTTAACTGGCACCCTGTCATCTGACATATCTAGAGTAGGAAGGCTGACTAGCTGTGAAAGATCTGACTACCAAGAACAACAGGACTCAAAGCACTGAAAATTGAAACAACCCCCTTTAGAGCATATGTTACCCTACTTGCCATGAAGTTTTTCTGACATCTTTTTAATTGCAGCCATATGAGACTTACTTGTAAGCCAGAGGCACTGAGTATGAGTGAAAAATCTCATGTGAAGCACTATGCGTCCAGTTTTCAGAGATACTTTCTACATAGACATGTTTTTTTGCAAAAACAAGATTTTTTTTCACATCCAGTGCTACAGAGAGTGGCCATATGACCTAAATGTAAATAAACTTTAACATATATTGCCAAGCCAGCATGTTAGGCCAAGAGGCACCATTTGTAGAATGCTGAGTTGAAGAATGATTTGGGTTGGTGGGAACACAAAGATGGAGTGTTGCATGAAGGTTTTTAGACAAGAACAGTGGGATGTACTTATCTCTGATATGTAGGAGCTGGCTGTAGTGGGAGTGAAACTGTTCCCCCACCTCTCGCTGTCCTATTGAGGATCATGACTAAATCTAAGCTCCCCGAGGACTTTGATGTGGAGGCCTCATAGTGCCTCCTCCATAAAACCTGCTAGAGTCAACCGTCCATGATCCCTTGAAAACCCTCAAAGAGCTGGCAAGGGTCCACCTGAAGATACATAATGGTAAAAGTAGGAGAGTGATTGCATGGAAAGGGATATACAGAGGGCTCTGGAAAAAGCAGGGTAGGAAGGAGGCCTTGTGCTGTGTGAACAGCATTCGCTAATCCTGCCAAACATTTGAGCAAATAGTCACAGGTTATAAATGGGCCTAAACCCACCCTGGCTTTCTAACTACAGAACTCATATGGCCCCCCCATTACTGACCCCTCACAATTGTTCATGTATTTACCCTCACAACACTCCAGTGAGGTAGGGTAGTACAATTAACCTCATTTTGCAGATGAGGAATTAAGGCACAAAAGGTGGAAGCCACAAAGGGACTTAAGCATTGCAATACAGAGCTTCACAGCACCAAACTTTTAAGTGCCTAGAAAATCACAGGAACAACACTGTGATCCACAAGGCTGAATTAGGCTTCCTGTACAATGACTAGGGAAAGAGAGGTGCCTTAGTCCACAAAAGCCAGCACTCAAGGCACAGAGCTACCTAAGCTGGGCAACCCAATCCCTTTCTCTAAATTAGGCTAGAGAGAGAGAGAGAGAGAGAGAGAGTGAGAGTGTCAAGTCCCCCTGGTCCAATCATTCTTCATTTATTTATCCACAGTGGAAGAGCTTCAATGGGAAAGACTGAGGGAGTCCCACATCAGCCTATCCCATAGCTCAGCAGTTACAGAACTCCCCAGGGAGGTGGGAGACTCCTGTGCAAATCCTTTCTGTCAGGGAGGGGGGAATTTTATAAGATGGGTTGTGGCAGCACCAGCACCAATAGCTGGCTTTTGAATAGGGACAAATCTGGTAAGTGTGCTCAGAGAGCAACTACCGGATTGGGCCCTTTGGCAAGTTAGGCAGCGAAATGTCTATCTTCCTCTCGTTTGTGAATTGCTCTGGGGCTTATGTGGTAGGTAGGCATCCAGATGCCTAGAGCAAGGCAGCAGTGCACATGGCAAGAGGTAGGAACATACGCTTCTAGGGAATTTTTACTTTGAACGATGCAGGCGTTGAGTGAGTTTAAGAACCCACAGGGTTTGGCAGGAGTTTTGTGGATCACACAGGGGGACTTTGGTTCCTACGCAGCTTTGTGGATTCTACCCTAAGAGACTAATTGACTTGTCTAAGGCACGTAGGATGTCTGTATGGGAGCATGGCACTGAACCCAATTCTCCAGAGTCCCAGGCTAGTGCCCTAAACACTGGACCGTCCTTTCTCCTGTCCCCTGCAGACTTAAACATTCCATAAAGCTTTCACAGTCCTCATTGAATCTGTATTTTAAGGAATTCTGTCTTACAGAAAGATGCTTTAGCCCTTGTGAATTAGTGTAACTTATTGTCAGTATTAACAAATTGCCTCTATTGTATTTAACTTCTGTGCACTGCATCTCTTCCTCATTCTGAAATGAACTTCTACACCTATTTATTTTCTTTCATAGAATCCAACATTTTCAGACTGGGAAACAATGGAGTTTCACAAGGTTTCCTTATCCTTCCTGTACATAATGGAGACATGGCCTAAAGGATCAAACAGATTAAAGTACTCTTAATTAGTTTAGTTTTTAATTGAATTGTTAGCTTTCAGGCTAATAAGCTGTTTAAATAACAGGCCCTTACCTATCAAATGAGCTAAACACCACTCTTTAACGTACTATTGGAAAAATTCTGGTAGGTGTGCATAGATGCTGACAGAAAATTACTGCTCAGCCAACTACTAATAGCATGAAAGGTGGCCATGCCTATTCTACCTCTACCAGCTCCCACAACCAAATTGAATCATATTAATAAACACATACAAAAGCTTCTCCACAGCCCCACTGAGACAGGAGCTGGAAAGTGAAGTGAATTATGAGACTTGCGGAGAGAGGGTGCAAATTTGTTCCCCATCACCAATCATTTTCAGTCCCTGAACTCTGCCCCATGGGTACCAACCTACAACCAGCTATTCTTACTTTAGTCCTGCTGTTGCAGATATCTGCATCTCAGATCACATTCCTGGTCCTCCTCTCAGAAATGCTTCTGCTAATCCTATCAATCTAGAGTTTTCCACTTCTCTCCTCATCATAGTACATCCCCACCGCTGGCACTTCCTAGTCTCTCCCCCATAACAACTTTCACCACCTTCCTCCTTTCCTCCTCTTCTCTTGAAACCACTCTCTATCTCAAATTCTCCTCTCTTTTTTTTATTCATCTTGCTGAATAGCATGGTTACTGTGATACTGGCAGACCAGGTGCCAGCTCAAGCCAAGGTCCCCATGTCTTAACGTAACCCTAACAAATACATAGTTGAAACCAGTCTGGATCACCTGTATGTTAGTATTGTTAAAATAGGCATTAGGATTATAAGAATGTGTTTAGACTTTATTGAATGCTTTTCATTGCTGCATGCATTAATCTCACTTATATCATTTGTATCACATGTTGTAAGGTAATACTTAAGCATTTGTACTGTAAGCCTCTGTGACTGTGTACATCACCAGACAGGAGAGACATTAACAAATGTAAAGTGCTGGTCTCCAACAAAAGGTGTTACATCCTGCCCAACAGGGATGGAACACACACCAGATGGACTATTGTGGAACATGAAAGAGGACAAAAGATTTTGTTGTTCAGCTATTCTCCAACCATGAAGATGAGTCATGCAAGTGAATTACTCCCATCAGCTGATTTTGCAGCTCTGAGCACATGGCATGAGGGAAATAAAAAACCTTTGCAAGAAGGAACTGTATCTCCATTCTGCATGGACTTCTGGGGGCAAGATTTTCTAGGCATAAGCAAGAAACCCTCAGTAGTTAAGACTAGTTTAGCCCTAAAGAACATATAGACCTTGCTTATTATAGAAGCTTCTCTTACCTTTTGAAACTTAAGATTGTAACTCATCTTGTGTATCTATGTTTACCTGCATTACACTTGTTTCCTTTTCTTATTTAATAAATGCTTAGACATTTTATTATAGAATTGGCTACAAGGGTTGACTTTGGTATGAGATCTAAGGTACAATTGACCTGAGGTAAGTGACTGGTCCCTTGTGACTGAGAGTAACCTGAATATTGCTGTGATTTTGGGGGTAAGGGAGCATCTTTCACAAAGGTCGGTTCTCCTGTGTGGCAAGACAGATTGGAGAACCCAGGGGGACTGTCAGAGTTCATGTTTAGGCTGTTATAGTACCTGAGGAGTTTACATTTGATAATTGGTTGCTGAAATCTAAGTATAGAACTCACAACCAATTTGTGGTTTGTGTCCTGGTTCCTAACAATCTGCCCTAAGGTTGGGTACTCATGCTGTTGAGCCACACAAACAATGTTGGAGCCTAATGTGAGCAGCTGTCCATCAGTTTCCACTCCGCTTTAACACTGGAATTTCACTTAAACATTACAGTTCTTATTCGTGCTTGCTAAACCACAGTTAGAGGAGGATGGAATCTGGCTTATAGTTTGGGGGTTCTGCAGTTGTGAAAAATCTTCATAACAAATCATTACCCAGATGAAACTAATCTCTTTAGATGATACAGAACACATCCACACAATTACTTTTTGCAATATTATTCTCCTAAACAGGGATTTTCAAACTGGGTGAAACTCTCAAGTATATCAGACAAATATAAATCCAGATAGCAGCACCATTCATTAGATTTTCATAACTGTCTTAACGCCCAACATTGTGTGTGTTTGAACATAATTTTGTTCCAGCCCTGCCCACCTCTGCTTATTTGATTTTACGAAAAAATCAATTGTTATTGCTTGTGTGACAGCTATGACAATTTCCTGCAATAGCCTTGAAAAAAACCTTATTGTATTAAATACAAAGTTTTCGTATTATTGTGGGCCAGGATTGTATGTAACCTCTCTAGGGGGAAGATGTGATGTGGGGCCTGGAAGTTTAAAGGTCTATAATTGAAACTGTGCTAGACAAGAATGGACATTTGGAATGATACATGTGAAGTGGATTTCTTGCTGAATTCCCTAGGGAAAGGTTAATGTGAATTCCCAAACTCTGATTATGCAGAAACCTAGCCTTGAAGCTATGCCCTGAGAAGAGGGTCTTTGTCTTCCCATTACCTGTTAATGAAAGCCAAGATCAAAGGCCTAAACTGTATAAATAAATGACCACTCTGCCCAGCCTGGGTTCTGGTTATGAATCTGAGACAGTTAGGAACTTGCAAACACAGGGAAAAACCAGTTGAGGGTTCTGAAGGAAAGACACCTACCAAAACCCAAGGAGTCGGGGCTGGAGTTGGGGTGACCTCTGATAAGGTTTTTAGCATGCATGTTGGTTGTTTTATTGTTTTTAATGTTTTTCCTATAATGCCTTCACCTTATAAATAAATGTGCTTGCTTATAAAGAGCTGTGTGGTAATGAATAATTGCAGGCAATACACTGGTCATAGCCTCTGGAGAGAAAGCAAAGAACACATGCCTTTTAGGCAGTTTGGCTTGCTGGGAATATGAAAGCATAGACAGGGAACTGTGCAGCCTGGAAAATCTCAATGAGGAGGGAGAGAAATGTGGGTATCGGCCCAAGACACATGATTGCTGGGAGCTGGAAACCTTTAAGTGGTGCTCTTTGGTGGACCACGAGGGCGGAATACAGGTGAAATTGCCCTGAACTCTGACAGCTTGTATTCTAGTAGCATCCAAAATGTGACTTCTTATATGTTTGTAGAGCAGCTGCTATATTTGTATCATCATAGACAGACAGACTGCCTTTCCCAGACCTGAAGATCTCTGTGTAAGCTTGAAAGCTTGTCTCTTTCACCAACAGAATTAGGTCCATTAAAAGATATTACCTCACCCCTCTTGTCTCTCCATTATCAAAGTCATATCCATTGCTGCAAACTGATGACAAAAGCTCAGGGTTACAAAAGTTGTGAAAAATAAGGTACTTGTTAAAACACAAATATTGTTCAACTAGAACTTCTGCCGTGACATCTATTGGAAAAGGCTAACTGCTGATAGCTAGTTTAGAGGAACAGATGGGTTTGTTAACAGATATTATGAATGATTCCCAACCATCAAGTTGGGCTCATAACTCCCCTATGAACCATGTGGTCTTATTATCTGTATCCTGATCCTCTCTCCACCATGCCCTCATCTTGTTTGTCACACTCAATCAAGTTGTTGCATCTTGTCTTAGATTAGATGGCAAGCACTTCTGGGCAGAGACCATGTAACTCTATATGCTTGTAGAGGGTCTAGAACAATGGGGCCTCTGAGAAGGTTTTGTACTAAATGGTGTCTTTTACAAGGTTGCTCCACTGTGCAAATCCTCCTTAAAAACTTTGCGCTCAGTATTCTTAACTGTGTGTGTTTTCAAGGTCTTGCTATGGATTCTCTAGTTCACAGAGTACACAGAGAGTACATCAAAGGAAAGTAAAACCACAATTATAGATATAATAATCCACTGGGGGGAAAAAACCATTGGCCACTCAAACTATGGCTAGCACTGGGCCTGAGGAGAAAAAAATTGTAACTCTGTAATTAGGAGTTTGAGAGTCTTTAGTTTAAATGTGGAAATTACATAAAGGAGGATGCTTTTTACATCAGTCTGTTATACATACAGGTCATAGTGCAATCAATATGCAAGGGGTGACCAATAACCTTCAGTACACACTATTTAAAAAGCAGCTAAGACAAGCAGAGCACTTAGTAGACAACTGGAAGTCCTGTCAGCAGCCTGAGGGGCACTGAGTATTTTGGGATGAGATGCAATACAATGTCAGAGAGAACCTCCAATAAAACACAACTCAAAACAGGAACTAGAATTCAATGCATGCCAAATATAACCAATGTAGTTCAAAGTGGTTAGGCATTTGTTAATAATTCGCTGTAACAGATTTTACATCACTACCTAATTCCCAAACCTATAAAAACATGGGTCTGATTCACACTCTGTTCCTTCAGATGCTAATTCTCAGACCATGGTGTTTCAATGGCAAAAATGGAGTAATGTAGCATCAAACTGTGCCTTGTAGGTTTTCACTATAAGTCATACAAGAGTCTCTCTTTCTCTAGATGTCAGTATTTCTGGAAGTTCTTTTAACACAGTATTAGTAGCCCTAAGACTGGCTGCTGCTGGAGGAAAAGTGAAAGTGGCCTTTCCTACGAATGACACTGTAGGATGATGTTACGCTGTTCCGTTGTGTATAAGTAAAAATGATTAGATATTAAAAATGTATTTCCTAAGAAAGCTAAATTACACAGAAATAGAAATATTCATGCAAAGTGTATTTCTGGGCTACATTTTAAACTCCTCTTTATAGAACTGATTATGGAAATAACTTTGCTGAAAAGCTTCAAGGAAGAAGCAGAGTGCAAAACTGTGTATTTAAATGAAAATAGATTTAAACACATGAAATACTGGAATTGCTATCATTCAGCATTTTGGAGGTGTAATAATATTTTATAAAGGCTTTGCAGCACAGAGCCTCTTGTAAAGGAATAATCCATTTCTGGTTCATTGGCATTCTTAGCTCTTAGACTGCAAATGTGCAAGTACAGTATTTTCCCTTTGTCTTGTTACCATTTGAGGCACAAAGAAACAACACAAGTAACTCCAGCTTCAAGATCTGATCAATGTGAAACCTTTGTTTGTTTTTTCTTTTCTTAACACCTTCACTATAGTTCAGCAAGACGTGGTTCAGCAGTGATAGTAAACATTCAAATAAATGGGAAATCTGAACAGGCTAGACCCTGCACAAAGGGATGGACAATGCTTTCTAGATGTGCTGTACTAAGTATGTATCTGATTGTGAAAACAATGCATTAGCTTCAGCTCCCATAAGGTGCAGGTAACTGCCTCTTCCATGGTTTAGGCCACCACGAACACATCAGGTTTCAATCCCCAGCTTCATTAAAAGACCAATATTTGACCCAGGAACTGACAAGACTGCTGCACTCCTCTGGGGCGATGCAGCTGACAAAGCCCAGGGTGAAGTGTGTGGGAGGTGAGAACAAAGCATTCTTGGTTGCAGAGGTCTACCTTGGAGCAGCCTTTCAGAAGAGATCAGACAAAGCTAGATTCAAATATTGAAAAATCAAAACCAAAAAATTGAAAAACAAACAAAACCCCATACCCTCCAAAACTGATGAGTAAATCAACAAACCAAAACAAACCAACTCTACCCCAAGCAGAGTTTTTATACCAAAAAAAGGAGAAGAGACAAAGACTCTATGATGTCCACGAGGGACTTTGCTATATATAATTGATTTTATATGGAAGGTGCTCAGATACTGTGATTGGGGGGGCGGTATAAAACCCTAAAACAGAAGATAGATAGGAACATTGAAGGGATTGTACTTCTTATACAGCAGTTGCTCTTCATAGAACACAAACATTAAAGGATATTTGAAAACTATAACATATATCAAAATCAAAATCAAAATAAGCTACTATGTTCTATGACAGTGAATACGGATGTTATTTTCTACAAATCTGTCAGATGAATTTAGCTTAATTTAACTTCAAAATACAATATTTGACAGCAGTGTTACCAGATTTATATAGACACAAACATGTCCAACAGGTTGGGTATGTTATTAATTGGAAGTTTTAGCCAATTATTGAACAACAGTAATAAACTTTTATTTATATGACATTCCATGCAGCAAACAAAAATATAACTAAGATATTATCTTTAAAAACTAGACATCTTCTGATAAACACTCAAAACAGTATAGAGCCAAAAAACAAACAAATACTCAACAACAAAAAAACAAAGTAAAGCTAAAAAGGAAACCCCTTTACCTTAATTACTAATGCCGAACTGCTCAAACTTGGGAATTACTTTGACATCCTGATTCAGAAGGAATCCATTACTTGCTGTGACAATACCTGATGCTACAAAGAATCATAAAATCCACTTGGCATCCTTTATTAACCCCAAACCAATGGTGCATAAAAAAATCTCAGAGTAAATCTGATTCCTTATGGCTTAATTCCTTACTTAAAAATGATAAAAATAGAAGTAGATAAACATGCCTTTCTTTTTACAGAGGACAATGAGAAAGTGTACTCTAGTGTGCGTTAAGGGAGAAGGGATACCGTAATCATCTGTGCTTGACAAAGTTGGTCATGAATCCTATTCTCTTGAGATTCTGCCATGAGACATCACACCAATTGTAACCACCATTAAAGGACATAGGACAGCAACTTGTCCCTCAGATAGATTGGTTGTCTATTAACTGGGCTTTCTTCATTAAAGCACAATTGAAATGCACTTGCTAGATACCAGACAACCAAAATGGTTTGGAGAGAAGAAGCACAATGAATACCAGATAAACTAAGAGACCCAGGAAAGCATAAATGCTAGGGACTACTACTCAGGGATATCTCTTGCACTTCAGCATGGCCCAACACCAGGAAATGACTGTGACACTTCCTCAAGCCACCCAAACCTGTGGGTCACCATGTTTCCCCTTGCTTCAGAGAGAGAGATTTGCGTGACAGCTGTGATCATCTAGTCTGATCTCCTGCATAACACAGGTCATAGAACTTCCCCACAATAATTCTAGAGCATAAAAGTTGTCAGTGATGGAAAATCCTCCACAACCATTGCAATGGCTAATTACTTGCACTGTTTAAAATTTATACCTTATTTCCAGTCTGAATTTGTCTAGTTTCAGCTTTCAGCCATTTGATCGTATTATACCTTTCTCTGCTCCCTGTCACCCCAGTCTGTTAGCTAACCCAGACAAAATTCTCAGGACTCTGCCAGCCTTTACTCTGCTTTGCAAGTAACATTTGGTGCACCCCAGATCCAGATCTTGGAAGAGTGTTCCCCTGGAGTATCTGGTTGCTATCAATGACCACTCTCAGAAATTATCATGTTTGCTGTCTCCAAGGAGACAGTGTAAACACCAGCTTGTTTAATTCAACTAAAAAGTCACACTTTGCTTGACATTACATCAATGAGATCCACTTATGATAAAAAAAGGAGAAGTTTATTAAACACAGAGATTCAACTGATACTGAGTAAAGGTGGTGGAAAAAGATATGGTTAGAAATAAAACAAAACTATAACACACTTATAAGAGACTTTAGCAAGGTAAAATCCTTGTCTAAATTAAGTTTCTCACCTAAAACAACATCACTTTGTCACCAACCCCTGGGACCAGGATCCAACTTTCATGGATACAAAAAGCACTCATTTTCTTCCTCAGTGATGGGCATCAAAAATGTCTTTGCATCCTTTTTATAGCCCAGTAAACCTTTAGCATGTGTTCTTTTGAAGTGTACCTCCCAGATGAGAGTTTTCCCTGTTGGTTTCACATCTCCCCTCCAAACTCTTTATTTTCTGTTGACTTAATAAGCATATGGGTGCTTCCTTTATGCCTGGCTTATCGGCTTTGTTTTCATCAGAGACTTATGAAGATAGGTGAATCAACATTCCCTTGTCTGGGAAAAGCTTGTTTTTCAACTCTTCCCTGGTTACTTAGTCTAACAATATTTTTCATACAAACAACTTCTTGCATGACACTCATACATACATCTCAACATGCTTATGATGGCCAGTATAATATAAACTTTTATTTGATACCTTACATTGCTGTCATAGTATTTATCTATAAAGAATCTCATGTGTCTAGGGGTAGAGAGTTTGTTGGACCTGATAGGAGTTGCTGTTACATGACAATGACTCTTTTGTCAGATGGAGTGAGGGTCCCTTAGGATCACAATAATGCATTGCCCTGGATATGGGATACCTGACCCTCTCCAGGGAATCAGTCCTGCCATGGAAGCAGCCATGGGTAGCAACCTGGATGTGAAAATGATCCATTTCTTGAAGATGATGCAGTTGTCCCTGCTTTGTCATTACAAATTTTCTCCAACTGTCTGTAGATTTCTCTATTGGTTTCACTGAGAAGCATGCATTAATGGAGACTATTCTTCACCCAGAGAAGCAGATTTTAAATCTGAAAACATACAGATTTCAACTTCAAGAACTAAAAAGTCTTGTAATTAAACCCAATTGCCACCTTAACTATAGAGAGACTAATCATCTCTTAATAAGAGGTACTTCCAATTGTATAAAATTTGTATAAAATGGAGCCAAGATCTATTAATAGCACACATTGCTGAGAAAGAGGAAAAGCCTTATTCTGAATGAAACGTGTTATGAATATAAGACGATTGTTGACTCTTGATATTTACCATTTGGAAGTTATAAGCACTGCCTCTGCATTACAGGCATTCACTGTAACATCATGGTAATGGTTATAATTTTAAAACGGTAACTGCTAATATTTAAATGGCAACCACTACAGGATCATTAACAAAAATTTCAGGGCTACTCTGAGCATCATTACCACCTGTGAGCCCAATATAGTCCTTGCTAAATTTCATAAGTCACTAAAAACTTTGAAACAAATGTGAAATAATTTTCTCTTGCTGAAGACCTCGATTTTCAACAAGTGGTTCTATAGACATTATAACTTTCTAACTGGAACAGCAGACAGCATGTCTTATTCTGAGGGAACCCTAACAGTAATGGAGCACCTCATTAAAAACAAACGTTTTCATGGTCTGCAAGATATGGCCATATCTGTTTTCCACTCTAACTTCCTCACACAGAAGCATTCAGCCCTGAATGAAGTTGGGAGTGTCATATCCATGTCAGCCTTCTCCTAAGAGAAATAGGAAAGAAGCTCTATATCAGCATCAACATTTTCATCTAAAACCATCTACTTAAAAAAAACAAAAAACAGCGGTGTGAACCAACTTCCAATGTAGAAATAGATAAATAAATAAGAGCATGAAGAATCAAGCATGGTTATCACAGAAACTCAGCTGATGTAAGTCATGGAAATCAATGGTGCTGCACTGACTTACACCAGCTGAGAATCTGGTCCTCTATGTCCAGATAATGGGGACTTTATTCAATATTATGTGTTACGGCTGGAAATCACTCTAATAGTGAAAATGTTGCTAAAGCAGATAGGAAAGAGAATAGCCATTAAGATCAAATTAATGCACATGTACTCACTCAAGAGCAGAATTTGGTCTTTTGAATATTTAGGTAAGAGGCAAGTAGTTTGGGTTATGGCTATATCCTTTCCTATGTACCTAAAAAGAAGTGAAGAACTGTATCTTATACAAGTTGCTGAACCTTCAAATTACTGGAAAGCTCCTGGGCACACCAGACTGCTCCGCAGGGCCTTACAATATTGGAAAACAAATAAGTACTTTAAAAATAAATACTCTGAAAAAACTCACTACAGTAAACTGTAGACAGCTTGATCACTGGCATAGACTAACAAGACTTACAATAGTAGGACATCTACTGGGTATTCTCGAATGCGCATATGCAGAGAGATCAGAAAAGAAAGTCCAAAATTATGGAGACTAAAATAATAAGATAAAGTTAGATATATATTATAGGATTTTAAAATAAAATCTTCCATGAAAATCTGTCAGACACATATTTCAAGTTGGAACAAATGCCACGACATGTTATAATACAATAATTGATCTGATGAATAGAAAGCCAATTGATCAATCATAACAATCCTAAGAGCCTGAAATGATGAAGGCAGAGATTGTAAGGTGGTTCTATTCATGTGATTTTAATTATGCTGAGGGCTCATATTTCTTTCACTTCTCCTTGAAAATGAATTCACACTACACACACTGTTCAGTAAGTGGCTTATCCATCAGTATTTTAAAACTTTAGAACTCTTATCCAGATTCCACTTTAAAACTGCAGTAAATTAGACAAGAGTTCTTAAGTTGTCTCTAAATGGCTATAATTAAATCCTCACTTATAGTGATGCCATCCATACCAAGGACAAATTCAACATGATAAGAGGTGTACAGGAGGAGAAATATAACAAAACCCCGTGACTTGGCATAGAGCCATGTGTAAAGGGCATACATTAGCACTTCAATGATTTCTACAAGACTTGCTGTTACAGGAGAAGCAGTGGGCATGGCGAGGATAGGTAACTTTGAACCTTCACTCCTTTTCATCCCCAAACCTAGTATTGATCTTATAACTGTCAGCTAGAAATCCATTAATTATTAAGTTCTGTGAAAATAAATATGACATTTCCAAACTGCTTTATAACCAACTTTTAGGCACATTGGTGGCTCTAATGTATCCAGTTAGTAAGGGGATACAAGACTGATAAAATATGTGAACCATATCATCCCTTAAGAAGAACAGGTGAAGACATGGATTGCCGAAAGTGTAAAAAAGTGAGGTAGAGGAAAGGAATTTTAGCAGATGGTTCAAATGTCTGCTAAGCTTCTGAGAGAGCTTCGACGGGAGAACCTTACTGAAAAAGTGTATATAGTACCCAGATCCAGTTTTCACAAAAATGCAATGTCAAAATGGCTTTTGTTTATACCCATCATTAAATCCACAGTTTTAGATAGAGCATATTATTTATATTTAAGGGAATTTTAGTTCTCCTTCCCAGTCTGACAATACTGGAAACTAAAACCACCAAACAGCATAGCAAAGGTAGCTGCTGTGTAGACTTTTCCACACTCTCCCAGCAATGCTCCTCAACCCTGTTCTGAATGGACTGACTCCACGGGTGTTGGGGGCAGTGCAATCTTCATTCTTGTTTTCTGCCTGGACCTTGTGCTAAGAATAATGTGTGAGGTAACAATTAGTTGCGATTGTAGTGGTAGTTTCAGTGGTGGGGATATCTTCCCTCTTAACACATTTGACAAAGACCATCAAAAGCCATCAGATGATAATGACTAAGTTACTGCTGACCAAAATTTCGGTTTTTTTAATTGGTGACCTAAAGGCAAAAGGCTATGAATCCTACTACTAATGTTAATTATTATGTACTATTTGTATTACAGAACCTCTTGGCCCCCTCCAAGACTGCAGCTCTACTACTCTATACATTGTATATACATATGATCCCTATCTCAAAGAACTTGCAGTCCAAATGGAGCAGACAGACGAAGAGTATGAGAAAGAAAGTATTATTATAGAGACCTCTGTATTGTTACAGAGAGATTAAGTGCCTCACCAAGAGTCACACAGTAACTCTGGGGCAGAGCTGGGAATTGAATGGGAAGGTCTCCTTCTTTCTTTTCAATTCACCTAGGCAGAAAGAAAGTTTTGTTGTCCTCTAATAATGGCTGTATTAATGTTTTTTCCCCATCAAACAAAGGGCTGAATTTATCCCTGCTGTAATTCCATTGACGGAATATACAAGAGTTTAATTTGGCCCAGTAACTAGAAAAGAAGAGGCAGGGAAATATTCTACATACAATTAATATTTCTTTTTTCTCTCTAAACAAAATCCAACAAGACCAATTAAGGCATTTGTCAGTGTTTAGGTGCATGTTGCAAAACCATGGGAATTATGGCAGTGTAAATTTGCACCCTCCTCTTACAAAACACTCTCGATCCTCTTATACTGAGATCGGAGAGTGTGATCTGAATATAGATGCATGTCTCCTGATTGGGCAACCTCACTGTTCATGTAGGTTAACCATGAAAGGAACGATTCATCTGCACAGGGCAGAGTATCAAGCAGCTGTTGATCTTAGTATTGACTCATATTACCAATGTTTTGTAGCTTTAATATGCACATTTCCATTGCGGAAGGGTGTAATATTATATATGAGAACTAATGTCTATCTTGTTACTGCAAATATTCTTGTGCATATACAAACTGAGTAATTGGATACATATTGTCAGGGCCGGCTCTAGCATTTTTGCCGCCCCAAGCAGGGAAAGAAAAAAAAAAAAAGCTGCGATCGCAATCGGAGGCAGCTCTACCCCCGCTTCATCCTACGGCGGCAATTCAGCGGCAGGTCCTTTGCTCCTAGAGGGAGTGATGGCCCCGCCACCGAATTGCCGCTGAATGGCCGGACATGCCGCCCCCCTCTTCACTGGCCGCCCCAGGCACCTGCTTGCTACGCTGGTGCTGGAGCCGGCCCTGCATATTGTAGATTTCATGTGTCAGTTTGCAGGTGCAACTGAGACATCTATTTCTTTTAGATGGTCATAAATGTATATAAATAAATTAATACACAGTTTCTAAATGTACGTTTTGAACATTTAATAAACTAGCAGGTGGATGTGGTAGACGAGACTTTTGGGGAGGGATAGCAGGATGTGGAATCACTGAAATGTAATCAGAAAAGGGGCTAAGAACTGCAAAGTTGGTGTGTTTTTCCATTCTTTTCCTTTCTTCACCACCACTTTTCAAATCCAGTGTTTGACTTTCTAGTACTAATCTGACTATTGACTGGCCAGATAAATGCTTGCCCTCATTGTTCTACTCTAGCAAATTAACTAGTGAGTGCCTCTGGTTATCTAA
Organism: Platysternon megacephalum; assembly: GCA_003942145.1. Lineage (NCBI taxonomy): Eukaryota > Metazoa > Chordata > Testudines > Platysternidae > Platysternon > Platysternon megacephalum. The sequence continues at coordinate 1,754,563 of QXTE01000197.1, read as the reverse complement.
ATAAGGTGTTGATTGATCTTGTGGAAATAATTAATCAGGCTGAAGCTGATATGATCTCCAGCCACATCAGAACTTTCTTTTCTCATTATGCTTACCTAGGATAGAATTTAAATTTATAGCCTGTGGCAAAAGGTAATGGTTTTTGAGCGGTTTCTACAAGTCAAATTACAAGGAAGAAGTCAGATTTCATTGTAATAAGACTTTAAATGAGTCCAATTACATTTTAGTTCAAACAGTCTTGTTTCAAATATTGTTCTGCCTGTCTAGCAGGATTTAATAGAAACTAACATCAGGTTTAGAACACTGGGGAATAATATGTCAACCTTCTTGTGAGGAATCATGGGAAGCAAGAGTCTTTAGTGGACAGGCACTTAAAAGTGTGTAATGAAGAAATTGGAATGCTGTTACAACTGTATTTCTTCTTAGGGAAAAAATTCTGATAGCTAGACAAGGTAGTTAATGCAAAACCTTTCTCTGGACCAACCACTTTATTATACAGAAGCTTACATGCCCCCCCCTACACTTGGAAAATGATCTATTTAGCCTGAAAGCTTAGATACCACAAGTTATTACTTGAGCCAATTAAAAATATTGTATTCTCAATAGTGCCTTTTCTTGTGAACCAAGATAGTTAGTAACCCGTATTTTCCACAATATCTTACATGAGACACCGCCTCTCGCCTTGTGCTGTATTGCCACAGTTCTGATCAGCAGAGTGATTCAAACTGGAGTTCCCCGTCTATAAGAGAGAGCACTAGTGGAAGAGCACTCTCTGCTCACTACAGCTGATTGGGAACTTTTTGATTAAACTTTTTTCATTGGCAAATGCCAATTCACCAAAACTGAATTTTTTTTTCAGGAATGGGTTGGTTTTGATAGATTTTTTGACCCACAATTCTTTTGGAAAAAGAAGTTTGGAAATTGGCGAAATGTTTCATGTTTCACTTTTTGTTTACAATTTATTCAAATTTTAGTAGAGATGCTCCCCGACTTACGCAAGCATTCCGTTCTGGAACGCCTTGCATAACTCGAATTTTGTGTAAGTCGGAAACGTATACCCAACCATTACACACACACAACCCCCCCCCCCCCANGGGGGGGGGGGGGCATCTGTACAATAAGAGAAAAAAGATTTAAGGGCTAAGTTTGCATGGGAGTGAGGAGTTTGAAGAGCATTGTGCTGTGGACTGAGTTGTGGTGTCAGTACACAGCTCCTCATGGCTGCCATGTGTGTCAAAGAGCTGCCAGATCGTGTTTAGTCATCAAGGTGGTGCAGGCTATTTGATAATGGAGCTGGAAGAGACCGCTCAATTCTACTAGTAGTGGCGCAGGGAAGTTAGGCCCTACTGATGTTTGTTTTAAGTAGCATGGAATCTTCAAGATGGCCAAGCCTCAGGAGACTGTTAAGCTCCACTAGAGATTGCCTAGAGATCAATAAACTACTAAATTTGCTAGTTTTCTTTACCCCTCTCTAATGGGTTATATAGAATATAGCAGAAGGGAGGAGAGTCTTCCCAATTTACAAGCAATCAGGCTGACTATACCCAAGCACAGATGCCAAAACTGCCAGTCATGGATCCACGTAGCCACAGCTGGGACCAATAAGGAAGACAAACCCAGAAGGAAGACTTTAAAACTTAGAGCTTAAGCGCTAACTGATTTGTTTTTTTATTAATTTGATGGACCGGGCTAATTTGGGTTAACTAGAGGAGATCCAGTTTGAGCCACCAAACAAGGGATTACACACAGTACAGCTGAGACACCCCCCCACACACAAAACGCCCCCCTCCCCAAAAAACAAAACACTAGCAGTAGGTTCGGGGTGGGCGATTACTTTAGATATAAGCAGAGGAAGTCTCATTTCTATTGCTTGGCCTGAGCCTGGTTAATAAGGCTGTTGGCACATCCTCTCAACGCAGAAACTTTCAGGGCCAATTGGAGTGATAGAGTAACCATTCCCACCGGCTTCTCACCTCAACACTCATGCATCTGGGCAGGAAGAGAAGGGGATGACTGATGTGGCAAATCCTATCATAGCCTTGTCTCAGAAGAGGGAGCCTCTCAGGGTTGATCTAGCTCCTACTGAAGTCAATGGCAGAATTCTCATTGACTTCATCAGTACCTCAGCCATGCCCTCAGAGCACAAACTTAGATTTGCCACTTTAAGAAAAGGATGGACAGAAACTGAGTTTCCTTTTAGCTGCATTTAAATCCAGAGGAATATTTTTAAGTCTTCTCAGCTTTAAGATGATTTTTGGGATGGTTGAAGAGAAGTAGACAGAGGATCTCCTCTAACAACAGCACCCAGGAACTGAAAGGACACTAGGAACTATGACAACCCTTAGCAGGGAGAGAGTATACACCAGCAGCTTCAGGGAGAAGGCTGTCCTACTGATCATGTGGTGGGAGCATGGACCAAGGAGTTGGGCTCTTCTACAACCAGAGCCTTTACAGAAACATTCATGCAGGTGTTTGTCATTAAAATGTAATATTCTCATGTGATGTGCTTAGTTTGGAATGATACCCTTGAATAGGCTTTTAGGCTCTCCCGTGAAAGGAGTAAAATACAAATCTACAGCATTGCTCAAGTGGGAACACAGTTGGTCATCTTGTTACACTTATAACGGAGCACCACTGGCAGTGAACTGTGGTAGGGAACTTTACAGAAATATATTACCTCATTTCCAGGGGTAGACCATTATCAAATGCTAGCATATATTCATCTCTATCACTGGTGTCATGAATGAAGATATAATGACCTTAACTAGTTTTCTAGACCGAGAAAAGAAGGGCCTCTTCACCAGTTATTAGTCATGGGCGGTGAGTATAGGAGGCCAGGGGAGGTTAAGCCCCCCCCCCCCCAACAAATCTGGCCATGGAGGAGGGAAATGCTGTGGATGTGGCGTGGTTCACCTCTCCGGAGGCATGCTGACCCACTGCTGCCTTTGGAGTGCCAGAAGACAAAGCTCCGTAAAAGTGGGGCCACTCCCCACCCTTGCTCTGCCTCTTCCTGCCCCCACTATGCCTCCTTCCCAGAGGCCCCCCAGCCACCACTCACTCATCTCCACCAACTCCCTCCCGTCACTTGCCTAAGGCAGGCATGTCAGATGGGGGCGGAGTGGAGTGACTGGCGGATTGGCAGGGCCTCATGGGAGAAGGTGGAGAGAAATAAGAAGTGGGTGGAAGGACCTCGGGGGAGGGGGCCAGAGAGGAACAAGTGGCTGGCAGGGCCTCGGGAAGGGGGCAGGAAGAGACGGAGCAGGGCTTCAGGGGAAGAGGCGGAGCAAGGGTAGGGCATCAGGGGTGGAATCACGGTCCAGACGCCGATGGCCTCCCCCACTTCCAGGTTGCTTCCGGCGCTCGCATGTGAGCCTCCCCGAACACGTACCCCCTATGTTAATAGTCCCAAAGTAAGCCTTGATTTTGAATGTGATTCTATGTTCATTCTATAATGTACAGTTTGCACAGGCAACAGCATATGTGAACATTTTACTAGATGGTTTCTGAGGTACTGCAGAAAGCTGGCTAGGTGACTCATTGTGGTCTAATTTCCAAGGGTAATGTAAATATCTGGAGAGCAACCTCACTCTTAATGTTATCAGCAGTACATCACCAATGGATCTAATTCTTTGATATTTGATTCTGCTCCACATCTATAACCATTCAGAATAAAGATGAATTTCTCTAAAATAATTATGCTTGCCAGCTGAATGGAAGTTTTCCATTCTAATGGCAGTGAATATATGTAATTTATGTTTATGGAAGTGAGAGAATGCATGACTGTGTATACTCTCATAGAAATTCCACTCCTTACTCACTGGGAGAAAAATTAGTCTATATACAATAATGATTTTACGTTCACTGAATTGAATTTGGATTGCATGTCTACTGGATTAATGTAGATTTTGCACTGACAATGCTCTGTGATGCAGATATCTAAAAGCATATTTATAGTAGTTTCAACATTTTTTCCTTGAACAAAAGAGGCACTGGTGATACACCCCCAAAACAGTTCTGAATATAATTTTCAAAACATCTTTAAATTTGACATGTCACATATCCCCAGTTTTAGAAATAACCAGATTTGATTATGTTCTAAAAAGAGAAGTTGAAGTTTTCAGACTGTATGGGCCACATCCTCAGCTGGTTTCAATCAGTCTATTTCCATTAAAAAGTCACCAGAGCTTTGCCAATTTATAGCAGCTGAGGATCTAGAGCTTTTTTATGTTTTCTACTTTTCAACCCTAAGGCCCTGTTCCAGCATTGCTAATTCTGACTTTTTTCCTTGTGATTCATGGGATTTCAGCCAAGGCTGGAGCCTGTCTTGCAATCACACCAGAACTTCAGCAATCTTACAAATGTCAGCCCGGCCTGTGGAAAATCACCCCTTTTGTTGGCTGCCTTCTCCCTTACCTACCCCCTGGGTAAGAGCAGCCAATCATCTGCTGCAGAGGCAGGCAAAGCTCTCTCTCCCACCTTCCCTCAGGAAATGACATTGTTATCACAGGAGGGGAGGAGGCAGCAGAAATAACCCAGCAACTCAGGGTGGCTCCACTCCCTCCCATACTGTGAGCAATGGGACTGCTCCTTGGCTCCTCCCCCTCTCCACAACATCTAGCCTAGAAATAGGCAGAGGAGGGTGAAGAACCTCTGGAACTGCCCCCCCCCCCACCTGGAAGTGAGAGAAAGGGACCTCTCTGCAGCTCCCACCCCACAGGAGAGAGGGGTGAAGAACCCTAGGAACTGCAGGAGGAGCAGAGGTGAGGCTGCAGGAAGAACTGAGGCATAACTGATTTGGTCCCTGGGGGCAAAGGATTTATTTCAGGTTTAGGGGGTGGAAAAAAGCTCCCGGAGAAAAGACCAAAATCACCAAACCCAATATATTTGGTGGGTGTTGGTGACAGTACTAGTGACATACTCACATTGGGGGAAGGGGAAGTGAGAGTCCAAAAATGAAAAGACGGACCAAAAAAACCACAATACCCCTCTACCTCGATATAACGCTGTCCTCGGGAGCCAAAAAATCTTACCATGTTATAGGTGAAACCGCATTATATCGAACTTGCTTTGATTCACAGGACTGTGCAGCCCCGCCCCCCGGAGCACTGCTTTACCACGTTATATCCAAATTTGTGTTATATCGGGTGGCGTTATATAGGGGTAGCGGTGTATAATATTTTTTGTTTTAAATCTCATGATTTTTGGGTCACTCTAGTGAAGTTTATACATTTGGAGTTTGCAATAGTGATGTTACTACAAGCTACTATGTGCTTCAAAAGGTGCTGAGGACCCTGAACTCTCAGTGAAATCAATGGCAAGTCAGGGTGCTCAGTACCTGGCATGAATGGCTAACTAAAAGGTTTCTTATGAAACTACATATTTCTTGTGAAATCAATTTTCTTCCCCTCTCCTCCCCCCCCCCCCGAATAGATAGAGAAATCTTATGAATGTCTATTAGAGCATTTCCACTCATAAACACACCTACAAACAGGAAGCCTACAGGAAGCTTTGAGTCATTATTTTCATCCTGCCTTGAAGGTAATATAAATAGTTACTTAGATAAAACAAGTTACATATTTTGAACACAAAATACTTTTCATTTACCTTCTTCCTCTTAATATGGAATCTCGCTCTATTAAATAAATGTGTTTAAGTAGCATGGGCCCTCATATAGGCTAATATTTACTGAAAAATTTGTACTGTATTGCAATATTAGTTTTGACTACAGTAGTCACTGAATCATACATATCCTGGAGAAGACAGACATATCCTTCTGGTACATCTCTCCATTGCAAACTCCACCCAACTAGTTTTCTTGGTACATGATTGCACACTGTAGCGATGCGAAGACTCACTGGTGTGGCGCCTCCTGCTGGTCATCTTGGCAATTAGCTCTTCACCAGCTTCGGAGTGCTCTACTGTCCGGTGTCTCGCCTGCTGCTGGCTCCCAAGTCCCTCCCAGACACCGGTGCCCTTTACCTCAGGGTTCTGCCTCCAGCAGTACCCCCACACTGGGTCTCCCCTCCCAGGGGAACCCCCAACCCTCTAAACCCACCTTGCCTCAGTGGCTACTGCCAGTCATCATCTAGCCCCACTCACTGGGGCAGACTGCAGTCTGTAATGGCCACTCACCATTAGCAAGGGCTTAGGACCAGCTGCCTCTGTCTATTCCCAGGCTGAACCTCTGTAGCCCCAGTATCTTTGTAGACCTTCACCAAGGCCTGCAGCCTGGGGGTTTACCAGGCTGGAGCTCCCCAGCTCCTTTTGCCCTTTCCCCAACACTGCTCTACTTCAGGTACCTTCCTCTCAGGCAGCTAGCCCTTCCCCCTCTAGGGCTAGAGTGAGACTGCTTCAGTTCCTGGCCCACAGCCTTCTTATCAGGGCCAGCTGGGCCCTGATTGAGCTGGCCACACCTGTGGTCAGCTACTCACTCAGCTGTTCTCACTGCTTTTCCCAGCCGCAGCCCTCTCCAGGGCTGCTTTTAACCCCCTGCCTACTGGAGTGGGGCAACCGTCCCACTACACACACCTTCTCCAGGTTCACAAAGCCCAAAGCTTGTTCCCATGTCTTTTCTCTGAACATCTCCATGAGGATTCATATCAGAAATATGGCATCAGTTGTGCTCCTTCCCAGCATGAATCCATATTGACCTTCAAAATTCACACAGACACTTTTCAATAGTCTTCTTCCATACTTTCACAGCATGCAATGTCAGCATAATTGGGTGATAGCACACAGTGTAATATCTCCTTTATGTTTAAAAATAGGCATCATAAAGCTTTTACGCCAATCATCTGGCATTTTCCCTTTAAGACTATCATTGAACAAACTTGTAAGATATTTGATGCCTTCCCTTCCCAATGACTTCACTGGTACTTCATCTGGCTTAGGTGCTTTCTCCTTTTTCATTTTCCAAAGTGCCTCGGCATCTTTTTCCTCTTGTATGCACTCTATCAAACCCCTGTTCATCTTGTTCTTAATTCCTTCATTGGGTTTTCATCATTCTTTCAGAATAATCACTCTAAACTTTGTTGATGCACCATTTGTTTGCAATATACCATATCCATTTCTAATGTAAGTAAACTTGTGCCTTGGCAAGTCTATAGATGGTTTTCTCTCCCTCATGTCATCGTAGTTGGTTATATAGGCCTCCTTTTTTGCCACCAGTTACACCATCTTATCATTCAAGCCTCTGGCCTGCCATTTTTTGAAAGTCTGTGCATTCCCATCTTTAAGTGCCACCACTTAGGCCTCTCCAGTGCCCAGCAGTTCAGATGCTTCTGAGGTCTCCATATTCTGGAGTATATAAGCAGAGATCTATGCAGTTTCAAAAGGCACTCACCAGGTACTACCTTACAAATCATTATTCATGATCTCTCTCTCTTATTATTATTAAAAAGTCATTAATTGGGGGCTGTGCCCTCCATGGGCACACATTATTAAATGTCTTTCCCTCTTCTGAAAATGTATGTTTGCAATTGCCAAATCCAGTTTCATACAAGTCTGTAGGACTGATTGCTGCTCAGAGTTTTTGGTTCCAATGCCATCCATTGTCATATCCAGCCTTCATTGCTCCTAAGTATGCATTTAGATCTGCCATCTTCTTGTGGGATGGTACGTTTCCAATAAGGCACAACAACTCATAAAAAACCTCTATTACCTCTTGATTCTCTCCTTACCTGTGTTGCACACTCACTCGCTATAAGGATAGTTAACTCTTCTCGACACAGTTCAATGCTCAGAGTTGGTCCGAACTTCCAGTAACCTCCATCACATCCCTCTGCATGGTTTCATCAAGAATAACTACACCACCATTTTGGGAGGTTGAATTCTGAGTAATAGATTTTGTAACTCTCCACCAGCATCTTGGCTTTTCAACCTTTCCATTTAGTCTCTTGTACACATGCCACATTTACTCTTCTCCTCTTTAAGACCTCACATAGCTCCAAGCTTCTTCCAGTCAGTGTCCCTACATTCCAATTTGCACATCTCAGCTTACTCACTTGCTTCCTTAAGATCAGTAGCTCTTGCCCAGTTTCAACAGTAAGACAAGGCTATTGTACATCACTTACAGGGAACACCCTAGCTCTCTGGGTACATTTGACACAAACATTATCAATCTAGTTAAAAACAATTCACCCTTAGCACAATATTACTGATTAAAATCAATACTAAAATATAGCAGTCTTAAGCTATGGTTTAGATTTTCAGAACCACTTAGTAATTTTAGTCTGTGCCTATAATTTGTATGGTGTTTTAAAACTGGTTTGGGTAAAATGAAAATGCTTAGCAGTGCTTGAAGTCGATGCAGGGCATTGCATATCTAAGTAAATCAAGCCATGAGTCAGAAAGTTGAATGACCATTTGGTACTATAAATAATTAAAGAACCAACTTGAAATAATTTATTACAAATGGATTTTATAAAGGGAGTAACTAAGTGCACATGAGTTCCATGCTAGCAGCTCTCACTGATTGCAAGCACTGAATTTGCACATAATCACTGAGATCTTGCTGGGAGAGCAGCACAGGGGCTGCTAGTATGAACCCCTTGCTTGCTTCTGGCTCCTCCCTTAATGTGCATGTGCAAGGATTCCTTGTCTCTCTATATAATATGTGGAGGGGTGGGCTGCTATCTAAGATGGAAGGTGTCTGCAGCAAGAGCTGCAGGTTTGGATTATGCTAGAGGCATAGGCGCCAACTTCTCCTGGTGCTGGTGGCTGCTCGGCCCCCCCACCCCTGCCCGACTCCACCCCTACCCCACCCCCATTCCAACCCCTTTCCCAAAGTCCCCACCCCAAATCTGCCCCCTCCCTGCCCCTATTGGACTCCTTCCCCAAATCCCTGCCCTGGCCCTGCCTCTTCCCCGCCTCCTCTGAGCGCACCATGTTCCCGCTCCTCTCCCCTCCCTCCCGGAGCTTGTTACGCCGTGAAACAGCTGTTTTGCTGCAGCAAGCGCTGGGAGGAGAAGCAGGGATGCGGCACGCTTGGGGAGGTGGTGGAGGCGGAGGGGAGGTGAGCTGGGGTCGGGGGGGCAGGGAGCTTGGCTGCTGGTGGATGCAGAGCACCCACCAATTTTTCCCCATGGGTGCTCCAGCCCTGGAGCACCCACAGAGTCAGCGCCTTTGGCTAGAGGAAAATTTAAGATGTACAATAGAACTCAATAGGAGGAGGTATCAGTGGTAGCACTCATTTTGGGTGGGAATCTCACTTCCCATGTGCTATTACTGAGTTTATACACAAAACAATGTGTTCAGTTTGTTTGCTATACAATACAGTCCACAGGGCCACTCACAATTAATTTACAATCCACACCCAAGCTATTAACAGCTACTCACTCCCATTTATGATGGTTTGTCATATATATTGCCAACAGAATGTTGACTGTGCTTTCCCAAGATAAAGCCTGTGCTTTTTAAAATTCATTAATTCCCTTCTCCGTTGTGTACAAGACACCCCAGTCTCTCACCAACCTAACAGAAGTGGAGTCAGATAGAAAGGGATTCCTAGTTTAACCAGAGAAAATTCATGTATTACAACCATGCTGTTTACAGCACTTTAGTTAAGGGGCTGTCTACATTTCTGCTCTTTTCAGGGGTTTATTATCCATAAAAATTCACTCTGGGCTAAACATGGCATTCAGCGTCTAAGCACTGAAGCAAATATATTAACATTTGAAAAAAAGAAACTGTTGCACTTTTTTTTAAAGATATAAGTGCACCAAAATAAAAAAGACTCCGTGGACTTGCCCAATAACAGAGAGCCTGGAGGCTACAGTCTTAAACACATACAATTTATTTCAATTCCTTATGTTGTATGTGTGATATAGAATACTTAAGGAACTGGCTGAAGAGATCACTGAGCCATTAGTGATTGCCTTTGAGACCTCGTGGATGATGGGAGATATCCGAGAGGACTGGAAAGGGGGCAAATATCGTACCTATCTATAAAAAAAGGGAATAAGGACAACCCAGGGAATTACAGGCCAGTCAGCTTAACTTTGGTACCCAGCAAGATAATAGAGGAAATAATCAAAAAATAATTTGTAAGTATCTAGAAGATAATAAGGTAAGTAACAGTCAGCATGGATTTGCCAAGAACAAATCATATCAAACCAACCTATTATTCTTTTTTGACAGGATAACAAGTTTTGTGGATAAGTGGTAAGCCGTAGAAGTGATATATCTCCACATTAGTAAGGCTTCTGATAAGGTCTTACATGACCCTCTCAGAAGCAAACTAGGGAAATATAGCCTACATGAAACTGCTATTAGGTGGGTGCACAACTGGTTGGAAAACCATTCTCAGAGAGTAGTTATCAGTGGTTCACAGTTAAGATGAAAGAGCATATCGAGTGGGATCTCACAGGGATTCATGCTTGGCCTGGTTCTATGTAATATCTTCATAAATGTTTTGGATAATGGCAAAGAGCGTACACTTATAAAGATTATGGATAATACCAAACTGGGAGAGGCTGCAAGCACTTTGGAGGACAGGATTAGAATTCAAAATAATCTGGACAAACTGGAGAAATTGTCTAAAGTAAATAGGATGAAATTCAATAAGGACAAATGCAAAGTAGCACATTTAGGAAGGAATAATCAATTACACAAATACAAAATGGGAAATGACTGCCAAGGAAGGAGTACTGCAGAAAAAATCTGGGAGTTATAGTGGATCAAAAACTAAATATGAGTCAACAATGTAATACTGTTGCAAAAAAAGCAAACATCATTCTCCGGTGCATTACAAAGGGAGGGATGTAAGCAAGGCACAAGAAGTATATATTCCACTCTACTCAGCACTGATAAGGCCTCACCTGGGGTACTGTGTCCAATTCTGGGCACCACACTTCAGGACAGATGTATACAAATTGGAAAAAGTTCAGAGGAGAGTAAAAGAAATGAGCAGAGGGCTAGAAAACATGACCTATGAAGAAAAAAAAAAATGGGCTTGTTTAGTGTGGAGAATAGAAAACTGTGGGGGGACATGATAACAGTCTTCAAGTATGTAAAAGATTTTATAAAGAAGAGAGCGATAAATTGTTTCCTTAAGCACTGAGGACAGGACAAGAAGTAATGGGCTTAAATTGCAGTGAGGGAGATTTAGGTTAGATAATAGGAAAAACTTCTTAATGGTAAGGGTAATTAAGCACTAGAACAAATTAATTAAAGAGGTTATGGAATCGCCATCATTGGAAGTTTTTAAGAACTGGTAGGACAGTATTTTCCAGACCAGGGATCGGCAACCTTTGGCACACGACCCATCAGGGAAATCTGCTGGCGGGCCGGGACAGTTTGTTTACCTGCAGTATCTGCAGGTTCGGCCGATCACACCTCCTACTGGCTGAGGTTCACCATTCCAGGCCAATGGGGGCTGCGGGAAGCGGAGTGGGCTGAGGGATGTGCTGGCCGCCGCTTCCCGCAGCCCCCATTGGCCTGGAATGGTGAACCTCAGCCAGTAGGAGCTGCGATCGGCCGAACCTGCAGACACTGCAGGTAAACAAACTGTCCCGGCCCGCCAGCAGATTTTCCTGATGGGCCATGTGCCAAAGGTTGCCGATCCCTGGTCTAGACAATACTTACTCCTACTTCACTGCAACGGACTGGACTAGATGACCTATTGTGGTCCCTTCCAGTCTTACATTTTTATTATTCTACGAGTAGTTAAGTTTTCCTGGCTCCGGCTCTAAGGAAGCTACAAATGTCTGTTAACGGCACATCTTTCCTCTCAAGTGAACAGGTAAATTTTTCTAGTACATAAGTGTCAACAGGGGTTATCAAGTAGAGTTATATGTTTCATTGCTTTTATAAAAGAGAAACTTCTTGCAGAACACCTGGCATTTGCATTAATATTCAGGCTGGACATCTAAAGGCAGTGTTGCATGTCAAGGTTTCTATGCTTATTTTTTGGTGCTATGATTTAGAGATATTTGAAATGTGAATGATCATACTCTCAGCTTCATAAGTGGCCTACAGCAATCTCTAAATAATAGCATTCTCTAGTAGAATAATTCATCATGTACTAGTGTGAAACTCAGTTTAGGGGCTCAGTTCTGCAAATAGTTACCTGCAAGCACATAGCTACTCTGCCTTGGAGTCCCACTATACATGCATGATTAACTGTTTGCAAGATCAAGCTCATAACCTGGACATTTCAGAAAGCATGTTATTAGTAGTGATGGGTAAATCTATAGAGCTTCCTTGACTCAGTTCAGGTATACATGCAACAGATCCTCTCTTCCCATCACACACATATTCCTCCCTCCACAACATGCCCTGTTTCCTTCTACCTGCTATGTTCTCTTTTTTACTGTAGTATTACAAAATCATAGAGCAAGAGATCAGTGGTTGTGCAAGTATAAGATCCCCCCCCCCCATCCTTGTCCCAGTGAGACCAACCCGGAGGGAGAAGGCTAATCAGCTCTCCCACCCTTTTTGGAGCTACTCTCGTCTGGCTGCCTCTCACGAGAGAGGAAGGGGGAACCAACCCACCCCATTTTCACTATCCTGCATCTAAGTGGAGCCATGCCGAAACATGCTGAAGTCCTCTGTTCCCCGCTGCTGACTCAACCTGCTCCATGTAAAAGGGGGGCTTCATAGAATCATAGAATCTCAGGGTTGGAAGGGACCTCAGGAGGTCATCTAGTCCAACCCCCTGCTCAAAGCAGGACCAAACCCAACTAAATCAGCCCAGCCAGGGCTTTGTCAAGCCTGACCTTAAAAACCTCTAAGGAAGGAGATTCCACTACCTCCCTAGGTAACCCATTCCAGTTCTTCACCACCCTACTAGTGAAAAAGTTTTTCCTAATGTCCAACCTAAACCTCCCCCTCTGCAACTTGAGACCATTACTCCTTGTTCTGTCATCTTCTATCACTGAGAACAGTCTAGATCCATCCTCTTTGGAACCCCCTTTCAGGTAGTTGAAAGCAGCTATCAAATCGCCCCTCATTCTTCTCTTCTGCAGACTAAACAATCCCAGTTCCCTCAGCCTCTCCTCGTAAGTCATGTGCTCCAGCCCCCTAATCATTTTTGTTGCCCTCCGCTGGACTCTCTCCAATTTATCCACATCCTTCTTGTAGTGTGGGGCCCAAAACTGGACACAGTACTCCAAATGAGGCCTCACCAGTGCTGAGTAGAGGGGAATGATCACATCCCTCGATCTGCTGGAAATGCCCCTACTTATACAACCCAAAATGCCATTAGCCTTCTTGGCAACAAGGGCACACTGTTGACTCATATTCAGCTTTTCGTCCACCGTAACCCCTAGGTCCTTTTCTGCAGAACTGCTGCCCAGCCATTCGGTCCCTAGTCTATAGCAGTGCATGGGATTCTTTCGTCCTAAATGCAGGACTCTGCACTTGTCCTTGTTGAACCTCATCATATTTCTTTTGGCCCAATCCTCTAATTTGTCTAGGTCCCTCTGTATCCTATCCCTACCCTCCAGCGTATCAACCACTCCTCCCAGTTTAGTGTCATCTGCAAACTTGCTAAGGGTGCAGTCCACACCATCTTCCAGATCGTTAATGAAGATATTGAATAAAACCGGCCCCAGCACCGACCCTTGGGGCACTCCACTTGATACCGGCTGCCAACTAGACAAGGAACCATTGATCACTACCCGTTGAGCCCGACCATCTAGCCAGTTTTCTATCCACCTTACCGTCCATTCATCCAGCCCATACTTCTTTAACTTGCTGGCAAGAATACTGTGGGAGACTGTATCAAAAGCTTTGCTAAAGTCCAGAAATAGCACATCCACTGCTTTCCCCTCATCCACAGAGCCGGTTATCTTATCATAGAAGGCAATTAGGTATCATAGAATTCACACACAGGGCTGCCCCTTTTAAACCCTTCTGCCCATCCGGTTCCCAGGGGATGAGTCAGCGTTGCCATGCTGGCCCCTTGTCTCCTTTTCCAGCAGTTTTCCTCTTCCTCCACCCCAGCCATAAAGCACTGTTCCCTTCCTTTGGCCAGCCAGACAAATTCCTCCCCGCCCCCGCTTAAAGGTGTGGTGCGGTCAATCTGGCTAGAGAAATATTTCATGGTGCCTGCATTTCTATGTACTCGGGGGATTTCCATTTCATATCAATAATGCACTGAGTTTGATTCCATATGAATGAGAAAACTAATTATATAAGTATAGCCTTCGGGAGAGTTTCTATTAAAAATATTGATCCACGCAGGGAGTTTATATAAAATAGTCTCTTAAAAATGCCTTGAAGCCAGTGTCAGTGTGCCATATGGACACGGAGGAACTGGAGTGTAGGCAAGCACTTACTGTTGGATGATAATTATCAGTAGCCCAAAACATTACCGAGCAACTCTTTTTTAATAATAAGAAAGATTATGGAATCAGAGAACTAAATATACAATTTTACTGGTTTGGTCAGAAACATTTAAAAATTCCCAAGTTTTTAAAAAACAATAATTCAGCCATATAAAGATGTGCTATCTATGGATACAGCCATACTAGAATGGGATTAACAGTGGAAATGATTAAATTAACTCAAACAAGATTGTTTTGCCTTATCCTATTGAACCTATACATGGGAACTAAATTAGCACTAAGTTAGGTGAATAGATACTATGGTGATGATGACTATATAAGTACCTACACAGATAGACAAACAGATAGATGGACAATAGTACCTTATTTATCAGTACCTTTCCTGATGTGACTGTTCATATATATCACATCAGCATATACCAGATCTGTTCTTTTTCTCACTTGCCTCTACTTTTTAACATGTGATCTGTTTGAGCTATTATATTTAATTTTTATTTTTCATTTTAAAGGAGTAGTAAGAATTAATTAATTAATAATTACACTGATGAAAAACAGTAACTGACATTTTAAATAAACAACCACCAACAAAAATGATTAGCCACGGCAGCATTAAAATCAAAAGTAAAAGCACAATAAACATTTATTACAGCGGGAAGCGTATCTATAACTATATCTCTATATCTATTAATGCATATGTGGAATCAAAGAACTATTAGTCAATAAACTTCAAATTACCCTTCTTCAAAATACCATGAAACCCATAACATATTGTTCTAGCACATTTGTGTTATATCCCAGCAAAGAGAGTGCTATAGTATTTTGTTAGGTCATTTTTATTCTAGATATGCATGGGCCTCCCCAATTCTGGAATTTAATAACGTTTGAAGGATTCATTTTGCAGCCTTAACATTATTTTAATGTAGTTCTTGGATGTAATAGGCTATAGATGGTTATAAGCACATCAATAGGTGTTATAGATAGCCAGAAGTTACCTATGGACCTATTGGACTATACAACAACTGACTATGTATTTATCTAAACAGCTATTAATCATTTGTTATCTCTTTATAAACTGTGTTTAAATGTACATTTAATATAAGGTATGCCAAATAGCATTTGAATGGTTAGTTTCCACAAAATACCCCAGATTCCTTATCAAGTTTTCATGTAGAGAGAAATGGTGTGGCTTATTTTCTAACTTGGCTTTTAGTCACTTGGCTTTTCAATTAGAGGATGTCTATATTAGGATTTTTTGCAAACAAATACACAAAAATCCCACTGCCATCCATAGATGATCTCTGCAAAATGGTGCTTGAAAGAATGATGGCCACCAGTCTACCTTTGTTCTTCTACCATTGCTACCACCAGTGGAGCTGAACTGTTGATAACATTTTGCTAATAGGCATCTTGTACCTCAGGCTTTAAATGGGTAAAGGAATTGCCTCTTTTACACTATACTAGTGACTTACTTTCCACTCCACACTAGAAATAGCTAAATGTGATTTTAAATTAAAGAAACACAATTTATGGCCCTGTGCAATGAAACAATGTGGTCCCATCAAGTAGCAAGAGCCATAAAGTACTGTACATTCTATATGGAATATTTTCAATGGTAAATCAATGGTTAAGAGCCCACACACCTATCAAAAAACTCCAACAAATTCATATTAGAACATGGAAATGTAATTTAATCCCTTTGATATGCAAATTCATAATATTATTACAGGGAAGGTGACATAAAATGGAAGATCATTTCAAGACCCTTCTCTGTTTCAGCCTAGCACAGTTTTTTGTCTTTTAACTGTTCAAGTGGTTCCACAGTCCCGTGTGACCTGAAGTAAAACTGCAGGACAATCCAGCCTATTCAGCTCACTGCAGCAGGTGCCAGCTGTCACAGGCTGTCTAAACAAAGGCCTGATTTAGACAAATGATCACTCTTCTCTTGCCTGTACAGTCATTGTCTTAGAATCTGCATCTCTGCTTAAAAGCAAAGCATCTCCCTAACTCACTATGATCTCAGTGGGCAGCCTGTGCTACTCATCAGTCCCAAGATATGCATTTACATACATTTTTCTATTTCAGGACAAGAGACACGCTTCCCCAAGGTTTTAAAATATACTTTTTTCTGAGTGATCAGAGGTGATTCTATTGAAGGGCAAAAGAGTAAATTTATGAACAAGAATTAAAACTTATGATCTGATGATTTAATTAAAAAACCACAAATAATTTCCCATTTACAAGAGATTGGGCCTAATTCATCTATGATGTAACTCTATTAACATAGGGAGGAAGTGGACATAGGAATTGTGTGGTTAAAGCACTTAACTGGATCTCAGGAGATCCATGGGTTCCGTTCACTGCTCTGCTAATAACTTCCTGTGTGACCTTTGATATGTTAGTTAATCTTCCAATGTCTCAGTTCCCAATCGTCTGCTTTTTGTCCATGCTTTGTATGCCTTCTCTAGTACCACTAGAAGTGTTCCAGAATGAGGATCTCAATTATTTTTGGGCCATTCCTTGGACTTTATCTATATGAATTTGGCAATAAGAATTTTTTTATATATATAAATTTCTACATGTATGCTAAAATAGATTGACTAGCATTAACAGGACATAAATATACCTGCATCTATTGGCAATTAATCTGTATATGAACTCTTCTGGAAGGTATAAGTGGATGCACTGTCTACAAGCAATCAGTAATACAGAAAGGTGATTTATTTTCTGCCACAAAGAAATATAATTATTAACTAATTAATGTTGTGCGGATATATGTAGGGAAATTTACTGATTTAAAAATTGCTTTTTCGAAAATGTGCATATACTTGAAGTGAGTGATTTGAGCTGTGGTTGTGCTGGTATAAATTTAATAAGCAGCATTTCTGTCACTTTTTGACAAGTATTTCTTCAGACAGGCACATCTTTTTTATGTAAAAGTTATTTATGAGTATATTCATGTCATATAATATCCTATTATATGAGTAAGCTCGATCCAAAACAGGTTAGGTTACAAACTAAGATTTTGCCGAGTCAGGAATAAAAATCACTAAATAAACCAGACATTTTATCTAAATGGGAACACATAGATGGATAGACGAAAATAAGCACAGGTCATTAATATACAGCAAAATGCTGATATACAGCATAACAGGAACAAAACATCACATGTTTCTCATGATAGCACATTTCTGCATGCTTTGAGATCACAGTTAGAAAACAGGTAAGCAAAGAGTCTCATGAAATTAGATTTTTATTTTATTATTGCCAAATCTAAATGGTGAAATCCAACAATCTGCTGAACATATCTAATCTGAGAGATCAGAAAATTCAGCAAATAATTCAATACAAATAATAGTCACAACAGTTATTCAACAGCTTGTCTAGTTTATACAGCACGTTCCAAGAAACTTGCTTTTAAAAATTCCCACTGGCTTTGAGCCTTTATAAATGAATGTTGGCTTTATTATCATGGCTTATGCTGATGTACATGCCAAGGTAATTTAAGATAACCATTAATATTCATCCTCCCAGTTTAGGTATTTGAAAGTCACAATTATTTGCAATATTGTTGTTGATTGACCTGGATTTTTGATTTATTAAATCTTGTTAATGGATGCAGCAAAGATTTAGCTATTCATTTTGTTATAAATTAAAGTTCTTATTAATACTGACATGCTGTGTGATGTGTAATATGTTAAATTCACCTATACTGAAATGTTTTGCTCCCCAATATTTTAAAGCAAAATCGTGCTGACTCTGAACTTAATCACGGAAAATGCACTTAATGTAATAGAAAACCAAAACTTAATGTAACAGAAAGCCTGTGAAACTAAACATTGTCAACATTAATATTCTACTAATAACAAAATTAATAATAAAAACAAAGTTCAGACAGGCCCTGCAATGTACATTATTTTTATTAACTTTCAAAACCTAAGGGATTTTGTTTCATCAAGGATAATGCTATATCATTGTAGTCATAATATAGCGATTGATAATTTAGCAGAAGACCATTTAGAGAGAATCTCTTAAACTGCAACCTGTGGACTTTGACTTAAAACTCTACATCTCATTCTGAAATGTATCAAAATATTTTTATTTCTTTCCTAATAGTAATATCCAAGAATTCTTTGGTCTACTGGGTTTTCCCTTTTCCTAAACACAGTCTCAAAAATGCAGTGACTGAAGGCACACAGGGGATTTCTTGCAAACAAATCCTCTCCATGAAAAAAGTATTTTCAGTGATTATGAATATCCATCTACCATAATTGTTGCTCCCATTTCCACGCACAGAAGTTATACATACCATATTTACACTTATTTTCTTAAAGGTTATTTCACAGATTTTAAGGCCAGAAAGGACCTTTATGATCATCTAGTCTAACCTCCTGCATAATACAGGCCATAGAACTTCCCTGAATTAATTCCTAATTCAAATCCAATAGCTCTGTTGAACTAGGACATATCTTTTAGAAAATCTTCTAACCTTAATTTACAAATTTCCACTGATGAAGAGGCCACCACAACACTTGATAAGCTATTCCAATGGTTAATTAACCTTACAGTTAAAAATGTGTGCTTTATTTCTAGTCCTGAAATTGTCTAGCTTCAACTTCCAGTCCTTGGATCTTGTCTGCTGATAGATTAGAGAATGCTCTACTATCAGATTTCTTATGAATTGTGATCCAATCATTCCTTATTTACTTAGAAAAATTCAGTCGATGTTTTTAGATAATTTCTGTTAACATGGGAGGGGGTGGGGTGGAGATTGAGGTAACCAAGACTCAAACGTTTAAGATTGTATATATTAAAACTATCTTAAATTGTACCAGGAAATTAATCAGAAACCAATGTGGATCATGGAGCTCAGGTATAACATGTTCCTGTAAAAAAGACCCTTTAAAGACAGGTAGCTGCATTTTGAAGCAGTTGAAGTTTCTTAATGATTTTCAGGTGTAGCCCTAACTAGACACTGCAGTAATCCGATGTCAGGGTGAGAAATGTAAAGGTAACTGTTGCAATGTTGGCATCTGCAAGAAAACTTAAAAACCTTCTGGATAAGTATAGATAAAAAAGAAACACAATTTTATCAGAAATTTCAGGATAGAGCTGGGCAAAAAAATTCCAGCACAGAGTAAATTTGGCAAAAAATGATTTTTTCAGGGCACAGAAATTTTTAGCAAATAATACAAAGAGTTTGGGCCAAAAAAACTGAATTGTTTTCCTTTGGATATGTTTAATTTCAAAATAAATCATTTTGACATTCTGTTCTGAAACAACATTTAGAAACAAAATGTTGATTCAAACAAAGAAAATGTCCTTTTTAATCAACATTCAAAAAATTTGTTCCATGTGAATGAATTTTTATTTTATGTATGCTTTGGGTTTTCATTTTGCTGAGAAAATATTTTAAAATTTTTTGCTTCAGGTAGAAATTAACTGATTTATTTTTTCCAGATTTTTCAGTTCAGCCACTGAAACAAAAAAAACAAACAAAAAACATAAATCATTTGCTCAGCAATGATTCAGGAGCAGTTGGCAATCAAACAACATACCCAAACTGGGAACCCAAGTAACAAAAAGTGAATTTATTCCTGTAGATAAGCAATCACCCACCACCACCTTTTAGGTCATCTGAAAGAGAAAAGAGTGGAGCCACAGAAAGGAGCGACTTTGCCCATTTCTGTTCAGGACAAAAGGGTTAATTATGGCTGACAGACCTAAAACACTCAGTGTGAGTACTTGATATTCATCAATATTTAAAAATGATCAGTTTTTATGTGTAGGGCATGAATTAGAACACTTTCACAAGGCATTAGCAGGAACACTGCCTTTAAGTGAGCAGATCAGACAAGCGACTAGGGTAAATCTGGATTTTATTACGCATTATTAGATCTTTTTCCCATATGTAATCAGAGTCATATCAGCTTATTTTAGTGACAAAGTAAGCTTACTAGTCTTTTACTCCTGAACGTTTAAAAAAGTACGCTGGATTCTTTTCAGATTCATATATCAGCAACAAAACTTTTTATTAGGTGACAAATGAAGGCTCTTTATTACAGTGGCGTGCCATGACATTTTTAGCCAGGCATGCAATTGTACAATTGAATTCAAAATGGCATCCTCTATGCAGCGTGACCTTGCTTGTATGGTTTGTTCTACAAAATGGCATCCTCCATGTGTGTTTGGGGGCTGGACAGAACTGTCTCACAGGCACAGACGGTCCTGGGGCACACAATGCATACCTGGCATACACAGATGGCACACCACTGCTTTACTATCAGCAATGTATGTAGTGTGGTTGTGGATGTGTTAGTTCTAGAGCAGTGTTTCCCAAACTTGGGACGCCGCTTTTGTAGGGAAAGCCCCTGGCAGGCTGGGCTGGTTTGTTTACCTGCCCCGTCCGCAGGTTAGGCCGATCGCGGCTCCCACTAATCGCGGTTCGCTGCTCCAGGCCAATGGGGGCTGCGGAAAGTGGTGCGGGCCGAGGGATGTGCTGGCCACTGCTTCCAGCCGCTCCCATTGGCCTGGAGCAGCGAACTGCGGCCAGTGGGAGCCGCGATCAGCCAAACCTGCGGACAGGGCAGGTAAACAAACCAGCCAGGCCCGCCAGGGGCTTTCCCTACACAAGCGGCGTCCCAAGTTTGGGAAACACTGTTCTAGAGCATTAGAGAAAAAAGGTGGGTGAAGTAATATCTTTTATTGGACCAGCTTCTAAAGAAGAAATGTGTGTGACTTGAAAGCTTGTCTCTCTCACCAACAGAAGCTGGTCTAATAAAAGATATTACCTCATCCACCTTGTCTCTCTAATATCAGCCATGTGTCAGCCAAGAAGAAGCCAGAGTCTAGGCTGTCACTGTCAGAGTCTAGGCTGACTTTGCAGGGCTGACAGTTAGAAAATCATCATTTTGATTGTAGACTGAGCACATCTGATACAGAGATGCACACTGACATTTTTTTCAGTCAATGTTCAGCTCAGAAACTCACTTTAATGTATTCTTCTGTTCCAGCATCACAATAATAGGCCCTTCTAAAGGGTCTTAGAGAAGATTGTATGGGTACATCATACAAATAACTTTGAGCAAAAGATCCCAAGGAAATCTTTTGGCCATGATTCATATGACCTACACATACCGGTTAGGAAAAAAGGCATCCAAGCGAAAGAAATAAAAGAAATAATGTTCCTCAGAAACAGACCTTCCATTCAACTCAGAAATGAGACACAAATTTAACTTACATCAGAAAAGACTCTGCTTAAAGAATGCTAGAGGATAAAACCTCTCCACTGAAGCAATGTCATATAACCAGATGACCTTCACCCTTTCACCTCTGATGTAAGGCATTACTGTACTGTAGTTTGAAGTGTTTGCAGAACTAACAAGGCAGGAGAAAAGCAGCAATTAGTATGCTCAGGCACAGCACAGGAAGATTAAAACACACACACACACACACACACACACACACACACACATCTAGGAAGATGTATAAAAGCACTACATCACAAGTCTTCCTCTCCTCTCAGCCCCCTCCCTATCCCCAACCCCCATCCCCATCCTCCCTGGCAGATTATACACTGGGTTCAAAATGGGACACAGTATTTGGATTCACTAATGGAGAATCATCTTTTTTTCATTCCAAATACATTATATAACTTTGTAAGAAGTGGAAGCCAATTCTACTGCCATGCCCTTGAGCAGCATTCATCTAATGCAAACAGCCATGGAGAAATCTGCTGCTGCTTCACATGTGATCCCAATCTAGGGAAAATATAATTCAAAGCTTCGCCACACATCATAGCCTTAACCATTTGATTATGACACTTACAGATTTCATAGAAAAATGTTTATTTTCATTGTGCCTGGTTGCAAAGTAATAAAGTAAACTCCCTACAGTCATAGCAGATCTCCAGCCTAAAAGGTTTAGCTTGAATCACTGCAAGCAATCAGTTTTGCTTGAAACTCTAATAAGATTCACACTGATATTTAAAATAAAACAGAAGTTTAAAGCACTGGCATTTATCAGCCATCAAGATTTAATTTACTTATCCGACTCTGCTGACCACCTACCGTAGTTTATACGTTTAAGTTTCTCCCAGTTAATTTTTGGTCTAGCACTGCAGGCAATGTCTCTGTATGCCCTGAAAAACACGTAATGATGAAACTTTCTTATCCTTTCAAGCGTAGTGTCAGATAACAAATACAGAGTTAAGGACAAATAAAGTTGTGAAATAGAGGAGTGGAATCTTATGCAGCAATTTTTTCTAACATGAGGGGTTGGTCACCGAGGCAGCTCTAGAGACCTGCTAATCCTGTGACCTGGGAAGGCCTCTGATGCCTAGGGGACATATGTACACAACAGTCCCCTAACTGTTCCAGGTGCTATTTGAACAAACTAACTTGCCATCTGCAGAGTTTGAAAGGAAAGAGAGACAGTAATTAGCGGAAAGGGCTTGGATGAAAAAAAGGAACAACCCTGGAGGGAAGAGTGAAATGAAAGCAGAGATTAAAAAGAGGGAGGCTCCCCATAATGTTAAAGATAGCCCAGATTATTCATGTATAGAAAAGACATATGTATGTTGATCATCTATATTGAAATAAATACTGAATAGTTTAGAGCAAGCTTTCCTGGCTCCAATTATACACTATAATGGCTTTTAAAAACTGTTTGACCTTTCTTAATATGAGGTGATCATTAATTCTAGATTTCTGCAATAATAGAATGGTCTCTCTTAGGTTGCTGTAATAGCTGGCAATAACACATTAGTCACACATTGGTTGATATCTAATAAGGAAAGCCACATGCAAGAATCTTTGAAATAGGGCTAAGCCTAGAGATTGTTGTTTAGCACTAAACCTTCAGTTGCTCACCACCGGTTCTTAATGCTATACTAATCGTGAATGCAGTCCAATATACTCAATGGACTATACATAATTTTCATTGATAAATCGGTGGCATAAGAGACCGATCAAACAACAAGTAGCAACGAAGAGCTACCACAACATTGCTAACCCTGAACAACGAATAGCTGGTTCATATTTGCCTGTTGTTAAAAGAGTCCCTTTGAGATTCCTCTTGAGCAGTGGAAGCTACAGATCTGGCTGGTGTTCAGCTTGTATCAAAAGCCAGGAGACATCTATATCTTATTTAAATTTGTGTCTGATATTAACAGCTTTTAGGAATCCACGTGTGATGCTACTACTCAAGCCAGCAGCAACCTGCAGCCATCCAACCGGAGATGTTCAGTAATGAAGCAATGTAAAAGTGGACACAGTAAGGAATAGGCTTTGTGACCACATCTCCTTCCCTCCACACATGGTTGGCTAAACTCAGTATACCCAGAAAATAGGTTTTAGATTTCCACTCAGATCTCTGATAATAAACTGTAACAGTGAAGGAAGCCCATACCAAAACAAAAAACAAAAAACAACACCCTTCCTCACAAATCCCCAAACAATAGCCTTTTCCCTTCCTTTTTTTCCCTCTCCATTTTGATAAGTATTTAAGCTGTCACATGAAAATCAAATTTTCCTTCACAGCTTTATTTTATAACTACACAAACCTTTAAGAACATTGTCTGGTTAAAATTTTTAATTACATCAGCTGGTTTTCAAAAGAGGCATGTGCATTATAAGTTGCTTTCATGTCATGCCACAGCTGTTGCCTATACAATGTTTGGAAGCAACCTAAAGATAGGAAAGTGAAACTATCACACAAATTAATAATTAAATGCAGTCCCACAAGTGTTGGTGAACAGACCTCCGTGGTCATTGTTAACTTAGGTTTGTGCCAAATTGACTTTGTTTAGTTTAGTTATTATTGCGGTTGGCAGGGCCAGAAACTGCCATTCAGAATGGATGAGTTCTGATGTATCAGAATAATGGAGGTCCAGAGACACTTGGAAACCAGCCAGGTGCCACAATTTTACCTAAACTGCTTGCTGAGCAGGTCAGCTCCTTGAGGACTGTGATATTGCTGAGCATGAAACTAGAAACTGGTTACTGAAAAGCTATAAATCACAACTAGGATTTGGAACTGCTACAGATATTAAGAGAAAGAAGCATGTGATGATTTTGGCACCCAATGTGCAGTGAAGACATGAAGGAAAAATGCTAGAATATTCTCTCCCCCCCCCCCAAGACAGACCCCGGGGTTTAAAATAATTAAAATATTTTCTTTATTGTTTACAAATGTTGGGGAATGAACCACAAGAAATAGAACACTTACCCCATCAAGCAATAACCAAGCAGCTCATTAATCCAATAGTTATAATGGCAGACATTCCAAAAGCTACTGGGGAAAAAACTGTTTTTGATTTATGGAAGTTCCCGTAACAATAAAATGCTGACATAGTTCTCCATGCCAAGTGGGAGGTTGGTTCTTGTCAACCCACAAAGACAAGGAAAGCAGTAGAAAATACAGATACCTATGTGGATTTTAGAGCATTTAGAAAAACTGGCTGTTAAACAGTAAGCTCATGTCAACCTTAAGTATAGTGCTGCCACTGCCCAACTATAATATAGATATGCATAGATAGGAAGCAATTAACACCATTACTAATAACTAAAGGCACCACATGGACTCTTTTCTGGTGATAACCTTCCTTTTCTATATAAGCAGCTTTCTGCCTCACATAGCTCAGTTTAATAAGCAATGGTCAGCTGAAACCTCGTAAGACTTAGAATGTTGAGAATATGAGAGAATTTATGTATGAAGTGGCACCAGCTGAAATGAGATGGGGTCTGGACTGGCATAGAAAATCCCAAAGAAAGAAAATTATCTAGTAGGAAAAACATTATATTCTATTTTTTAGTTCAGTCAAAATGATTGGGGATCTCTCAAAGAACACAAATAAGGATGAACTCTCAACTAGTCTGTAAGTTGCATCTACTGAATGCATCAGTTCATACCTGGGCATTGTATGGCATACAAAATCCAATTATTTGCAAAGCTTAGGACACTTAGCATTCTTTCCAGTTCCAGTCTTTTCCTCTTTATTAAACTAGTAATATAGAGATGGAAAGGAAAAAGAAATATGGGAATGAGGTGCAATATTTGGGTGACTGCAGAGGAAGGCAGAGATGAACAGCAAGTGTGAGGAGGAATGTGAGGAAAGGTGTGGTAGGAGAGGATGGGAAACCAGGAAGAGAAACTGCATGTGTATAATGCTGAGCAATATGGTGAGGTACTGCAAGTCTTATGGGGATAAAGAAGTTTTACCACCCATTGCAAAGTATAAAGAGTGGGTGGCTGTGATCTTGTGTATCACTAGATCGGGGTCGGCAACGTTCGGCACATGGCCGATCAGAGTAATTCGCTGGAGGGCCGTGAGACATTTTGGTTATGTTGACTGTCCGCCGGCAAGGCCCCCTGCAGCTCCCTGTGGCCACGATTTGCCGTTCCAGGCCAATGGGAGCTGCGGGAAGTGGAGGGCCGCAGGGACGTTCTGGCCACCAGTTCCCGCAGCTCCCATTGGCCAGGAGTGGTGAACCGCGGTCACTGGGAGCTGCGGGGGGCCATGCCTGTGGACGGTCAACATAAACAAAATGTCTCCCAGCCCACCAGTGGATTACCCTGATGGGCCGTGTGCTGAAGGTTGCCGACCCTTGCACTAGATGGTACCTGACAAACAGCTCATATAGGGAAACAACTAAAAACATCACTGTTTTCTAGGTTCCATTCAGAACATGCAGCTTTGAGGAGGTTGTAACAATGTTTCTGTCATACATAATGTTATTAATAAATCTGCTTACAGCAATTTTCCTGGGGATCTGTGAGACCCAGCACATTCCTCAAATCCAGCAGTCGTACAGAATCCCAGGCATTGAAACATGTCATTTTTTTCTCCTCGGGCTCTCTCTAACACACTAAATAAGTAAACAAAGATACCCACTCCCCTCCAGAAATATCAATATGAACAATTGAATTTCTTTTCAGATAACATGTATGATATATGCCTTTGCGCTTCTGACCAATTTCACGTGTTTTTTATTTCATATTGATCTAGATATGTTCTCCTGGCTACTACTAAGGACAGTGAATCCTCAAATTAATCACTATGCACAACAATTTGACTTGCTTCCATAGAAACAGAGATAATATTATTCCACTGTAGAGTATTTTGAAAGGATTACTTTTCCACTTCCTTAAAAAAAAGTTGACGTACATGGAGAGCCTAAGGAAATACATAAAACACTTCAGTGTTCACCTTCACCTCACTGTGCAAGGAGGAACAAACCATACTTTGGAACAAAACAGGAGGAAGAACAAACGACTCCTACAAATTTGATAAATTAAATTTCATGCCCCAGAACCTATGTTAAATGAATGATAAAACACTAAAGAATTAGAAAATGTGGGGTGATAAAAGAGGGTGGAGCAAGTGTTTGTGGAAAGGAAGAGGAAGAAATGCAGATAAATCCCCCCCCTCCCCCCAAACCTCTGGGTTTTATTTTTTATTTTTTTCCAAATGTTATCAAATTAAGCAGAATAAAAAGGCAGATAATTCTAAATAAAGTGAAAAGGCAGAGTTTGTTTCCCCTCACCTATAACTTGTAAGTGTGCCATTTAAACAATTCCCCAACATTCTTAGCTGACTTGCATGTGAATAGGGCTGGAATGAGGAATGAACACTGGAAGTGGATATTGTTGTGCTGCCTTTAGTCAGCTCTAGGGGAGATAAGCACTTTTGTAGTTAGGTGGATGCATTAAAGATTGATTATAGAAATGTGGTCTTAACTCATTTATTTGTGACTACAGGACCACCACGGATATCTATGGTGCTGTAATTAGGGTTTACCTTTGGTTTTTTAAATCCTGACGTGTTTGGTGTAGCTCAACTGATGTCAGGAGATTGAAGTTGCTTACACCAGAGCTAAATTTTACCCTACCATATCACTTTATTTACCTTATAGTGGCGTCTGATCTAACAATATCTGAGGTGTAGACTCTCTGTAAAGCACATATAAAAGCCTGCTTCTACAAGTGAATAGTAAAACTTCAATATAAACAAGAGAGACCCATTTGCCTTATACTTCAGGTTCTTTTTTTTTTTTTTTTTATGTTTTGGATGAAAAAGTAATGCCTAGTTAAGCAGCTTTGAGTTCACTGATGTGAAACACAACTCTTAGAATTTAGTAATGATGTGTTCCTCCTACTGCACATCTGCTCAAATTTTATTTCAGTCTAAGACATAATGGGACAGAGATTCCAAGTTGGTGATGGAGATATACTCAGAAAATACTGCTGAGCCACTATCTCCAGGTTTAAGCACTACTATCTCAGTATGCCTTAGGAAGCTTAGCCTGTGCATGCTATAATTTGGACACAGTAATACAAAGGTGTCAAACACACAACTAACGGACCTGGCTTGCATCACGTGTTTATGGTTTGCATGACATGTTCAAATTTGGCAGACTTGAAACTGTCAAAAAAGTGGGACGGGACAAAATCCTGGCTCCATTGAGGTCAAAGGGAGTTTTATCATGGAGTTCAATAGGGCTAGGGTTCCATCCTAAATTTCTAGTCCTCGTGGTTATGAGGAAAGCCTTCCAAATAGGAATCAATCCTATGCAGTGATGCCATTCTGTGTCTAAAGACAGCCTGAAACAATGACTCAGAGGTATGAACTCCCTGCTGCTAATTGACTGAATGGGATGTTGACTCTACAGCCAATTGATGACACTTTAGTGTAGTGTAAGCATTAACTATTGAACTGCCATCACTTCAGTGGAGAAGGACCAGAGAGTGGGAGCGTGGCCTACAGGAGGTGGGGACAAGGAGTTTCTGTAAGGAAAGGAATGTAAAGGGAAGAAAAGAGGAGAAAGAAAGAAAAGGGAGAGAAAGAAAACATAGGATGGGGAAGGAAGAGAAACAAAGAGAAGAAATAGTGATAATTCTAAAGGAGAGCATATATTTCCCACTGATTGATGCTGAATGTAACAATATGATACAGAGCAAATAAGGAATAGTGAAGATACAGTGGATGCTTTTTATACATAAAGGCCACTTATTCTATGCAAATCTTCCATTGACATCACTGGGAGCTTCTCTTTGGATTCAGGGTTCTATCAAGTCCTAAATTTATACCCAATATACAAATTGTGATTAAAAATGGAAATTGACCCTGTATATATGTATATATAGAATGAGTATTTGCCTTTTTCTGTGCAATGATGTAATAAATCAATCTGGCTAGATTAATAGATTTTAAGGGCAGACCAGTTTCTACATCCTTTCTAAAATGTGGACACCAGAACTGGACAGAGTAGTCTAGTATCAATCTTGCCAATTCCGTATGCAGAGGTAAAATCTCATCTCCCTATTCCTACTCACTACTCTCCAATTTATACACCCAAGGATAGTATTGGCCTTTTTTGCCACAGCATCACACCAATCAGACAGATACTCAAATGTCCAATGCCTCCACCTGCAACATCTGTAACTTCTGTACTACACTTACTCTTGAAAACAGGCCTTACACTTTCCCCAGCTAGATTAGTACAGCAGGAAAAAATAAAATGGGCTTTAGGTTTTATTAGCATCATAAGCAGGGGAGAGGGGAGCAGCAAGGGGGGCACAGTGCTGGCAAATTGGCAGCCAACACTGACACTATGCTGTTCTTTATGAAAATTTTCTTCTGATGGACCCTACTGATACTGGACAGAGCAGCGGCAGCAGCTGAAGTGGTAGCCTGCCCCTTTACCTCAAGTACAGATGCTAAACCAGTAGAACCTGCACAGCCTGTGGGATTGCTTCTATAGGAGTGGCTGTGGTCATCTTTTGCTCTTGTTATTCTCCCTTTTCCATCATGTATGACATTTTTAGGGTAAGTTCTGTAACAGAAAGTTGCTTTACATAGTGGGCTGGGGAGATGAGTATTTACTGAGATATAAAATAAATACAGAGAGAAAAGTGTTAAGGATATGAGATTCACTTTGCTGTTGGACCAGCTTTTGTTTTATAGTAAAAATGACAAATACATATTTAGTATATCTTCACACTACAGATGCCTTACCAGACAAGCACCATAGATAAGCCAAAAACCTCAAGACATGTGCCTTTTGGCAGACATTGAAGTAGTAGGTGCTCTCTCCCTCTAAAATACAAAAAATATATTTATACAGAGGAAATCTGGTGATAGCATGAAATATGGTAAATTATAGTATATTTATTATTTCAGATATACATGCCATTCTTTGAAAGAAATTATTTAAAATGCTTTCTTTTGAACTCCATACTCCAAAGTGTTCACACTAATATGAACAATACATTTATATTAATATGAATCACTTCAGTAGCATGATGGCTATTTATGCTGTTCTATCTGAATTTTCAGGAACAATATACACTTTATTTTTACAAAGTATGGAAGTGTTTTTAGCCTAATATTTTTCTTATTTTCATTTATTTTAAAGAGTAATGAACTATATTAAAACTACGTAAACTTATTGCACAACACACTATATACAATAGATAGAACTAATTTACGTAAATACAAGTGTATATATATATTGCACTGTGACATCATCCCAGATGTATGATTTCTGCCATGTCCTCATATGTAATAAATCAGAAGCATCTATTTGCCTTGAACCTTTTTGCAAAGGCTCTTCAGCCTTGTAAGTCTGGTTACTTTACGGTTAAATATCCAGCACTCCACCCTGTGTTTGCTTCATTCTACCAAGCAGTGACAACAACTATAGCTATATATTTTTATAATTGGAAAATGAGAGTTACTGTTAAACTCTCAGCATAACAGACAGCCTCACATAGGGTTTGAGCTAAAACCCATTTAGTCAATGGTTGTATTTCTGTCCTCACAGTTAATGTTCTGTAGCTAGACTAATTGCTATAAGTTAACATATCTTGAGAGAAAATAATGCACATAACTGGGCTGCAGTCTCAGGGGTCACATATTTTACAGCTCACACCCATACTATCTCTAAGCCTCAGGTGGATGAAGCTTGCTCAACACAAGCGGTCAACTGAGTCTTTGCTGAGGGGCACCAGAAAGCCATTCTGCTCAGCTCCAACTGCACTTAACTTGTGTGACAGATTTAAAGCTGTTCTGTAATAATTTATGAACACTGTATGTTGACCTCATTATAGGGACATGTACAGTATGAGTATTGGTTTAGTTCAATATGGGACTGCCTGGAAAAACAAGCAGGAAGGGAAAGAATGACTCAAGATAAGCCACCCCTTGTTAAAGACTTAAAGATTGTTAAGAGACAATGCCTGACCTATTAACTTTGAAGATTCTACTTCCTCTTCGGCCAGCCTACAAAACTGGTTTGGACCAGGACAGGTAAAAGCCTGCAAACACAGAAGAACAAAGGGTACCCAACACCCAAAGGGGATGTCTGAAGAAGTTAAATGTCTAGGCTAAAATCTAGGAATGGCAAACATTTAGGTAAGATAGACATGCATGTAGACTGTTTTAAGACCCCTTTTCTCCAAGAGCTTTGATCCTACAGCTAAAATAAACAATATTTATATTTTCAGAAGGCTGTCTGATCACTGTTACATGAGGAGAGGGCAGCTATGTATCCCCCCTTCTAGATCCATAAAAGTGGCGGTTGCAGCAGGAATGCACTGAATATGGCCTTCTCTGGCTAACACCATTCAATTTTAGGGCAGCATAGAGCCCTTGCAAGTCCCATCACTGAAGGAAGATTGCTGGGTCAGCAACCCTGAAACTTATGCCTTCCCTTTTTCTTTTCCTGGGATTATAGTACCATAGATAGAAAAAAAAATCTGACATAGAGATAACTATACTAGAAGTTAGAAGAGTTAATTCCAGTGTTACATGAATTTGGTAAGCTGAAAAAAGAAAAAGAAGGGGGAGATCTGGAGAAAATAAGTATTTGACACCACTCTGAGTCTGGATCTGAGAGCTAATTAATATCATGGAACGTGAGGACTCTGAGGAGTCAGAGAACAAGGCAAGGGAAAAATATTTGCTTACACCAAGGTTCAGTTTTGACCACTATGTGCAATGCTCTTACACAGATAATGAACCATACTGAACACATTGAGAGAAGGACAACAAAAATGAAATACAAGGATTGGAAAGTAAATCATATGAAGATAGATTGAATGATCTAATAATGTCTAGAAAAGTGAAGACTCACAGAACATGATCAGTGTCTATAAATTCCTTTGAAGTAAAACTACAAATGAAGGAAAAGATTCCTTCAGTATTGGAAGATGGTAGGACAAGGAACAGTGGCTTGAAGCAAAAAAAGGAAAAATGTGGGGCAGTTAATAAGAAAAAGGTCTTAACATTAAGATCAATTGGTTGGTAGAATAGATGCCTTATGGGAAGGTGGTCCAGGTCCCATCATTGCAGATAGTGAAGAAAAGAGGAGATATAATTAGTGGGGAATGATGTAGCAAATATTCCTGAAAAATAGGCGAGAGATCTGACTAGATACCAGTGTGATGTGTTTTAGCCTTACCATTGGTATATGAAGACTATAGTATCATACATGCAGTTCAGTTGCCCTTAGGTGTCACAGTCTGTACATGTCTAAGAAGAGTAAAGCCAGAAGAGAGTCCTAAATTTGTAAAAAAAATTATGAATATCAATGTCAAGCTGCTTACATTTTGACTAGTTCATCTGCTGATAGTTTCAAGCTTTAACCTTTAAATGTTTTAGCATTTGATTGGATTGCTGCCAAGGCTTTAATTTTACATAAAGTTATTTTAACTCTCCTGCATAAATATATCTGTAAACACCAGCTGGACTCAGATTAACCACAAATATAATTTTAAGAGGAACTTTTCTGAGCCTTGGTTTTTTACATTTGTAATGTCTCTAGTGAGTGGAAAGATGAAAGGATGTACAAAAATAATACTTTTAAAGAGTCACCATTAATTTTATTTTAATTTGAGTCCTAAGAATAATTCATTTATATGTCTTCATTATAGGCATCATATTTCAAGTAGGAGATTGAAACAAAGGGAAGGAAACATGGCTTCATTGAAACAATATTTCGGGTAAATTCTTGATTCCATTGAAGTTAATGGCCTAAATACCTGGAGATTAGCTCCCCTATAAATACATACATTTGGATAAAACAGTATTAAATCGATTGACAAAATTAGATAGACACAAGACAGTGAGAGTGGAATCCTGTGATTTTCTGCCTTTCCATAGTAACAAAATCAATTCATTCCTGAATACATGTAATAAAGTTGATTTAAAAAAACACCCCACAAAACAAAACAACCTTTGAATGTTGTTTCCTTCTAAGGGGCAAGGAAGGTTTATTTCCGCCTAAAAACTTTACATTGTTGATTACAGGGCAGGGGCATATGACATGACACAGTAATCAGATGTATATAAACCGTATACTAAGGCCTTTATCATGCAGCGATGAAGTAACATCTGATAGTACAATCACTTGCTTTGTAATTGTGTTGTGTTAGTCTGAAAGGAAAGCTTATTTACAGGCTCCAGAGAGGCAGAGTCTGACACTAGCAGATAATAATGAACAGTACAATATTGCAATATAACAGGCCTAGCTAGGGTGATATGAGAAGAGAAAGCTTCTGGGACTTTCTGCAAACATGATAGATGAGCTCTGGGGTGCTTTCCTCTAAGCATGTGCTGCCACACTGCCTTCAAAGCAATATTTTGTTTAATACTGCTCTCACTATAAAATGTCCAAAAGGTAGCAAGAGCTACTTTGTCCTCTTCAAAAATATTACATTATATTCATATTTCAACCACAAGATCCTATTGCAAGACTCAGGGAAAACTAGACACCAAAACCTATACTTTACTAGGTATTAAATCAAATAATGCTTATTATAGGAACTATAATATTTTTCCTCACCCAAAACACAGTGGTGTCATCTATATCTTCCTCATATCCCCCACCCAACCCTTTTGTTTCTGAGGCTCTTGCTGTAGTGATCCCTGCCAGATCTCCCAAAACCAAAGGGTAAAATTCACCTCCATTTAGAGACTCCTTTTAGAATTAAGTGCATGTGCATTCCTTAAATCTCACTTATGCCCTCAAAATCAGGCATATTACATACAGTCCAGGTACTTAGTTACAGGCATATGGTTATTGCTCAGTATATCAGATGAGGTATTCATTATGATCTATCATTGTTAAGCACATTTTAGAAATGCAATAAAATGTAGTTTGATATAAATACATCATAACTGGATGTCACTGTACATTGGATGTATATAAAAAACACATGACGGCAAATAAGATATTAGCAATTTATTGTGAGCCACATCTCTTTCCTTTAAAAAAACCCCAACATTTTAGCAAAAAACACTATTTAAAAACATTTTTGCATCCAACTCACAGAACTAATGTATTCCAACTTTTATAAATACAAATTAGTGCTTTAGCTTGACACCTTAATGCTCAATGGGAGGTCACGGAAAACATTTATATGCCCTGAAGTTGAGATATAAAATGGGACTGTTGACATTTCACTATAAAGGAGCAGCACACAATCCATGTGCTTTAATGCAAAACAGAAACCAAGCTGTATAATTATGCCATCAAAAAAATATCAATAGAATGTTAGGATTGCATGTTGAACACTCAAAAATGAGGAAATGACAAATGTAAGGTTGTACTCACAGTCTTAACCCCACCTGTTTGTGCATATTCTGTAATAGTCTTTAATTACATGATCAAATACTATGATCTGAATAATACAATACAATATACAATTTTTCTAAAGCTTTGGCATCAGAGTGTAGCATATTGTAATATTTGCTTTCTATTCCTTTCTACTTAGACTAATTTTATTTGCATAGGTGTTCTAAACACCATGATTTCTTAGGGCTAGATTTACAAGGGGGACTTAGGTGGTGCAATGCAGAGCCCGGTGGTTAAGGTACTCATCTCCGTAGTGGGAGACCTGGGTTTAAGTCTCTGCTCAAAATCAGGCAGAGTGGGGATTTGAAGAAGTAGGCTGGCCACCCATGCATCTCCAATTACCAGACATTCTAATACATCTAGGAAGGTGGGGGCCCACCCCCGCTGGCATGATCTCATATGCAATGTGCATGTGAGGTCATGCTGCATAGGGACGCCATTTTGAAGAGCACATCACCCTTCCCCTGGTGAAGATGGGGCAGTGCGCTCTTCACAATTTCATCCCCCCCACCCCCCCATCCATAATGGACCAAACCATGCCTCTTTGGATAGGGCACAAAACTTAGAAAAGCAGGACTGTCCATCTTAAAATGAGACAAATGGCCTGCTTCTGAAGCGGGGACTGGTCCAACTACTGAGCTATTGTCTAAGAAGGGGCAGAGGCATGCAGGCAAGATAGGCAGGGGAATGCCTAGTTTCTGAAGCCAGGCAAGGCTTAGGCATGAGTTGTGCAGCATCAGGGCTTAGACAACATTTCATATGTCCACTGGCAGAAATGTAGGTGTCCCTTGTCCTATTCACTGCGCACAGTACAAAATTCACAATTTATAAAGAAAGAGTTTCTTCAGAGACTGCCCTCGTTCTCTGCATGTTTACTTCATTTTTAACTATGGAGATAAGTTAGCCATGCATGCATGTGCACCACAGCCTGGTTTTGCTGTGATTAGAAAAACCCACATATACCAATTCTAACAAACGTGTGAAGCATACTTTTAAATGCTCATTATTCAGTTAAATCAAAAGTAATTTAAACCACAACATGCAAAGGCATTTCTGTTTCCCTGCTAAAATTAAAATGCCTACCCCCCATCATCAGTGCTGTTTCAATTTTAATTTAAAAAACAGGCTCACAGATCTTATTTTATAGTGGGGAAAGTATACTTTTTCAAATCTCCTTAAATTCCAAAACAGCTGAGCTCAAATTCTGCAGAGATAAACAAAACAAAACAAAAACATCTTCAGACACAGACCAAGTGTAGAACTTTTCTGGCCCAAAAGTGACAGTTTCAGAGATTAGTACATGATAGAAATCAGGGGGTTAGAAAGGAAATGCTTATATAATCTTAACTCTAGTATTTACTAGCCCTCCTTTTATAACAATTTAGACTAAATAAGCAACAGTGTATTGATTATTTACACTCAATGTACACAGAAAGAAATGCTTTGGAAGATAACTGTCATACAAAAATAAAAATAAGACACCGTATATTTTCATTAGCACATTTATTAAATAAAAATTTGCAACTTTATCAACTAAATTAACACAGATTAACCTGAAATCGCAATAGTTTTAAATGCCAATTTAAATATAAGCATTAACTACAAGTTTAATTTATTAATATATGGGCAATTTTATGGTTTTATGAATTTGTAATTATTTAATTATACAGCAATAGGTCAATTTATCTTGTTTTTCGAAAGTGTGCATAACAATTACATGTAATTAAGAAAGAATAAAATGGACACTCAGCTTTACAGAGTAGCTGGGTGGTTCCCAAGTGGATAAATTAGTAGAGGAAAACCAAGTGTTTTATTTCAGTATGGAAATCTGGTTGGAGCTGAGGAGAAGAGGGCATCACTGCTATTACAACTATTGAGCAATGGCTGAACTAATAGCATGTGATTCTGCTCTCACACTGATGTAAATCAGGACTAATTCTGTTGAAATCAGTGTACAACCAGTGCACGCAAAAGTAGAAGGATGGTCTAGTTGTTAGGGAAATAGCCTAGGATTTTCGTGGCCTGGACTCAATAACCTGCTCTACCAGAGACATCCTGTGTGACCTTCCTTTTGGTCAAGTCACTTAGTACCTCTGTGCCTCAGTTTCCTTTCTGTAAATGGGGATAATAGCAATTCCCTACCTTAGATTTCTGTTGTGAGGATAAATAAGTTAAAAAACTGTGATGTACTCAGATACTAGGGTGATAAGGGGCATATAAATACCTAAGATAGAGAATAAGATGATTTGTTTAATCATTAGTTAGAATATAGACTTTCTATTTGCTAATGTAGGTGTATACATTACACACACACACACACACTTTATATGTATACACACACACACACACACACATGTAAAAATAAGCCTGGGGTTAGGAAGAAATTTGTCTTGGGGGCGGGTCACTACATAATTGTTCACTATGTTTTTATTTTGCACCTTCTTATAAAGTTCAAGGTATTACGCACTATCAGAGGCAGGATAGTGGACAAGATGGATCACTGGTCTTATGTGTTATGGCAGTTCCTACGTATCCCCATTGATATTGTCATGAGTTTGTAAAGATATTAAATACAATCAGTCAATGTTACTCAACATGAGCTTTTTTCCCCCCTAGGAATCTGGATGATGAGTTCAGCTGGCAGCTGCCACACTGATTGGCTTAGATCAGACACATGATTAAGACTGCTACTGTGCTAAGTGCTTCAGTTGATTGCTACACACTTGTTAGTGGGAACCTGGGAACAATGGATGAGAAGTGCATAAAATTCATTGTTTTCCCTCAGAAGAGGGGTTTCCTATCTCTTTTTTAAACCAACTCCAGCACACACAATCCTGAATCCCCTAGTCACAACCACCATCTTTCTGGCCAAAAATAATTTGACAGGTCAGCAGCGATTTTTAAATTAGCCAGAGATTTTACTGAAAAACAGGATGCCTGCTCTACATTTAGGGGTTTATCCAAAGGCTGCTGAAGTTGATGAAAAGAATCCCATTCTTCAATTGACTTCAGAGGCCATCAGATTAGTCCTTTAGACCGTGTCCATTTCCCCCACAGCAATCTCTGCCCCAGTTATTCCAGGAGCAAAAGGCAGGAAATGTGAATCAAAAGCTAGGTTTATTACATGACAATTTAATTGTTTTAAACTTTATATTAATTGACCATGAAAAAGAAAGCAGGGTACTGAAGGACTGGAAGGAAACTGTATTCCTATGTAGTAAAAGGGGTAACTGGGGATTTAAATAGTGATTGTGGTAGTGAGCTGGGAAGAGGGAGAGAGGAAAATGTATTAATTAAGAAAGAATGCAACATTTTAATATGAGGGGACAGAAACAGGAAAACTTTTTTTAAATCAGTTTCAATAGCTACTGTATGTAGAAGTTAAGATGGTGATGTGACATTGACCCAGGAAGGGAAAGAGGTAAATGCTTTGGTAGTATTCTGTGAAAATATCAGCTTCTTTATTCAGAGGTAACAGTCATTCTGTGGAATAATAAAAGTAGTTATTAAGCACTGTCTGCCAGGTGCTGTACAAGACAGATACCATGAGAGTCTCTGTCCAGGAAAGCATATAATGTAAAAGACATGCATGGAAAGACAAGATGGGCTGGAAGACCCAGAGGAAGAAGTCAATTTAGATTAGTTTCACCCCTTACTCATATTCAGTATGAAAGGAGCCATGCATTCTTATTATCCAAGAGCCTCCACCTGCAGTACAATATCTATCATAATTTTAAAAAGTAATAAATAGTGTTACTGAATGCCTTTGTCATGGATAGACAGAGCAGCTCATTCTTGCTGTATCCTGTATCCCACAGTTTTTGTCAAAAAGATTAAAAAGACACTAGTAACTTCGGATGAGCTTTCATGACCCTGGAGGAATAAACAGGAAAGCAAAGTGCTACACTCATAACCTTTACATCCCTGAATTTACGCATCACTGAAATGTACTTTGCCAGAGAAGGAATTAGAACTAGAAACAGCCTTTTAGAAATGGGGTATAGAAATCCATTAAGCATCTACTGGATTCCTTGGTGTTTCAGGGAGCCTCAACAACTTTGCTTTTTTCATTTCCACCTCAGACAATTAAAAGCTCAATGATGTTTAGAAAAACTAGTGAACTGAAAATGAGGATCACAAAAGAACAATTCAAAGAAAATATTTAAGGTAATGCAATTAAAAATAGAATTAATATACACAAAACAATGTCTTTATCTTAAGGCTCATCAAGTTCAGAATCTACTGCCAAAAGGGAAGCTTCATCTCACTTGGTGGGTTGGTTGAGGTTTTAATTCCAATGTTCAAGAAAGCAAATGAGTATTTAACAATTTGATTTCGGCAAGTTTCAAAAAGTGGTAATTAAAGACATATGATAGCTTTTTTCCTCCTGTCATTCATGTATAAGAAGGGAGCTCTGACATTCCCAATTTACCTTCTTTCCAAGGGAAACAATCTTTTCAATCGCTCTTCATATGAGAGTTTACCCATGTTTCCTAAGCATTCTTGTTGCTCTGAACTTTAAACAAATAAAAAAGAAAAGAAAATGTTTTTGATATTCAATAAAAATGTGCTTTTCTTTGAAAATAGTTAAAATAAAATGAGTCAAATTCATCTCTGGAGCTAAACTGGGGATGGACTTGGCCAGCATTCTACCTCACCTGGCTCTGCCTCATTCCTAGTGTCATTCAGGTAAATGTTTCAAGTAAATGAGTGGTAGGACATTGCTATGTGTCATTGTATTAACAGATTTCAGTCTCAAGGGCTATCAATCCAGTAACTTCAATAAGCACCTAATTCAGTTGAAACTGTTTTCCTTTCATTTTTTCTATGAATTACTAAAATATTTAGTGATTGATAAATAGTATAGCATAAAGAAATATAAATACTAACTAGTGATACACTAATCTCTAATGGTGGGAAGTTAGGTTCAATTAAGCATTTAGGTTCATCTGCTTATTCAAACCGTATCCATACTATCAATACTTACACTATTTGAACCTCTTATGTTCCATATGTCCAGGGACATGCACAGGAATTTAAATTTGAATACTTTTGGAGGGGCACATTAAACACACACAAATGAAAGGTTTGCGTAACCACCCCCAATTTCTTGGGACGCCTCTGGCGGGGACACCCCGCAGGAGAAGGCAGAAGCTACCCCGGCAGCGACTCTCTCTGAGTCCCTGCAGCCCAGACAAGGAGGAAGCACCAGAGTGGCTGGCTGTCAGATGAACCCCTCCTCCCCCTACAGCTGCAACCTGCTGCTTCTCCTTCCCTGCTGCTGGAGTTCCAGCACTACTACCTGCTTTGCAGATGCCCGCTAAGGTGAGTCAGGGGCTGGAGGCAGGAGCAAGGCATGGGACTCCAGCAGCATACTTGTTTCAATGGCAATTTGTCAGGGAGGGTTTCTTAGTGCCTTGATGTAAGTTCTTGTCAAACCAAGAGAGACAGCGAGCAGATGCATGTCAACAACCCCAGATTAGCCAACAGCCAAGTGCTTTGGACATTCAACTGGGATGAGGGAGGTCCAAATTCAAATACCTGCTTTGCTTAACTTGGGCTCTTAGCTATTCTAGGATGTGTTTCTCTTTTTTTCATGAGAAAATTTAAAAGGTCTCAGGTTTGCCTCAATGAGGGCAGAAAAAAATTCTGAAGTCAGAAAAATTTCCACAAGAGGGAAAAAAGCGTTTCCCAACCTGTTCTATTTGAGACATTTGGATTAGGAAGAACAGAAGTGATGTATGTCTAATTGCTTCCATGATGGACCTCAATGAGCTATCATAGATACATTGGACAAGCTACTGAATGATACTGTTAGTGGTTTTATCAAAGCTAGTAATTCAGTACAAAGGTCATATCATATTACTTTCTTTTGTATTACATTAATTGCTTTCTTATCATATTAGCCAACTCCCCTTTCCATACTACCATATGAGTCAATAATATGCTAAAACGTTGATAATACTTTAAGACTTATTAGCAACTTTCATGAGATTAGTTTATTTCATTTTCACTAACATGATAAAGCTCTCAGATCGTATATAGCCAAGTACCTTTCATATCATATTAGTCAAAATGAAATTCATTAAGACAAAAGGGAGGCCGAAAATATGACACAAAAGTGTCACTGTGTAAGCAACTCTTTAAATATACATGCGTATGTTTGGCCACACCAAAGTGTTTTCCATTGGTAATGTGACGGTACCTCCCATAAGGCTTTATGGGAATATGACATAACTGGAATATGTTTTGTGCTGCCTGTGCCATGTAACATATCTCTGTAAAGGTTATGGTCTACTATATCTATTCATCCTATTTGTACACATATATCATTTTGTACTTGAGGTTAAGAATATGGGTTGTATACTTGC
This sequence comes from Platysternon megacephalum, assembly GCA_003942145.1. Taxonomy (NCBI): domain Eukaryota; kingdom Metazoa; phylum Chordata; order Testudines; family Platysternidae; genus Platysternon; species Platysternon megacephalum. The sequence goes on along the minus strand of QXTE01000197.1, from coordinate 1,714,270 downwards.
TTGATTTCTAAGTAAGCTTTGTGAGGCATTTGGTCAGCTTCTTTAGGAAGGAATTGGCAAGGTTAAGTACCTGATCAGGAAGCATTTGGGGAACAATGCATCCTGGAATGCTCCAATCCACATAAGAAGTCTTCCTGGAGACATTCAAGATACCATGTGGACAATGGCTTCTGCTTGTAAAGACTGAGTCATGCATGGACATGTGACTTGCCCAGGTGACTCCAGAACTCCATCTTGGAGCTGGACTTCGCATAGAAGTGAGGAGGGGGGTCTCCACCCACAAGAGAAAGTCTATTTAAACCCATGGGAGACCCGTCCATTTTGTCTTCAGCTGGCTAAAGAAGGAGCCTCTCCACCCCCCCAGGATACTTGAAGGAAACTGGAACAAAGGACAGTAACTACAGGGGGTGTGAGTGATTGCTGGACCCAGGCTAAAAGGAGATTAGCCTGTAAAAGGGAACATTCTGGAACTGGTGAGGATCTTATCTGTATTTAGTTTAATTAGACATAGATTTGTGCATTTTATTTTATTTTGCGTGATGACTTACTTTGTTCTGTCTGTTACTACTTCAAATCACTTAAATCCTACTTTCTGTATTTAAATAAAATCTCTTTTTACTTATTAATTAACTCAGAGTATGTATTAATACCTGGGGGAGCAAACAACTGTGCATCTCTCTCTATCAGTGTTATAGAGGGCGAACAATTTATGAGTTTACCCTGTATAAGCTTTATACAGGGTAAAACGGATTTATTTGGGTTTAGACCCCATTGGGAGTTGGGCATCTGAGTGCTAAAGACCTGCAGCTTTGGGGCAGGTAATTCAGACCCTGGGTCTGTGTTGGAGCAGGCGGGTGTGTCTGGGCTCAACAAGACAGGGTGCTGGAGCCACTGAGCTGGCAGGGAAAACAGGAATAGAAGTAGTCTTGGTACATCAGGTGGCAGCTCCCAAGGGGGTTTCTGTGATCCAACCCGTCACAGGTAATACTTCCCTCATGTCATACACGAAACAGATAGATGAACACGTTCTATTTAACAGTACAGTCATGGCCACTCTAATCATCCTCTCTCCATAGTACAGCTACTGCATTAACTCAATGACTGAAGTACAACTACTGAGGTAACTAAGGATCCTCGTCTTTTTTTCCTATCACTTCCAGAAGGTTATTCCCTAGGGAAAGGGAATCCTTGGCTCACCCAGCACCCAGCATTACACTACCCACTTAGTCCCTTTGGCACAAGGGCATGTTGGAGCTGGGATAGGGCCTGTCCACAGGAATTTGGAACAAAAATGGCTTTAGAGAGGAATCATTTACACAGATATAAAGAATATCCAGAATTAAATTTTTTTTTTTAAAGAATGTAAATCCTCATATTTCAAGGCATAACGTGACCTCTAACTATTGGGAAGTTAGGAGGAAATTGCCATGGGGACAGATTATCCCATAACTGCCTACACTGCAGGGTTTCTTACATTAATCTCTGAAGCAGCCAGTTGTGGCCAGAGTAAGGGAAAGGCTATTAGACTAAATGGCCCCAGCTGTGACGTAGCATGTCAATTCCTATTTTCCTAAACCACTTTCACCATCTTCCTCCCTCTGCAAAGTCCTGCACCAGATGAAGCTTGGACAGAAATAAAGATATGGCGGGGAGTTTTTAAATAAGTGATGGAGTGGTAAATATAAGAGTGTCACCTGCTGGACATAGCTACTTACAGCAATAAATGGAGTAAAATGCACCCTTAGGCCCCATCATGAACTATCCCTCATGGAGCTGCTACCTTCCGCTTCCAGGCAGATGGGGGTGAGTGCATGGATGACAAGAGCTTTTACTCCAACCATCCTTTGTGGTGGCTAGTGCAGCACTGGTAGCACATAAGGAGAAGTAATCTGCAGCAAGTTTAAGACTAGCACAGCTTACTTCCCCCTGAAACAAGGGGAAGAACCAAGGACAAAACTGTAATTTTCCACGTCACAATCTGGTCTCTGGTCTGCTCCTGAACAGCACACTATGCACTGCCCCACTTAGTTCTGGTGTCAATGCCCCACTTTAGCCCTAACAATTTTTTCGGATATGTTTTAAATAAATGTGGAGGTTCAGCACAGTGGGTCAAACTACAGGCTTGGATATTTGGACAGTGTCCCATTATTAAAGGTTATTTGTTCTAAATTGGTATCATTTCTTTTTTCTAGTCTTTGTATAATAGAACTTCCCTAATACAATTTTCCTCCCTATGTTATTTAGCATAGGACCAATAAATCTTTATAGTTGAGAAACCATCTATGATTCTCTTTCAGTAAAACTAATATTTGTGTATTGAATAAAAGAAAAGTTTGCAGAAATCAACAACACTCATGTGACATGCACTACAAGCAGTCCTCAGTATCTGCAACGTAAGTAAGTTTATAACATCTGTCCTTTCTCAAATTAGACTAGCTCTGTTAATATTGACTTTAAATGTCTTTTTTTTTTTTTTTAACAAACAGTATGCCTTAAATGGGAAAGGCACCTGGAAATGGGTTTCCTACTCAATTATATTGCTTCCTGATTGCCAGTCTGCTGTTGCATCCTATAAATACAACATCTGCAAACTTTAAAAAAACTCTCTCTGTGTCATTCTAATTCCTCCATACTCTAACATTAAAATTTCACCAATTTTGTCAGCTACAGAAAGTATACCATGTGCACGCATGTGCACACGCGCATACACATAAATGGTAGAGATGAAAGTTTAATCCTTCTGATATAAACGTTATTTTATGGAAAATAAGTATGGAAAACTGGGGAAGTATAAAATATTATTGGTTTGGAACATTCATCTTGAATAATAGTATAAACTCTATTTCTAAGAATACATACCTATATATATATATATATATATACACACACACACACACACACACACTGCATTAATCTTGATGGTTTATTCTGGCACTGCAGAAGAGAGTATAAATCTACTGTGGTTCAAGTAGTAGCTTTATAATATGATCATATTTAACATTGAAACCAAAGTCTATCATTCGCTGCCAGTTCTGAAGTTTAAATGAATAGAAGGCTAAATCCTGCTCTCCTTACTCACACAGACCCTGATTCAAGAAACCATCTCTATTCAGGAAAACACTTAAAGTTAAGCATATATTGAATTCCTTTCTAGAATCAGGACCACAAGTAGTTCCACTGACTTTAGTTTTGGAAGAAGAATAGTTAATTCATTTAAATTCAATTGGCCAGACTGTAAAATCAGTGGAGTTATTTCACTAATGTAAAGACAGCATGAGTGAAATCAGAATCAGGCCAAATGGAGCTACTCGTGTGAGCCAGGTGAATAGGATTTGGTCCTAACAGGGTTTCATCTTATGAGTATTTATAATAATGTCTGGCTAATGGTTAGAAAAATTACAAAACACGAAAATGTATAGCTTAGTTAATTTTGTAAATCTGCTTTCCTAATGAGAGAAATAAAGTTTCTGTGCCATGCTAATTACACAGCTTAATCCTAACATCCTTTTCCCAGTAAAAAATACCCCTACCACAAAGGACTCTCAAAGATGCTATAGATTTTCAGACTAAAACCCGATTAATAGAGGGACACGTCAATGTAAGGTATTTTACCATCCACAAATAATCGCAAATTCTTTTTTTCCCCCTCTTTTCCATATTTTAATACATTTTAATCCTTCTGGGAAAATAGCAGTAAAAGAATATGCCAGTGCAAATTCTTAACAGCCAGTACTTTATTTAGTCTCAGTAGAGTTATCCATACATAGAAAACCTCATGTTCAGAAGCAGCAAAACTGAATTTCTAGTGTAGGGGGGGCTAATTTGTGTTTGCCTCTAGTAATGTCTGTGGTAGACAGAAGGAATGGCATAGCTAAGCTTCTAAGGGAAACCCCAATTTAAATATTTCAAAGCCAATAGTAAGAACACTGATTATCTGCAACAAAAGGATCAGAAACAAGTATTTAAATATTTACTTCATTTATTTAATTACTTTGACAACAATATATCTAGGTGAGTGGATGTATGTTTGCACAGAATGCTGAATCTATTCATATATGTATGTATGGTTGTGAGGACAATACAAAAGGCCGGGGTCAAAATTCTTGACCCCACTGAAGTTAATAGCAAAGCTTCCAATATTTCACCACAGAACTTTTGGATTCTTATTTAGCAGTCTGTTCATACTTTCAAATCCCCATATCTATTAAATACAACAGAATCTCCTAATATTTTGAAAGATACAATTTATGAATTAAAAGGCACAAAAACTGTAAAACTTTTTTTTTTTTTTTACTGCTGTAGCTTCCCATAATAAAGTCTGTTGTTGGCTTGCCATTGCCATTTAATAAAGAGATTTTCTCTCTCTTCGGTGAGTACAGATATATGAGCCAAGAAATATGGGAGTGGAGACATGCCAAGGTCCGAGCTTGTCCCTCTGAGTAAGACAGAAGCCAAGCCATTGATGCTGACTATACATATATGAAAAGATAAATGCATTTACTGACATTTGAGGTCATCGTGACTGCCAAGAAACAATATTAGAAGATTTTCACTAGCTTGACTTTTCCTTGCCTTATCCTCACACATGGACACCGTGCCAAACCAGTCACAGATGCTGAACTCTAGCCTAAATCAAACTTTCACTATGTTCTGCACCCTCTCTCTCGTCATTGTGCCCAAAGCAATAAACGTCCAATTCTTCAATTGGCACCAACGATGCTTCTTAATTGGCCACCCAGGGTGTGAACTACCAACAAAGAAGAACTTTTTCTCCCAATGGGGGGACAGTGAGTGTGATCTTAAAATTCTACAACGAGTTTCACAGTTTCTCCATGCCTTGAGCTTCTAACATATTAGGGATTATTGATGCTATGCAAATAATGAAACTAGAACAAGAGGTTTTTTTCTTCATTTTTGTATTTATATCAAATCTAGCAGCATGACTTTATTCACATAGTCAAAAGTAAGCCAAACAAAAATAATCTTAGAAGGTATAATAACCCCCCATGAGACCAATCCTCAACCATTTCCCCCTGTTCCAAAAGGCTTTGCACCAAGTCCTGAAGATCAACAGGTTTAGAACCAATAATGGGATGAGCTCCAAATCAAAGGTCTCTGACACAGAATGTCCCATCAGCAGCCCCCTGTTAAAACCAATGAGGCTCCATGTCCATTGTATTTTTCACTATTCCCCTCCCCTTCTCTTTACATCCCTCCCCCAATTTTTCCACACCTTCATGCTTGCTCCAACAATCCTTCTCCCTCCTCCCCCCTTTATCCTGGGTGCCACCTCCACCTGCTCACACAAAATTAAAAAAAAAAAAAAAACCCACCTAAAACTAATTGTCTGTTATACATAAATACATACTTAAAAAAATAAAGGGAAACAAAACAGGGCACATGCCAATTGTCTCCCTGATCACTTGGCATGTACGTTCTCTTTTCCTTTCACCTTCTGTGTGTTTTTATCATTTTTAGATTATAAACTCTTTGGGGGCAGGGATTATGCCTTTCTTTGTGTTTATATTAGAACCCTGATCCAGATTGGGGCTTTTGGCAGCTACTACAATATGAATAAAACAACAACAAATATAGGCATCTAATTTAGATTATGGAGCACACAAACTGGTGAGAAACTAGTAAGTCTCAGAAACTCTAAACATTATTGTCAGCTTGTTTTGATGGTAATAAAGAAAAGGTGGATTCCTGGAAAACTTTGGCCTGTTCTACAGAGCTCAGATCTCTTTAATAAGTAGAATAAGTTTGTGTGTGTTTTGTAGGATCAGTATGCTTCAGGTTTCTGCAACCTTCTTTAAGTCAAATTTCTGCAAACTGTTAATATTTCAAATTTCATTATGGACTAGATTATTGTCCCTGTATATCAACAGAGCAAAAGGGTCCCACTAAGTAAATTTCCTAGACACTTGAACACAAAGTTACCACATTGTGATGTCATCATTTGTCTCCTTGAAAACAAGTCCGTTTATTACATTTTTACCCCCCTGTTCTCCTTGCAGCATTAAAGTTTTAACTGAAATTTGACTGTCCTTGAAATAGACAGATAATTTTGTAATGTCAGCTTTTCTTGTTGCATTTTTCCATGGACCAAAACCACCTTTGTTTATCTCCAGTCCCTGGGTGGTGCAAGCCTGATCCTGTAATCTGCTAATATCTGATTTTGTGAAAGCTAGTTGTATCCCACCGAGAATAAGCCATTCTTGCTCTCCAGCACATTAAGAATTAATATTTACCCTTCCTGCCCCTTTCAGCCTCTACCAGAAACTTTAACAAAAGCTGGCCAAATCCCCATCCACTATAGACAGGGAAGATTAATAATAATTCCTTTTGATCAGAATTACTCTGTTGGCCAGCAATGGTTTCCATGGTAATCAGGTGGTAGACAGAGTTGAAGCAGATTTCATCAGCTGTAAGACATCATTAGAAGTATCCTACACTTATAATTATAACTTAGTGGGACTGACTTTTACATGTTGTAGCTCAGAGGCACACAAAAAAAGACAGCTTTAACTGTTGGAAAACTTCCTCTAGGAAAGAAGTGAGAGTGCCCTCCCCTAATAAAGCTGGGTTTTTTTCAGCCAAAGGTACTGTCAATTAGATAGAGGGTTTTTATCAAAAGGACTGAATGTGAACCCGAACCAGGCTAATGGTAGTCTTATAACAATGAGTTTTTTTGTGAGTATTTAGTGTGCTAATGGTGGCAACTTTTAAATTGCTCTAGGTCTTTAGTAACTTTATGCCAAAATAAGCTACAGTCCAGTAGTTTCAAAGGGGGTGGGGGGCAGGTGATTCCAGCAGGAGGGACAGTCAGTTTTTCAAAATTGTGCTGTAAACAGCTGTACTAGATTTTTTTAAAGGAAGTCCTAGGGAACAGCCATTAAGAGAGTTTCATTCCAGTGCCCAGCTGGTTCCCCTAGCATAACGCTAGCCAACATATGATAAGCATGCCAAATCAGCACTTAATCCTTATTTTAATGGCAAATTCAGGAGCTGGTTGGTGCCTGTTCAGAATACAAATGAAATCTGCAAAGAAGGGAGCTGAAAAGGATGAGATAATAGGCATTTACCAAGACATGGTTTAATTCAAAGGGCGTTGATGAATTTTCAATAAAGATTCTAAGAGGATCCAGGCAGACCTAGGGAAGAGAGAAGGTGGGGGACAGAAGGGGGAAATCAAGAGTTTGGAATGTGGAGTTTATTTTGTATGTTTGAAGACTTGGGGCGGGGTAAAGGGAGAGTACAGGAATAAGTAGTTAGCCAGTCTCAATCCAGCAACTTTTGGGTGTGCATCTTTCTGCAAGTCCTTTTATCACAGGTAGAGTTGTGCATATGGAAATTTGATAATTTTTCAGACTTTGACCCTCTCACAGTTAGCCTTTTAGTGAGTTAGTGAATATTAGTAATTTGCAGGAAGGAATGATAATACAACTCTCTCTCCTAGTGGTAATTAAAGGAAGCCATTGTTAAAGACTGAAGGTGCATGGAGTGTTGCAGCTCTGTAGTTACTTAAACTTAAAATTCCATAATGTAAACTTTAAGACTACTAAGATTTGAAGGGATTTGAATGAAGGGATGATGCACTGAAGAAACACATCCTGAGCCATTATATTATTATACTGGCTTAGTGGATTGGGGAAAGCAGTAGACATGACATATCTTGATTTTAGTAAGGCTTATGGCACAGCTCCACATAAGCAAACTAGGTAAATGCAGTCTAGATTAAAACACTAGAAGGTGGGTGCACAACTGATTGAAAGACCATACTCAGAGTATTGATCAATGCTTCACTGTCAGACTGGGAGGGTGTATCGAGTGGAGGCCTTGAGGGGGTCAGTCCAGTACTATTAATTACTAGGATAATGAAGTGGAGATGACAACAAAGTGGGAAATGTTTCAGGCACTTTGAAGGACAGGACTAGAATTCAAAAACAACCTTGACAAATTAGAGAATTGGTCTGAATTCAACAAGATGAAATTCAATAGAGATAAGTGCAAAGTACTTCACCTAGGAGGGACAAATCAAATGCACCTCTCCAAAATAGGGAATAAATGGCTTAGTGGTAGTATTGCTGTAAAGGATTTGGAGCTTATAGTGGATCACAAATAGGGTGACCAGATAGCAAGTGTGAAAAATCAGGATGGTGGGAGGGGAAGAAGGTATTAGTTGCCTTTATAAGACAAAGCCCCTAATATCAGGACAGTCCCGATAATATTGGGACATCTGATCATCCTAATCACAAAATAAATATGAGCCAATAATGTGATGCAGCTGCAAAAAAAGCTAATATTCTCAGGTGTATTAACAGGAGTGTTGTATGTAAGACAAGGGAGATAATTGTCCCACTGTAATCAGCATTAGTGAGGCCTCAGATGGAGTACTGTGTCCAATTTCGGGTGCCACATTTAAAGAAAGATGTGGACAAATTGGAGAGAGTCCAGAGGAGAGCCACAAAAATACAATTAAAAAAAGGTTTAGAAAACCTGACTTATGAGGTTAAAAAAACTGGGCATGTTTAGTTTTGAGAAAAGGCATGTTAAGGGCTGTTATAAAGAGGATGGTGATCAATTGTTCTCCATGTCCACTGAAGGTAGGACAACGTGTCATGGAAGTAAGCTGCAGCAAGGGAGATTTAGGTTAGATATTGGGAAAAAAAACTTTCTAACAACAAGAGTAGTTAAGCTCTGGAATAGGCTTCCAAGGGAGGCTATGGAATCCCCATCACTGAAGGTTTTTAAAAACAGGTTGGAAAAACACTTGTAAGGCTGGTCTAGGTTTACTTGGTCCTTCCTCAGCCTAGGGAGCTGGACTTGATCGACCTCTCGAGATCCCTTCCAGCCCCACATTTTGGTGATTCTATGACTAGGACCACTAGGATGTAGGGCAGGGGTTCCCAAACTTGATTCACAGCTTGTTCAGGGTAAGCCCCTGGTGGGCCGCAAGACGCTTTGTTTATCTGAGCATCTGCAGGTACGGCCGCTCGCAGCTCCCAGTGGCCGCGGTTCACCGTTCCTGGTCAATGGGAGCTGTGGGAAGCGGCGCGGGCCGGGACACCGCTTCCTGCAGCTCCCATTGGCTGGGAACGGCAAACGGCGGCCACTGCGAGCGGCCGTAACTGCGGACGCTCAGGTAAACAAAATGTCTCGCGGCCTGCCAGGGGGTTACCCTGAACAAGCCGCAAACCAAGTTTGGGAACCCCTGATCTAGGGTAAAAGTTTCATAAGAGCTTAAGTAACTTAGGAGACTGCATACTATTTTCTAAAGTGACTTAGGCACTTAGCAGTAGAACTTGGCAACATTTTTCATGCATATAGTTTTTTTACTAAAATATACAGATTTGGGTCAACCAAAACTATTTGTAAATTCAGATTTATTTCAGCAAATTGTTTCAGGCGGTGGGGAAAATCAGAAAAGTCAAAGCAGCATTTCCAAAATGAAACATTTTGACTTCCAATTTTGGGAAGATATTTGATTTGGAATTTCGCTAAATTTTATTTTAAAAATGAAAACTGCTTAATAAACCACAGACAAAACAAATGTTCCATTTAGAATGGAATATTTAATTCAGCCCAAAACAATTATTTTTTTTAAACTTTTTCATATCTTGAAAAATTTTAATTTCAATTTGTTCAGAGTTTTTTTTTCCAGTTTTGCAGTTTGGCCACCAAACTGCCCAGCTTTACTGAGAAGCTTATCTCTCTTTGAAAGTCACTTTAAAAATGGGATTTAGGTGCTTTTGAAAATTTAATTCTTAGCCCCACTTTTCAATCTTAATTTTGCCTAGGGGTGATGTGATGTTTGCTAAAGGTCCCTTACTGAAATGGATGATTGAGAATATTTTTCAGAAATACATTAAATATCTGATAGTTCAGTACAGATTTACAACAACTGATATAATCTGTACACAAATTATAAGTGTAATGTCATTTGAAAACTGAAGCTCTATGAGATGAATTATAACATGGTTAAGCAAGGAGTCAATTAAAACAAAACTGCAGAGAAAACAAGAATAAGAAAAGTGAAATAAAACAACGGGGAGAACTATAAGGGTCTGGTAAAGGGATATGTTGCCTGTTCACCTATAATAGGCTATTTGTTTGTCTCGTTCATTAGTATGTCCAGGTCAAACGTCATTAACATCTGATGACTGACATCGTATGGTAATGACTGCCATTGTATGGTATCTGTACCATAATCTACATTCTTGTTGGCAGTATCAGCAAAGAGGCCATGAATACAGTGAATGTGGATACAACCCAAGGAGGTATTCAAAACATGTCATCTTTCGTAAAGACTTTTTTTTAAGTGTAGAATTTTGGATAATTTTTCTAATCATTTTCTCCATGCAAACAATCATGGGACTGACACTATCAGCAACTTTAATGCAAGATAAATGCAGTCAGGAGATGCTCCGTACCTTGTATGACTGATTCCTATATTTGATAATCATCTTCAATATATTGTATACACTTTTTAAAACTTGCCCATTTTACATTAGATGAATGGATATTCCCATAATATTTGCAGTATTCCATAAATGTCCATAGGCTTCTAATAAGGTATACTGAAAATAGTCGTCCCCCCCCACACCCATTTAGCATGGTAATTAAATACATGCCAAACTTTCAGCTTGAGTAGTATCATTGACTTCAATGGCTACTACTGACATGTCTGAAGTTAGGTGCATGCTTAAATACCTTGCTGAATGAGCACCATACTAAGGTAAACAATTTAATTTTCTAAGGCAAACTGACAGGATTTTAAGGGTGACCGCTGTACACAAGACTGAAGAGTGCATAAAGGGGTGCATAAAGTTTACTAAATCTTATAAAAAACTAGTCAGATGCTTATCACCGCATCTGTTTAACAGAGAGGACACAAAGCAATAAGCAAAAGAAAGAAAATGAGTTCCAGATTTGCCTTGTAATTTGCAAATGTTGGGTAATTAACAAATTAAGTTTAATGTTGCAAGGGAAAGCAGAAAAGAAGGACAAAAGTGCAACACAATTAGAATCACATTAGAGCAGGAAGCCTAAAGACCTGATTCTGTGCCCGTTAAAGTCAATGGCAAAACTCCTATTAACCTACATTTATGCAGGATTGGACCTTTTAAAAGAAACATTGACAAATTTCCAAAATACCAAAACACTGAGGAAAAACAGCATAAAAAGAAAACAGATGGTTTAGATACTGTGTTTAGAAAATAGCAAATAGAACTAAAAGGATGTCCAAACATACATGCAGTGCAAGACCCACTGCAGCAAATATTCTCTTGTGCTTCCAAGCCATACAAGAATTTAGGCCAAATAAAAATGTATTCTCACACAAAGCCTACCTTCCCTGTAAGTAAACGAAAATTATTTCTTAGGAACAAGTTGAAAAGCCATCACGGCAGAAACTGGGATGAGATCTTCAGCACTTTATTACTTTACTAGTAGCTGAAAGCCCATGCTATCACACAGGTGTAATTCATAAAGTCATGTGTGTAAAAAAGCTATAATTGGCTGAGAACTTAAAAATTGAATGGTAACAGACTGTGAATCCCAGTTATGATTGAACCTGGTGATATTCTGAACAAAGAGAGCTCTCAACCATGCTTATAGCTTTCCATCGCTTCACGCTGACATAGACATTCTAGGCTTCAGAGTGATGATTGGAATTATTGTGTGTGCTGGGGTTTTTTGTTGTTCTGTGGGTGGTTGTGTTGATTTGTGTGTGGGTTGTGTTTTTCTGGGAGATTTGTATTGATTTGTGTGGGTGGTGAATGAGAGGTGTGTGCTGCAGTGAAAGGCTATATGTGTTTGCTATTTCTATGTATGCTGGTTGTATTGTATGAGTTATGTTAATTTGTGTTGGGAGGGGGTTGTGCTGGGAGATTTGTGTTGATTTGTGCAGGTGGTGAATGACAGGAGTGTGCTGCTAAGAGAGGCTATGTGTGTTTGGGGTTATGGTGTGTGCTGGTTGAGTTGTGTGGGTGGTTTTGTAGCACTCTGGCAATTGGGCCAAGTAATTAACCATCAGAGCAGTCTCCCTCATATAACCAATGAACTTGTTGCATGCAAATTAGCTGTAGAGTAAGGGTAGTGATTGAGTTGCTTCTGATATCACAATCATCTAGGACTCTTGGCATGGCATGAATAAATATCTTGCTGTAGCTTGGCACTGCACAGGTGTAATTCATAATGTCTAAATGGCTGAGAATTTAAAAACTGGACAGTAACAGACTGTGAAACCCAGTGATGATTCAACCTTGTGAGAACATAAGAATGGCAATGCTGGGTCAGATCAATGATCCACTTAGCCCAATATCTTATCTTCTGACAATCGACAGTGCCAGCTTCTTCAGAAGGAATGAACAGAACAGGGCAATTTTGAGTGATTCATCCCGTCATCCAGTCCCAGCTTCTGGCAGTTGGAGGTTTAGAGACACCCAGAGCACGGGGTTGCGTACCTGACCCTCTTGGCTAATAGCTATTGATGGACCTATCCTCCATGAATTTATCTAATTCTTTTTTTAACCCAGTTATACTTTTGGACTTCACAACATCCCCTGGCAATGAGTTCTACAGGTTGACTATGCATTGTGGGAAGAAGTACTTTCTTTTGTTTGTTTTAAACCTTCCACCTATGATTTTTATTAGCTGACTCCTAGTTCTTGTGTTACTTGAAGGGGTAAATAACACTTCCCTACTCACTTTCTCCACACCATTCATGATTGTATAGACCTCTATCATATCACCCCTTAGTCGTCTCTTTTCTAAGCTGAACAGTCCCAGTCTTTTCATTTCTCGTTCCATGAAAGCTGTACAATACCCCTAATAATTTTTGTTGCCTTTCTCTGACCCTTTTCCAATTTAATATATCTTTTTTATTTGAGAGGTGGCAAACAGAACTGCATGTATTATTCAATGTGTGAGTGGACCATGGACTTATAAAGTGGCATTATATTTTCTGTTTTATTATCTATCCCTTTTCTAATGCTAATTCTGTTAGCTTTTTTGACTGCACCAGAACACTGGGCACATGTTTTCAGAGAACGAGTTCCACAATGAGTTCAAGTTCTTTTGCTTGAGCAGTAACAGCTAACTTAGACCCCATCATTTTGTATGCATAATTGTTATTTTAATGAATTATTTTGCATTTATCACCATTGAATTTCATCTGCCATTTTGTCACGCAGTCACCCACTTCAGTGAGCTCCCTTTGTAACTCTTTGTAGTCAGCTTTTTGTTTAACTATCTTGAGTAATTCTGTATCATCTGTAAACTTTACCATCTCACTGTTCACTCCATTTTTCAGACCATTAATGAATGTTTTGAACAACACTGGTCCCAGTACAGATCCTTGGGGGACCCCCTATTTACCTCTCTCCACTGTGAAAACTGACCATTTATTCCTACGCTTTGTTTCTTTAAACCAGTTACTAGGTTACCAGACCTTGCCTCTTATTTCTTGACAGCCTACTTTCCTTAAGAGCCTTTGGTGAGAAACCATGTCAAAGGCTTTCTGAAAATCCAAGTACATTATATCAACTGGATCACATTGTCCACATACTTGCTGACACTCTCAAAGAATTCTAATAGATTGGTGAGGCATGATTTCCCTTACAGAAGCCATGTTGACTCTTCCCAAAAAATCATGTTTATTAGTGTCTGATAATTCTGTACTTTACTGTAGTTTCAACCAATTTGACCGGTACTGAAGTTGGATTTACAGGCCTGTAATTGACAGGTATCTGAGATCTTTTTTTAAAACATTGGTGTTAAATTAGCTACCGACAAGTCATCTGGTACAGAGGCTGATTACATTCCACAGTTAGTAGTTCTGCAATGTCCTATTTGAATTCTTTCAGAACTTTTAGGTGAATACAATCTGGTCCTGGTGACTTATTACTGTTTAATTTACCAATTAAATATATTCTCAACCATGTTTGCAGTGTTTTCCATCACTTCACACTGATTCAACAGACATTTTAGGCTTCGGAATGAAACAAGAGTGACAATCCTGGAATCTTATTATATAGATAATTCTGTCCACCTATACTGGGCTTCAGAACCCAGAGAATTGCTACCATTCAAAAGTATGTTCTGGGATGATAAAATGTAAGTAGTTCCCAATCAGCCTTTGTGCCAGATTTAAAAAACTGGCTCTGAGTAAGTGGACATGCATGCTTACCTTTCCCATTTCAATAAAGAGAGACTGACACTGTTAATCAGAACTTCCAAAAAGTTCATCTCCTTAAGCCAAGGTCAGCCATGATTCCAGTTAGACACCAAAATCAGCATCGAGATTTTTCAAAAAAGCTCAGAACATTTGGGACTGAGCTCTTTTAAAACTGTAGCCATATGTGTCAATGGGAATTACTACAAGCTGAGCTCTTTTGAAAATATGGCTCCATGTGTGGGTGGAAGGGGTAGGAAACAGATTGCGGGGAAGACCTCTCTCCATTGTCCAAGATCCCTTGTGCGTATTCTTTCTGCTCATTACTCTTCCTATTTTTGTTCACACTCCCTGATTTCAGGAGCTGGAGAGGGGAAAGTAAGTCTTTTGGCCAGCTTGTTAAAGGTATTTAGCTGCCTAACCTGGCCCTTTGATCTGAGGGATGTTGTCTCTGCATCTCCCCAGCTGACATTTGGGAAGGGCTTGGTTAATTCAAGATGAGTCCCTCACAAATTCTTCTCCTGGCAGGGCAGAAGCAAAGGCTACACTCCTGAGGCTTAGGATGGGAGTCACTAGAGAATGCCTCTTTTTACATTACTTAGGAAGTACGGCAAACTCCAAGCATTCAAAAATCGTAAGTCAAGCCCCCCAAAATCATTAGATTGGCTTAAAACTCATGAATTTTTAAAAAATAAATGTGTGGTTTTTCCCCTTTGCATTCTAGTATCCTTAGGGTGCACTCACTCTACATTTTCATGGTTCTCTCTGCAACCATGAGGACTAGAAACATCCTTGAAGAGACAACAAAACAAGAGAAGGCTGAGATTCTCATGTAATCTTTTGATTCCAGCAGCTGGGGCTTTAAGAAAAAGTGCTAAATATCATAAGAGTTGGCAACACTGCAAGAAGGGATCAAGAGTATGCTGAGGGAGCCAGAACCCCCACAGAATTTTCATTGATCAGCAGCTGTGGAAGTTCATTCTAGCTAGATTAGACCCACATTTCTCTGTTCACTTTCTTAATAACACGATTATATAGTATGTGCGGCAAATGTGCTGCCTGCAAGTATAGCATATTACAAAGAGAACATGTGCTTTTTTGTGCATTTAGGATGGGCAAACCTTAGCTGAAGTCCTGTGCTTTTTTCACCACCTAGCAAAAAAGATATTGAAGTAGTGAACAGCAAGCAGGTTAATCCCTAGATTAAGGAGAATGAGTTATGAGGATACATTAAAAACCTTAATGTAAAAAAAAACGTCCAAAACCTATGTACAGCCAGCTCTCAGTGATGCGGACAAATTCATATTTAGTATAGATAAGGCCACTTCAAAGAAATTGGCTAAGGACACATAAATGGGTCTAAAGAAAAATAAACTTGACCCAGACTTAAAGCTACAATACAGTATTTTATACAAAAGGAAATAAATATTTGGAAATAGGACTGTGAGGAAGAGATACAGACTTATTTAAGGAAGTAGTAGATTCACAGCAGGATCTGTTTTTGGAGGCAGCAAACAATGAGTTTCAATGTGATTTTGTTTTAAGGTAGTCATCCATTGTAAATATTGCACAAGCCAAGCTGAACAGGTTAACATATTTCATCTTGAAGTACAGCAAGGTAACACTGCCTGTTCTTTAGCAAGACTATAGAAAGCATCTTATCTTTCAGACTCCCACAGAAGGCCACACATTTTTTTTTAGTCTACTATCATCCTGGACTAATTCTTTTTAGTTTCTATTTTTTTCTTTTCAACCTCATGGCAGAGGCGAAAAGCCGGATATAAAAAAATGAAAAAGTTCAGACAACCTACTTAATGCAGTTCAGCAGGAAATATGGGGGGTAGAGAGAAGGAAGCATCTGTTCTTCTCAATGATGCCTCCTAAAAATGTATCTTAGGCATAAAGGGGGACAGTAGCTATTTGTGTAGGACTATTACCAGATTTTTTAATCTCAGTGAACATGTAGACAATGATAATTGCTTTACGATGCTCCTGAACAGACAAAGGAATCTGAAAATTGTGAGGTGCTTGTAATAGCAGTTTCATGATTCTACTATTTACACAATGAAACAATGACAGCTTCCAAGTTAATTTCATATTTATAGCATAGGACAGAGTTGGAGGCTGTCCTATGTCAAGAACATGGACTTTTTTCCTTCTTGAAGTTGTGATATGGGGAGTAACTACTAACAGTAGGGTTTAATTCTTTGGAATTTTTTTAATCCCCAAAAAATTTATATATCACAATTAACCATCAGCATCTTTTGGCACAATCGGCACCAGAAATATTTTTTCTAAAAAATTCCAGTAAATAAAGAATGACTAGATTTTGTATCCTTTTGGTCTTATGCATACAGTGGAACCATTAGAGTTCACATTTGCCTGGTAATAATGAATGGAATTATTTTTCTTTGGAGATCTCACAAAATCATGTCCCTTCTTATTATGAACATATATCCATTCTTAAGCTGAAGCATACAAACTCAGTGCACAAATAATGTGCCCTACTTTATCATTCTATCCTTTCCTAAACAACCGTTTTACAACTAGAACATTGCTTTTTGCCAAATAAGAGCATAAATTACAAAATAGCTCATGAAGAAGCAGCCTTCAGTCCTTCCAATAATTCAATAAACAACATTTTTATTATTTGAAGGGTAGTGAATCAATAAAAATGTAGCCTGAACAATCACTTTTTAGAAAAATATCAGTATCATTCAGCTATATTACGCAGAAAAGCTACCCCTTTTGTGAGTCAGCACATTGAGTTTTCTACAGCTTTCCTTCAGGCTGGGGAGACAGATATGTCACAACAAAACACAAGTCCTTTTCTGTAACCAGACATTCTAGATATGCAAGCTAACAAACACCTGTCCCCTCACTTAAAGACAACCCCAATACTGCAGTATCTGAGCACCTCACAATCTTTAATGTGTTTATCCTCACAACATCCCTGTCAGGTAGGGAAGTGCTACTATCACTACTTTATAGATGGGGGAGATAAGCCATAAAGAAGCTAAGTGACTTGCCTAAAGTCACCCCAGAAGCCTGTGAAAAAGTAGAGAACTGAACCTGGACTTCCCAAGTCCAAGACTAACCACTGGTCCATGCTCCTTTCTAGCCTATCAGGGACCTTTTCTTTTACTGAAATAGTTAATCAACTTTGGAAACTGATAATTTCAGTTATTTACAAGCTGCACTCCTATTTCAGGCCTTGTCTACACACAAACATTCACCAAAATCACTATGTTGGTTTTTAATTACACCTTTTGTCACTTCTGTGCAAGCTTTAATATAGACCTTGTTACTGTATTTTGGAATAAAAGTCTTATTTCAATATTGCAAAGTAACAAAATATGTGCATTGCACTAATTTAGTTATTGCAGTTGAAGTTTATGTATAGACCAGCCCTGAGATAGAGTGAAATGTTGCTTCTAGTAATGTCTTTCTTATGTAGAAACTAAGGGCTTGATTCACCACTACCTAGCAACTTTTGCAGTTATATTCACCTGTGAAAATTCAGGAAAGGAGAAAGCATGTTGTGTCATACTTCAGTGTGCCCTTCAGGAGCATCACTGATGAGATTTGGAAAAGAGTCCTATATCTAGTGCAGGGGTCGGCAACCTCTGGCACACGGCTCGCCAGGGTAAGCCCCCTGGCGGGCCGGGCCAGTTTGTTTACCTGCCGTGTCAGCCGGTTCGGCCGATCGCGGCTCCCACTGGCCGCAGTTCGCCGTCCCAGGCCAATGGGGGCTGCGGGATGTGCTGGCCGCAGCTTCCCGCTGCCCCCATTGGCCTGGGACAGCGAACCATGGCCAGTGGGAGCCACAATCGGCCAAACCTGCCGACGTGGCAGGTAAACAAACTGGCCTGGCCCGCCAGGGGGCTTACCCTGGCGAGCTGCGTGCCAGAGGTTGCCGACCCCTGATCTAGTGATTATTTTGCTTTGCAAGGTTCTGTGGAACCACAAGCAGGCAGAATGAACCAGGATGGCAGAAATGGGGAGAGGATACTTTAAAACTAAAGAAATAATTAGAGGATGCTCCCTCTTATTAAAAACAACACACACGGGTGAGAGAGAGAGAGAGAGAGAGGACGCATGCACAAAAAAGTCATGGTTTTATATTTTAGGTAGGGCTATAAATACAGGCTGAGATAGCAAGTAATGTTGAGTTCTATAATAAGATACACTTAATAGTCTATCAGATTTGAGTGTGGATTCCCTACCAGATGATACACAAAAATAAGTTCCATTTACGTTAACATGTATTAAAGGCATGCATCAAAAGAAGAGACTAGATAGAGCCTGGTTTCTTGAAAAGAAAAAACCTGATTTTGTTCTTTTGTTTGTAGTCGCAAAGGAGTGAGTCCCATTTCCATGTTCTCAGTATGAGATCCTAATGCAATGGACAAAAACTCAGGGAAAAATGAGGATTCATCCTCAGTTCCATTGTAGCTTTGTCAACTCTGATAAGCAGATGGATTTGTTTTAGCTGAAGTTCCAGCTCCCTGGGGTCTGAGCTCATTGACAGAGAACTGATAAGTTCGAATTCTAAAACACAAGTGATACAAATAAATAAATAAACAAATAAAATATACTATGACAGTGTCTTGGTGATGAGCCTGCCCAGCGTGCCCTGACTCCATTTGTTGCAGAACACAGAGTAGATGTTTTAGACCGGTAACAGAGACATATACTGCATAATAACTGTATATGTATCTCTGGCTGGTGTACTGACATTAAGAAGATAACAGGTGTAATTTGTATTCTATTACACACATAACAGAGTAAAATGTAGCAAGCTGAATTCATTCCTGAAAACTATGAAATATCCTTTGTGCTATATCGAATAACTCAAATTGCCACATGCCCATATTCACTGCAACATTTTATCCATGGATAACTCACTCCTTAACCTCTTAAAAATTCCAGAATATTGTGTATTTTCAATGAACGGCCATTCATTTGGCCCACACTGTACAGTATGTAATGCCATTACTTCAATTATAATAGGTTTGCCTCTTGTGCAAACTGACCCCTGAAGCACAGCAGTCACAAGAGGTTAATCTAGTTTTCTGATTTTTGATTTACTCAAAGTTTTATCATCTCCACTTTCCTGCAAGTTTCCTAGGGGCTGTGCATTGGAGTGGACACATGCACAACCTCTCATCCTTCTGAGCTCAGGCATAAATTCAGAACAAAAGGAGTAGCTCAGTTGCTGTACTGAGTGGTAAGATCACAAAGACATCAAAATTAAATTGAATTTGTGCAAAAGATGCGCAATTGGAAAGGATATGGAACATGACTAATGCATTCCTCCATAATGCTTAGATCTAGGCCATTTTCAGAATATTTGTTACATGAAAGAACCAAATTCATAAAACAAACAAACTTTTCCATCTACCCCCCACACCAGCATAATTGTCACTTCAGCTGAAGCAGCTCCGGTACCCTGGGAAAAAGCCTCCAGATATAAAGCACATATATAATGCCAATATCACCAAAATCTCTCCTGTAACAAATATGCAATACTCTTTTTTTGCAAAGAAAAAGGAAGGAATACAAGATACTAGTAACCTGATATTAAACTCAGAAAACACATTATGTGTACACACACACACACACTTGGAGGTATAGTATCTGAAGTGATTAGCCATCAAGAATTCATTTCAAACCACAATAAGCCCATTTAAATAACCATATGGGTATCACCAGCTAGAGATGTGGTTTACTTTGTACAAAAAAAACATGATCCAGCTGGATTAGCTGCAGGCATGATTTAGCTGATGGTAAAATCAGTAGCAAAATAAAAGGGCCTAACTAATATCTTTTTAGGTGATCCCCTTGGAACAGTAGTTAAGGAAGATTATTTTATTCCTGTCTAGCATAAGTTTAAAAGACAAATTTAAATGTAACTAGCAAATCTTCCATACATTGGCAACAGGAGCGCCGCCAGCTTTTTCGGCGCCCTAGGCGGCGGAAGGTCCCCGCCCCCAAAATTCCACTGACGACTGGGGCGCCGGCACCCCCCAAATAGTAGTGCCCTAGGCGACCGCCTAGGTCGCCTAATGGGTTGCACCGGCCCTGATTGGCAAGCATTTTTAAGATAGCAACTGCAATACGGAAAGCTGCTTTTAAATGAGTGTCTCTCAAGATGACATTTGTAGATTTTTTCTCTCTCTGTTGTTGTGATCCTCCTCTCATCTCCTCATAACCCTATTTTTAATCTTGTTTTGTTACTCTTTCAGCTGTTCTTTTTCTATTTCTCTTCAAGTCTATAGTAAATGAAATTTTATGCATCATTACTTGGATTTTTTAATAAGGTTCTGCAAACCCAAGTAAATTTTTAGTAGCGTTGACAAACACATTGTTTGTTGCATTTGTTTCTCCTGCAACGCCTCTATATTTTTAAAATCCTGTTTTTTCTCAATAAAAGTAAAGTAAGTTAATCCAGCTAGTGTCACTGGGCATCACTGCAATATTAATTTTCATTTCCCTCTCTTGATGATATGGTAATTTCCAAAATAGTACTGCAACAAAACTTGCAGTCTATCTGAAAGCCCTGTTAAATGTGATAGCATTGTCAATGAGAAAAGGTTTAATGAATAATACTATGGCACTTGTTTGAATCAAGGGCAAGATAATTACTATTTGAAAAATATGGTAATAAATTTATTTTCTATCTCCAATATCCCCCACATACATTAAGTGTGGTAGCTCAGTCATAGGCTTCTCTTGTGCATCTATTTCAAATTAAACTCAATAATATCAGAGATGTTCAGAGCAAATTCATTCTAACACCTGTGAAAATGTAGTTATTCTATAGCAGCCCTTGGAAAGAGTACGCTTTTCTTACCCTAAACAATGTTTGGCCGCAGAATTGTTACAAAGCATCTTTATCCTTGAATGAACATTACAATAATTTTTGAAAACTTTTTTTAAAAAGAGAAAAGTAAAACTGTTTTTAAGTGTACCTGAATTTTTTTTCACAAGCCCTGTGCTAATAGTTATGCAACTTACAGGTGACAAGTGGCAGGAAAAAATGGTTTAAAATAAGAATGATGCATCAATGTAGAATTTTGCAAAAGCAGCAGCTATGAAAAACATCTGAAATTTAAACCACAAATAAGCAACATTTCCCCCACTGACTGATTTCCAATTGGTCCTGCTGCAGCTGAATTTAGGCTGAAGCATTTCTACTAATAGCCTATGGATTTATACATTTGGGGGTTGGTTGCATTGACTGTGGAAATCATTTCCTCACCCTAAATTAACCAAAGCCCATGTCAGTTGTCATGCAGGGCATAGTGTAAATCCATCCCAGCAGAACATGGTGGTTATCTTTAAAGTTCCATTGACCCCAGATTCTCCAGATAGGAATGCACCAGGTATAAGTTGTGTGTTGTTCCACATACTCGATCTATTAGGCAGCAATAAGGTATATAATGATAATGAACAAATGCTGCCTTCATATTACTCCTTTTTCCTCCCTTTACATAATTTTTTTGAAGACTGTAATTCACCACTTAAATCCTTTTAATAAGTGGGGCCAAATTACAGAAGTCAGGTATTCATTTCCCTCAGGATATACTCAGTGATGTTGTACTTGATCAGAAGACTCTCAAATTGAACCTTCATATCACTACATTACTGTTGAAGTTATTGCTTTATTCTTCTAAAACATTTGGAGACTGAAAGAATGACTACTGCATGGGTCGCTGGCATTTTCATCCCATGACCCTGTATTTCACTATCATAAATTGATGTGACAAAATGGCTTTTTTTTCTGTTCTGTGCTCACTGGAAGATACGCCTCTACCCAACATATATGTAGATTAATACCAGATCTTTGTATAGAAACCAATTTGCCATCATTGTTCAGTAATGGGAAGTAATTGCAATGTGCAGGCTTCCAGTAAAAGACATGGACATATTTGGGGAGAGTAAATAGATTTTTTCTATATTTTTTTTTAAACAAAACACAAACCAGAAAAAATATTTTCCATTGACTCCCAACTCTGCTGCTAATTTTCTGGAAGTGTCCTTGGAAGAACATGGAAGAGGATTACTTTTGTTTAATTTCACTTCTTAACCTTCACAGCATTTGCTTGTGTCCTTGTCAGCAAATGCAAGTCCTAAAGAACACACTGTGCTGGAAAGACAGTTAAGTGTGACGTTAACTAACTTCTCATCATCATTTAATCTCTGTGCAGATCAGGGAGGAAAAAAGAACCATATTGCACATGCATAAAAGCATCTGAAATGAACAAGAACTGATGTATGTAGTTAGCCAGCAGCGAACGTTTCTTATTGATGCAAGTATCCACAAACTGATGCAAGCCTGATTTGATACGATACCCATCAACAGTGTAGTGATGCCCAGCTATTCATCATTTAACAGTCCTGATATATATTTAATTATATTATTTGTTTGTTTTATGGATTCTCTCCGAGATGGAGAACAATGACATTTTTATTTCTTTACCTATGAAAAATTGGTCAATTTTATATTTCATTGGGTAACATTAAAAACACTGTTGTAGTAATTGTAGAATTACAAGGAGCATAAAAATATTTTATAGCAATTAGCTGACCTTGATAAAATTGAATATGATGCTCGGGGTCTCAAAATAATAGTGTGTGTTAATCTACCAGAGATCCAGGAAGCTGGTAACATACCTATCTGGGTTTTACCTGTTTTAAAATATACATTTCAAAATATGCTTTTGTTCAGAGGAGGGAAGGTTATTTGCACAAGTTTCTTTTAAATTCATTATTTTCTGTGTATTTAGTCTCAATACATTTGCTGGGGTGAAAAATTTCTATTAATTTATGACATTTGGCTTCCAGGGGTGTCAAACCATGTCCCTTCATACAACACAGAAGGAAGCAGAGCTGCCAAAATTCCCACTACATTCAATCACAGCGTTAATTGAGAAAGGTCTGAGCAAAAACTGTGCCTTCCAGTTTTTACTGAGTAAAGACTTTCCCTTCCAGTATGATTAGTAGAGGGAAATGAAATCAGGTAGCTCTCTCCTGGGCCAGAGGAGTGGGAGCTTCAGCCTCATGGCATTCTTCTTTTTCCCCTCCCCCATCCCACAGTGCCTTGTGAGAGCCTTTCTGCTGAGGATCTAAGGGGAATTGGAGCCATAGTATTTTGGGAGTGAAGCCAGGGACCAGCCAGTTTCTGCAACACCATCAGCTGCTCTTTCTGTAGATTTCCAGGTGGAAACCCAGGCTGGCGTTAATGCTGTGTCACAGAGTCACCTCCATGGCTGCTACTTGATTGCTACAAAGGAACTAAAAAAAGCTACTCTGCTAATACAGTATCAAGGTTTGCTAATCCTATTAGTGCAAATAACTTTTTCTCACTTCATGGTGCATAGGAGCAGGAACATGACACTGTATGGAAAGCCTAGCTTTTTTAATTTCCTTGTGGCAACTCAGTAAGCCCTTCAGAGAACTCCCAACTGGAGGGAATCATTGCTTGAGAACTCCGTGAGTTGAAATAGGTTATTGTTTAATTCTCAAATCAAATTCCTTGTTTGTCTTCCTCAAACCCTTTGCACAGATTCTGCCTTCTCCATTTATTCTTGACAATCTGCTGATTTCTATTGCTTAACCTCCATTTCTTTCTTTCTTTCATTTTTCCTTTAAAGAGGAGGCAAGGGACAATGAATAAGTGCTCTAAACTTACCTTAATTTAATTGAAAATTCAGTAGAACACAAGAAAGCTACATCAGCAGAAGAATAGGACAAAGCTTTGATCTTATCTGGGAAGTAATCAAAGACCGTTTGCATTGCTATATCAAAGATGAACTGTGACATTCCAAAAAGTTAGATACTATCTTGTAGTGTAGGTGATCACAACACACATGACCTTCTCTGAGATGCTACACAGCTTGCATATACTAGAACAACTGTATTTGTTAGATCATCGTAATGAAAAAGAACTGATCAATTAAGAAATCTCTAATGTAAATTGTGCTAAGGACAGTGTAGCTAAATAAAAACAAAAATCCCACCAGGCACCCACTGTGTTAATGTTCTGCTGATACTATGCAATGCTTACTGTCTATTAAAAAATAACAAGTTCTATTTAGACTAGAGTAACAACCTAGTATGAAACTAAAGCAATGCTCTCTATTTGATTGTTATGGGTAAAAATAATTAAGGACTAGTAGTGGAGCCTCCAGTTATTGAAATCATCAGTTTGCTCCCCAGTATTCCCCACTTATATAAGCAAGGTCTGAATGAACTCTCCCTTGACAGCCAGTTGGGGAGGGGGAGAGACTTCAGGAGCAAACTGTATTTACATAAACATACCTACTCTGTGTAGGTATATAGCAGACAGGAGTTGTGTAGCTCCAAGTGATCAACTTTGGCTGGAGTTGGGTTACAAATCACTTTAGTACCGAATGCAGGGGTAGTGAAATGTTGTTATCAATGTTGTTGTCTTTATTGTCTGAGTAAAGGGGTGCAGAACTGTGCTTAACCTGTCCCAAATGAGGAGGCCACCCTCAGCTGAAAGGACCTCATTAAGCCAGAGGCTCAAATGCCAGAGCCCTGTGAAAGGGGAAAGGGGCAGGGACAGGTGTCCCAGCCAGGAGATGTGGACTCTCCCTAAGGGTCCCTGGTCTGATTTAACCTGTTCCTTCCCACTGTTCAAAGATAGAGCTAAATAGGCTCCATTAAGAGCCTTTTGTTATTTTAAATGCTCAAAAGAACTGACAATCACTTGTGGTGGGACAGCATCTCTGCCCAGCCTCAGAACTGAAAATCACTAAGAGCTGGGTGGTGTAGCCCAGGGGGCCAGCTTACCTGTATTATATTAATTGCTTTGTTATTCTGCTTTATTATATTTAGTAGTAATGCAAGGAACCTATAGGCTTTTATCCTGTAAGATTTGGCTTTAATAGATGGCATGAGGCTTGAGGCCTATAACCTTTGGCATAGATAAAGGTAAGTAACTCACAAGTTATAGAGAACTGAAAGTAGCATGTAAGAGGGGGAATTTTCTCCAGAATACCGACATCAGCCACCCACAGAACATAGCTGACACCAGCATCCGGAAGGTTCCGGACAGAATATCTGACCACAAAGGTGCCATGACAACAAATTGACGTGTATGCTAATAGAGTAAAATCATACATATAATAACCTATAGAAAACGGACACCTTAAGGGGAGGAAATACAAATAAGGACCTCTATTGAATATGCATTGGACATGGTAACATCAGCGTAATCTACTATAAAAGTAACATCCCAAGGGTAGCAAAGGGAGAGATGTAGACCTTGGGAGGGGCCAGAATGATGGCCACTGGGGAAGATGAGGATGGAGACGGTGACAGTGATGAGAAAGATAATGGTTAAGTAGGTTAAGAAAAATAAGGGTGTAAGTATGGCCATCCAAATGTACTTTCTATATCATCTCTATCTGCCTTGTTGAGTTTAAGTGTGCGTATAACTTTTCTAAATTATTAATAAATCATTTATTTGTATAAATATATATAAAGAGTTCCTATAGTATGAGTGTTGAACCTGTGCACATCGGGGTACCCAAATTATATGATAATTTTACAATAATCTTACTGGGCCTGATCTTGGGACAAGAACCTATTAATCTTCATGTTATAATTGTATACACCCAACTTTGGGTCAGACAAGAGAGGCACCTCAAGAGACTGACCTGCAGAGATCACAGCAGAAAGACAAGTGGCAGAAGGTGACCAGCGAGTGGAACCACGGCTGGTGAGGTGCAGAGCAGAACAAGCGGCTGGCAGGGTGGCCAGTGGAGAGGAACAGCAGCTGGCAAGGCGGCCAGTAGAGAGGAACGAGGGCTGGTGGGGTGGCCAGAAGGTGAGGAACAGTGGCTGGTGAGGTGGCCACTGGAGAGGAACCGTGGCTGGTGGGGCGGCCAGCCAGAACAGGTGGTCAGATAGTGGAGCAAGCCAGGTGCCTTCTTCCCCGGGTGGAAGATGAACTCACACAGATGCACCTCTGAACCCTAGGTCCTCATTGACCAAGGACAACCACTGTGAGTGGGGTACAGTGAGCGAGTGGAGAGGGGCACAGAAAAGAAACTGTTGTTTGTAGAACTCAAGAACATGAGGTAGAAGATTCTGCCCCCCACACACTGGGGTTGGTGTCCTGTTCACAGTTTTATGATTATAAATCCTGCTTGTGGCATTTTCCCCAATTAATGTCAGGTGAGTTCTCTCCTTTAAAAGTTAACAGTTCTTTTTTACACTCAAACTCTATGCTTGTGAAGTGGGGAAGTATTGCGTCTCAGAGGCGTTCAAGGATGGTGTGTAATTTTCCCAGGTTACTGGGTGGGGGCTCAAGCTAGTTTTGTGTTGTATTGTTGAAAAGGAACCCCTAGACATTGAACCTGGCCCTGGCTGCTGCCAGCTCCACCTGGCAGAAGGATTACATTCAGAATTGACAATGGTGACAGTAGTATACCATGTAGAAGGTTTTCATTCTCCTCTAAATGGCTGCTTCTGTGCAGCAGTTGACATGGAACTATATATTCCATCCAGCTGAGTACAACAATAATGCACATACTCAAAGGACTCTGCTCTAGGGAAGGCTGTATGGCATGCCACTAACTACAGCTTTCAGAAAGCACACAAGTACAAGGAGGAACAAACAAGTGAGTGACTAAAAGTATTATTGATGATCTGTAGACTTGGAGACAAAATACCTGGATTTTCACTGTTGCCACCGATGAACATATTTTAAAGCCTTTGCAGTGACAAAAGGCTCTAATTTAAATAAAATAATAATAATCTGGTGTGTCTTGATTCAAGTTTTCCCCAGACCATCCACTAAGTTTTGACAGCTACTATATTTTATGAGAGAGACAAGATAGGTGAGTAATAACTTATATTGGACCAACTTCTGAAGAAGACAAGCTCTGTTTAGCTTGTAGAATGTCTTTTCCACCAGAAGAAGTTGGTCCAACATAAGATATTACTCCACCTGCTTTGTCTCTCTCATCTCTTGGGACCAACATGGCTACTACAGCATTGCAAACAACTATATTTTATATGCAAGACTGGAATTAGTTCAATTAAAATGATGAAGCAGATTAAAGTTTACAGAAATATAGTTAGCATGTGGTGTTCTGTATTTTATTACTGCTTTTTAAAACAGTTTACTGAGTCATTATCCAGTGGTTTCATCACCAGTTAATTTGACTTTTTTCACCAGCATAATATACAGTATTATCAAGCATAAAGCTTCTTGGGTAATATTGAAGCATTTAATAAATATCTGCATGTCATATCTGACAGCAAATTCAGTATAACATACTTTGTGTGATATCATACCTACAGCTTTTATGCAATCTGCATGACACAGAGATGATGCAGGACCAGAAGGAGAGAAGGTGCATATCACATGACCTAACTATATTTGTTCATCTAAATGTGGCCACTATCTGTACTAGACCTTAAACTGACCTTAAAGTTTGCTGGCTCCAATGACATTTATGATACAGCTTTGAGAGAAGCTACTGAGTCCAAAAGAGAACTCTACTATTAAATTACATATTTTACCACTCTTAAATCTAACTCATGTCACTTTTTATATCTCTTCACTATAATTTTTATATTTTCAGAGATTTAGTGAAATATACACTGCAGACAGTGATTTAAAACTATAAACATTGCATTTTTTTAAAGCATCTTTTAGGGAGATCTACATATCAAAGAATCAATACTAGACTCTAAAAAAACTGAATTAAACTATGAAACTAAATAAGGGACCTAGGGGTAAGATTAAGAAAGAGAGGCAGAGAGAAGTGAACTGTCCCATAACTTGTAAAAATTAATGGCAGGAGCCAATTGCAGAGGTGCAGCATTTTCTAATTTCTGGGAATAGCTGAAAGGTTTTATCAGCCTGCAGCAATTCTAGCAGAAGCAAGTCACCGAAGACTAATATATAGTTTTCCAATAAAGACTGAATGGCAATGGCACCTTTTAAAACACTGACACAGTGGTGCCAGGAGTGATGGGGAACAGTGGTAGCAAAACAAGTTCAGTTAGGAGAGGGAATTATAATGGCCAAAGTTAAGACAGAGCTCAGAATGAGGAATTAACTTTTAAACTCCCAAACAAATAGATCAACTTTCATCAATCTGGTCTTTTAAAAATGCAAGAATCACCCAGGTTAACAGCTGTTTCTTAAACCCCTTTTGTCTCATGAAACTCCTACAATTCTCTACCCCTTCCACTACTCTCAACCTTAGCATATTCTTCAGACTGCAAATATTTTATCATAACTGTCCTGAGCCCTAATTTTTAGTCTGTCTAGGAGGTACCTCAGGGAAGGGGTGCAACACGTAAATGCAGTGTTCTCAGGTGTTTAGGACCAGCTCTGCTGATCATGTCAAACCAGTATAGCAATAGAAGCTGGAGAGGTCCTGCCATCTTTCATTTGATTACACTTGTCATTAGATAGGAATTATTATTACAAGTGTTTAATAATAAGCAATTAGTGCACTGCACATTATTTTTATGGGTCATTGTGAGCTACATACATATTAGGGCTGGGTGACTATTTCAAGTAGAAACATGCACTGGCCCAAAGTAGGTGCATCTATGGGTCATATCCTTAACTGGTGTGAATCAGCATAGCTCCATCAGTTTCAATGGGACTATAGCAGTTAATAACAGCTGAGATATAATCCACAGCATATTGTTGATTTACACATGCTGTATCCTTTTGGAATGTATATGCAACTTTGATTACTTGTAACACTAAACTTCACATACCAAATGGGTATAAACCAGTGGTCGGCACGGGCCACATGTGGCCCATCAGGGTAATCTGATTGAGGGCCATGAGACATTGNTGCAACTTTGATTACTTGTAACACTAAACTTCACATACCAAATGGGTATAAACCAGTGGTCAGCACGGGCCACATGTGGCCCATCAGGGTAATCTGATTGAGGGCTACGAGACATTTGGCTGACATTGACCATCCGCAGGCACGGCCCCCTGCAGCTCCCAGTGGCCACAGTTCGCTGTTCCCGGCCGTTCCCTAGCTGTTCTCAAACTGTGGGTCGGGACCCCAAAGTGGGCTGTGACCCCATTTTAATGCAGACGCCAAGGTTGGCTTAGAATAGCTGGGGCCCAGGGCTAAAGCTCAAGCCCGACCACCAGTAGCCAAAACCAAAGCCCGAGGGCTTCAGCCCTGGGCGGCAGGGCTCAGGTTACAGCCCCCCCCTACCTCCCCAGCCTGGGGCTGAAGCCCTTGGACTTTGGCTTCCCCCACCCCACCCCCCGCCTGGGGCGGTGGGACTCTGGCTTTGGTGCCTCCACCCGGCGTGGTGGGACTCAGGCAGGCTCGGGTCTCGTCCCCCATCCTGGGGTCATGTCGTAATTTTTGTTGTCAAAAGGGGCTCACGGTGCAATGAAGTTTGAGAATCCCTGGTCTTGATAATACTTAGTCCTGCCATGAGTGCATGGGACTGGACTAGATGCCCTTTCGAGGTCCCTTCAGTTCTATAATTCTATGATTTTACACCTCAAAAGAATGGCTCAGGTGTGGGAACCTCCCTCACATCCTCTGCAGTGAAGACCGAGGCAAAGAAATCATTCACCATCTCCACAATGGCCCTGTCTTTCTTGAGTGCTCCTTTAGCACCTCAATCATCCAGTGGCACCACTGACTGTCTGGCAGGCTTCCTGCTTCTGATGTACTTGAAAAAAAAAATTGCTGTTAGAGTTTGAGTCTTTGGCTAGTTGCTCTTCAGATTCTTTTTTGGCCTGCCTAATTATACTTTTATACTTGACTTGCCAGAGTCTATGCTCCTTTCTGTTTTCCTCAGTAATAATGTTGTTTTCAGTGGGACTATTTACCAAGTGAGTTATTACTCAATGTTTCTTCCTATTTTATGTCCTCTTAGGGGGAAAAAAAAAAAAGATGAAGAAGTAGGTGAATTTCACTGTGCTCTCTAAATTAGCTACTGCAAAGTAACCTTAAGGGGGAAAAAAAAGTAGACAAACAAGCTCAACATGGCAAATGTTAAAGAAAAACATCCCTGTGCTCAATTACATTGCACAAAAAAAGTTCAAAAATCATTTGTTTGTGTGATGAAAGGACACTTTCAGTATTTTCAAATGTTAGTGAGATCCGGAGCAATTTGCTGAGTAAGCTGCAGCCACACAAGTTAAGACTAAATACCTTGCCTGGGTCACGTCCTATGTGCAATTAGTAAGCAGGTAACCTTCCCGAAGTACATACCTGGTTTTAACAAACAACATAGGCTTAGGGTGATATAAACTTGAGACACATTTTGTTATCTCATGTAACAATAATAATAATATCACGAAACCCATCATATGGACAATATTAAGGAAGGGAAACATAACATTCTTTAGTCTTGGAAAGAACAAGCCCTTTTTTGCCTCTGTTTGAGTTCCTCCCACACAAGCACCCACACTGGCCTTGTCTTCACTAGGACAAAAAGGTGGGTTTTTACTATGTGGTAGTTAACACATGGTAAAATCCAGTGTGAACAAGGTGGTGTGTAGTTTTCATATGAGTAAGCTCATCACGTTAAACCCTCATGTAAACCCAAATTCTAACGTGTTGAGCAGTCCTAGAGGGGCTTCTTGTGGAGTAAGGTAACTACTCAATGTGAGTAATGGTGGCAGAATCTGGGACCATCAAAAAGCTTTCAGGCAATTTTTTAAACCCTTGTGCAATTTTGAAATAAAATATAAATATACATGGATATGCCACAGGGAACATGAAAACTGTTTATGAGGTTGAGCCAATAACTCCCCCAAACCTCTGCTGTTAATTTTTGACCTATGTGAATCCCATGGGGAAAATGCCCCAGCTGTACACCACTTGTGAGAGTTAAACCAACATCTCGATACCACTTTTTCATCAGTTAAAAAGAAAAAAATTATACCCTAATATATTGATATCCCACCCTATGGTAGTTGTGGTCCGGGCTCTCTTCCTCGTGCTTCAATCCTAGACTGAGGGGCTATTTTTATAGGCTTTTTATTATCATCCTGTGTCACTAGTTATTTGCCCTTAGGCAAGAGGACTCCGTAATCTCAGAATTGACATCTTAGACAAATTCAGTCTAGAAATAGGATACAATGTTGTAACAGTGAGGCTAATTAGACATTGGAACAATTTACCAATTGATTGGGGTGGATTCTCTATTACTGGACATTTTAAAATCAAGATTGGATGTTTTTCTAAAAGATATGCTAAGTCAAACTATAGCTATTGGACCTAAAGCAGGAACTAATTCAGGGAAATCCTGTGTACTGTGTTATGCTTAATGATGCATAATGGTCCCTTCTGGCCTCGACATCTATGCGCTACACCTCAACCCACAATTCTGGTCAACGGTTCCCATACTCCCCATCCCACTTTTATAGAAGTCTGGAATATTCCTAAGTTCAAACAGTATTTGAAGTTTTGTCAGATGAATGAATGTGCCTACTTCCTGGTTGGTAGGTCTCTGAATCACAAAAAGCATCAGCAACAACTAAAATACTTTTTGTCAGTCTGGGCAGAAATGTCAAATTTTGAATGAGCACAGAGAATGAATTACTCTCTCACCCATAGCAGTAGCCCTTAAATATCAGGGCTGTTGCACATTGGCTGAGCATTGGTAGAGAAGTTTACATATACTACCTTTGCAGTAAATAGATGACTAGCATCTGCAGGCTACCCATCCATGGTCACTATGTATAAGCACTAAATTCACATAAAAATAAACAAACAGAGAAGATGCCTCTAGATCAGTGGTTTCCAAACTTGTTCCGCCGCTTGTGCAGGGAAAGCCCCTGGCGGGCCAGGCCAGTTTGTTTACCTGCCGCATCCGCAGGTTTGGCCAATCGCGGCTCCCTGTGGCCGCGGTTCGCTGCTCCAGCCCAATGGGAGCTGCTGGAAGCGGTGCAGGCCGAGGGATGTACTGGCCGCCGCTTCCAGCAGCTCCCACTGGCCTGGAGCAGCGAACTGCGGCCACTGGGAGCCGGGATCGGCCGAACCTGCGGACGCGGCAAGTAAACAAATCGTTCTGGCCCACCAGGGGCTTTCCCTGCACAAGTGGCAGAACAAGTTTGGGAACCACTACTGTAGATAAAGAACTTGATCGGTATTCTTTAAAACATAATTTTAAAATAAACAAATGCATTTTTAACTGAAATTGCTTTGTTTGAAAATTCCAACTGATGCCTCTGTAACGTGGGATTGTTTGGAAATTCCACTTGTATAAAAACCCAGAGACATTTCTCAATCCCTAGTCAAGGTGGCAGTGAGTCCAATAGGAACCAGAACACTTAGAAAAGCATTGCTGACTAGAGGTTCCTCAGCCCAGTTAAGATCTTCATGTTTGTTAGCCTGAACAAGCTGTAGAAAATCTGTCATCTCCTTAACTCAGATAATTAATACAGGACTCCTTTAAAAAGAAGTATCTGAAAGTATAAGAAGTATCTGAAAAATGGAACTCAAAAAGTTCCCAAAAGATTTTGTCCCACCCTTCCATTTAAAAAAACCATCAATTGTAATATGAGGAGTAAGGCAGTGAATGTATTACTCTCTGCTTTCAGATGTTTATTCACACTCTTTGTTAACTGTCAATTCTCGGCCCCCAGATGCTCATCTCAGGGCAGATTTGTGGTCCAGAGACTTGCTAGATCATAGTCTCTTTTACATTAATTTTCTTTTAACACTGAATTTCAAATGGAATTGCAGCCCTCCCACCTATTTCCTGAGATATGGTTCTGATTTTATATCACACAAGATTGTGTATCATATGCTATTAAACCAAAGCCTGTGGCATTCCCACAGCCAAAGATTACCTGTTCACTCCTAACCATTATGCTGCCTTTCCCTAGGCATCACAGCACAGTATGGGAAAGGTCATGTTCCCCAGTTACACTGTGTCCATCAAACAAATTCAGAACCAAAGGAGTCAAGAAGGGCACGGTGAAGGATAACTGTCCTCCTTTGGGGGAATGGAGTCTACTTTTGTTGTTAATACGTGAAGGTAGGATTCAGGAGATCTGGGGTCAATTCCTTGCTTTGCCACAGACTTTCTGTGTAAAAACTTCAATGGCTCTAAGCTAATTTACACAAGATGAGGATCTGGACCTTAATCTCTCTTCCTCCTCTATGAAAGTGTAGATAATAATACTTCTCTATCTCTCGAGCATACATTCATTAGGCACAATAGTGAAGGAAGCCATATAACTACGTAGACATTTCAGTGAGAAACAAACTCCAAATTCAGTCTCTCCCTATTTTCCCAGGGGGAAAAGAAAGTGATCCACTACTAAACTGCACAACCTCTCACCACTGCACAAAAGTTTGTATATGACAAATCTTTCATACATTTTAAGTTATAAGAAATGTAAATAGATTTCCTAAATTCCTCCCAGATGTACTCAATTTCAAGTATATTCCTGATAAACAGGCTATTAAAATATTCTGCAGAGCTTCCTCTATTTGATTCTTAGAATGCACTTATTTTTCAAGAGTTGTGCAGCTACAAGCTGAAGGGACAGCGCTCTCCATCCCTTAGTTTTCTATTGTATTGCATTTTTTATTAAGATACATCATTAAGAAATGTTATAAAGAGGACAGTGATCAATTATTCTCCACATCCACTGAAGGAACGACAAGTAGTAATCAGCTTAATCTGCAGCAAGGGAGATTTAGGTTAGATATTAGGAAAAGTTTCCTAACTATAAGTACAGTTAAGTACTGGAAAAGGTTACCAAGGATGGTTGCAGAATCCCCATCAGTGGAGATTTTTAAGAACAGGTTAGACCAAGGGTTGGCAACCTCTGGCACGTGGCTCACCAGGGTAAGCACCCTGGCAGGCCGGGCCAGTTTGTTTACCTGCCGCATCGGCAGGTTCGGCCGATAGCCGCTCCCACTGGCCGCGGTTCACTGTCCCAGGCCAATGGGGGCTGCGGGAAGCGGCGCGGGCTGAGGGATGTGCTGGTCGCGGCTTCCCGCCTCCCCCATTGGCTCGGAGCGGCGAACCGCGGCCAGTGGGAGCCACAATCGGCTGAACCTGACGACGCAGCAGGTAAACAAACTGGCCCGGTCCGCCAGGGTGCTTACCCTGGCGAGCCGCGTGCCAGTGGTTGCTGACCCCTGGGTTAGACAAACAGCTGTCAGGGATCATCTAGGTCAGGGATTCCCAAACTTGGTTCATGGCTTGTTCAGGGTAAGCCCCTGGCATGCCGCGAGAGGCTTTGTTTACCTGAGCGTCTGCAGGTATGGCCACTCGCAGCTCCCAGTGGCCGCAGTTCGCCGTTCCCGGCCAATGGGAGCTGCGGGCAACCACACATCCCACAGCTCCCACTGGCGGCCACTGGGAGCTGTGGGGGGCTGTGCAAGTGGACTGTCAACATAAACAAAATGTCTCGTGGCCCACCAGAGGATTACCCTGATGGGCCGCGTGCCGAAGGTTGCTGACCTCTGGACTAGGAAGAAGAGGGATACATTTAATACATTTAGCTGCCTTGACCTTTCCCATATCTCTTTATAAGGTTCCCATCTGATCACTCTGGTTTTGCTCCCCTCCATCCAACTCAGCAGAGGGGAGCATATAAATACATGTACTATTCCTGCTGATCCATGAGCCCTCCTGATTATGTTATAAAAACCTGCCACCACAGATTTCAGCTGGAGGCCCTTGTACTTATTCTTTACTGAATGGGTCTGGAAATGCAGTTGTCTGAGAAGCTGGCTGGGCAGAAAGCATTTTTTCCCTTTGTTGTACATTTCCACCTCGGTAATGTTAGATTTAATCCTCAGATTATTTGAGCAACCTCGAGTGAGAAAGCAACGTCTTTAACTCTCCATTACTCTTGGCTCTCAAATTGTTGAGCTGGAGTTAAGCTATTGTAACAGCCTTTTCAATCTTTTCAAACGTGCACTTGAATTAAAAAGTGCAGTCAAGTTGGTAAATTTAAATTACCTTGACTCTGAAAATGTCAGTTCAAGCTGAAACAAAATTGTTTTGAAAACTAGTAATTTAATACAAATTGAGTACTGTATGAAGTAAGCATATATTTGAGTATGCAAGCCCCATCTAATGCTATTCATTATACTCCTTGAGAATCTGTGAAATGAATTAATATTCCACACAAAACTCTTCCCTAAGAAACAATATCATCACTCCAAAGGAGAGGGAGAATGCATGTTGCAAGCCCATAAATTCTTAGAGCCAAAATGTTCCTTATGCGGATTATTCCTAGGCGGAATACATGAAAGCAATTCAATGTTTATGACTGGTAGCTTGACTGGCACTGGTAGCTTGAGTGTCTCCATCCCTCCTTCCCCTTTCCCCTCCTCCCCCATTCTCATCTCCTCAAAGAACTCAGAGGGGACTGGCCCAGAAACCTTCCACACATTTTGCTGAAGGCCCAGACCATGCACACAAAGACCTTGCACATTTTCACTGCCTCCCAGCACCCATTGTCAGGAGCTATGGTCACTGGCTTCCACACAGCTCTCAAATTCAAATATGGACTGTGGCGATAGGACAGGGAGTTTTTTATATCATTCTGGAGAAACTAGGATAAGTTAATGTTGAGAAGATGAAGCTGTAACCCAAGGATCGGCAACCTTTGGCATGTGGCTCGCCAGGGGGCGGTTTGTTTACCTGCCATGTCCGCTGGTTCGGCCGATCGCGGCTCCCACTGGCCGCGGTTCACCACTCCAGGCCAATGGGGGTGGCGGGAAGCCGCAGCCAGCACATCCCTCATCCCGCGCCATTTCCCGCAGCCCCATTGGCTTGGAGCGGCGAACCGCGGCCAGTGGGAGACGTGATCGGCCGAACCTGCGGAAGCGGCAGGTAAACAAACTGGCCCGGCCCGCCAGGGTGCTTACCCTGGCGAGCCGCGTGCCAAAGGTTGCTGATCCCTGCTGTAACTCCTGTGGGTCAAAGGGGATATCCTGCTGCACATATGGGCCTACATATGGTGCTACCCCACCCATGTCCAGGGAGTCCAACACTCACAGAGCACCTACAGAGGTGCTCCTGAGTGGCCAGGAGGAAAAGAGAGAGCATAAAGCAGAACTAACTCTCCTCTCGCCATCATCGGCCTGGATTCACTATTTTTTCTCTCCTTTGCTCTTGGAAGAGGAGTGTAACATTTGGCCTTACAAAAAATTGCAGTAGAGATTCATTCCTTACAGTCCTGCAGTCTCTCCCATTTTAAATGACTCAAGCAATGGGGTTTCCATCACCTGCCTTGCAAGACTATTACCATTAGGCATTCTACTTTGCATCACTTGTTTCAATATTTAATTCTGTTCATTAATATTATGCATTGCTGTAATAATATTTATTTAGTACTCTTTTCCATCAAGCCTTGACTTCCCCTGTTTGGAGCTGTTTGGTTACTAATTCTTTCATATGCATAGTATTCAAAGTAGTTATTTCTTCACTACTGTACTACCTGTAGTTTTCTCACATTCTTTATCCCTTTCTACATTCTTCCTTGAAATAATTATGGCTTTGTTTAGCTGGATTACCATTCTTAGTATCATTGTAATTGCTAACATATGTAGTAATTGTTTATCAGTAAACATGTGGATGAACAGATGAAAATAAGCCATAAAAATAATGTAATGAGGAGCAATTTCCATGTAATGGAAGGTACTATGCGACTGCATGACAGAATGAGAGAGATTTTTAATCTTATACCCAAAGTTCCTCATGACAATGAGGTCAAGTCATAGGATCACTGTGTGCAAACCCTGCTCTCAAACAAAGACATACAACTCCCACTGAAGTGAATGAGAATTGATGATATATCTGGGAGCAGAGTATAGGGCTTGATGCTGGAAGGTTCTTAGCACTCTGGCCTTGATTCAAGAAAACATTTACAAATGTGCTTAAAGATAAGCGGATGCTCAAGCTCAGTACCTTGCTGGATCCAGCCAACTGCTCTTTGACCTCAGTTCCTTTCTTCTAACAAAGCAAAATTTAAAATCTGCCCAGGGGAACTATAGAAGGACTCAAAAATATTTGCTTCATTAACAGAGAGAACAACGCCTCTGGATCTGGAAATAGAGAGTTCAAATCAGGATCCAAAATGTGCCAGATTTTCCTGATTTGATCCATAAGTGAGAAAGTCTCGAGGTGAAGAGCCTGATCCTAACTCAGATCAATAGAGTGGATGTGGAACTTTGGTCTAGGCCCATTTCTAATGCAAACCAGTAATTGGTTATAATTATTATAGCAAACTATATCTGTTTTGATTGTTAAACCAAAATCAAAAAAGTTAAAGGACCAGATTATCAGATGATGTAAACTACTATAGCTTCACTAAAATCAGTGCAGCGTGCTGATTTACACCATAAAATGATCTTTCCCCATTTGTGCTTACTGTAGCAAACACATGGAATTTTCTTAATTGTGTTTACTACAAGAATTGATGGGATTTTTTGTTCAAAACTTTTTATGGCAAAATGGTCTTTTAAAATTTAATTTTCTGAGAATATTCTCATTCCCACACACACAAATTTTGCATGTTTTGGTGAAAAACAAAGTCCAAAAAATGTTTTTGCTCAGCTTTCAAAATCATGTTTAATTATGTTTTTTCTTTGTTTGCTTCCCACCCTTCTCTCCCTTCATTACTTTTTTGCCCATTTTTCAGGAGCAAAAGGGGAAAACTAATTCAAAATATTTTGTAAAACATACTTACCATTTTTTAAAAACCTGTTGTATTTTCATAAGGACTCCTGAAGCCAGAGCCTTAACTTGAAGCTAACTGAGCTCTGTCAATTTATCTGAGTAAAGGATCTGGCTCCAAGCATCTTTATTTTAGAAAAGAGATATAAGGTTTAGAAAATACCAACAACACGCAAACATATCCATACATACCTGGCACAGTGTGCTAAGAAAGCAGTATTTCAGTCAGACTCGCAAATAATTTCCATTCACCACATCTCCTTAGAAAATTCTGACAAATTAAATAATTAGATATACACTTGTGGGTGACAGTTTAATTTTGTTTTAATGAGGACAGTAATACACCTGTTTTCAGCACAAAGAAACATTGTGCTTTGACAAAACCACATTATGTTGTCTCACAAAAAAAGCAAAGCAGAGACAAGCATTGAGAATATAACAATAGAAAGTGGAAACATGACAAAGATCTTCTTCCAGTCTCGTTTTATTTATGTATTTTACCCATAAGAGGTTGCTGGGGCATTGTACTCTTTTTCTTACTGGATCACAAGAGAGGGGAAGGATCATAACTTAAAAGAGACAAAGCTTCAAACATGTTCTGCAGTTCCTCCCCTTCATGCGTGAATGAGTAAGTACTAATCTGCTTCCAGCTATTATTTCAATTGCTTAAATGGCAGTATTTTTTATTCATATTTTTGTCACAATTATAATAGTGGCAAATAGCTAAAGAATAGAACTTGCTGGTTGCGATTTGTTTCTACTAGAGACTGCTATGGTTACCAAGGCAACAAACACAAGGCCAAATTCTACAGACTGGCAACTTGTGTAGTTCCATTAAAGTCAACAGGATTGTACAGGAATGCAAGAGTCAGAGCAGAATTTGGCCCAGAGATATTGACTGGCTATAGATACAAGATGTCCAAAAAGCCATCTTCAATTGAGAGATTTCTATTGGCTGAGCCAAAGAGAGGGTCCGTTTTGGCTCTCTGGGAAGGGCACTACTTGGGCATGTTCCTGAAAGCTGCTGACTATGGGGTTCACCAAAGTCATATAAAAGTAAGTCCAGCCACAAGAATGGAGGATTCCACTAGCTGGCTGAATAAATTATTCTGGCTGGCACCCTCTTGGCAAACACTGAAGTAGCTTAACCATTGTAAGCAGTGTTACCCCCACTTCGAGTTTTCTAGCTCCTGGAGTGCCA
The DNA here is from genome assembly GCA_003942145.1 of Platysternon megacephalum. Lineage (NCBI taxonomy): Eukaryota > Metazoa > Chordata > Testudines > Platysternidae > Platysternon > Platysternon megacephalum. The sequence continues at coordinate 1,675,190 of QXTE01000197.1, read as the reverse complement.
GACTGAGTCTCTAATGGTACATCTACACTGCAGTTAAAAAACCTGCAGATGGCCTATGCCTGCTCACTCAGGCTCAAGGGACTTGGGCTAAGGGGCTGTCTAACTGCAGTGTAGATGTTTGGGCTGGAGTCCCCCCTCGTGGGCTCCAGCACAAGCCCAAACATCTACATCACAATTAAACTCCCCTAAGTCCAAGCCCCATAAGTCTGATACCACAGGCACAGGCCAGCTGCAGGTTTTCAATTGCAGTGTAGACATACCCTGCGGGGCCCTACCAAAAGGGCTACAACTATAGTGGTTGCCAGAGTTCTCTGCGAGCTTTAAGTAGAAGTAGAAGGGACAGCTCTCATGGGGCACATAAAAATGACAATTTCAGAGGATTATTTAAAAAAACCCACAATTTTAGAGGAGAGAAATTATGACTTATTATATGTATTACCAGGGGCGGCTCTATGTATTTTGCCGCCCCAAGCACGGCAGTGAGGCAGCCTTTGGCGGCATGCCTGCGCGAGGTCTGCTGGTAACGCGGATTCGGCGGTATGCCTGCGGGAGGTCCACCGGTCCCGCACCTTCGGCGTACCCGCCGCCAAATTGCCGCCGAAACCGCGGGACCGGCGGACCTCCCGCAGCCATGCTGCCGAAGGCAGCCTGACTGCCACCCTCACGGCGACCGGCAGGCCGCCCCCCTTGGCTTGCCGCCCCAGGCACGTGCTTGGTGCGCTGGTGCCTGGAGCTGCCCCTGTGTATTACCGTACCACCTAGGAGCCCTAGTCACTAGGTCTCCACTGTGATGAGCACTGTAAAAACACAGAACTAAGATGGTCCCTGGCCCAAAGAGCTCACAGTATAAGAAAAGAGACAACAGATGGACACAGACAGATGGGGCAGTACAAGAAAACAATGAGACAATATTGGTCAGCATGACAGGCTGACTTCAACACAACAGTAGCATAACCATTGTCAGGTTTTCTGTAAGCATCAGAGCAAAGGACAATTTGGAGGTAGGTTTTGAAGGTGGATAACGAGATACCTTTGCACCTTCTCCGAAGCATATGGGGTAGCAGGAGAGGAAGCACAAAGAAAGCTTGTTAAAAGTTTAACATATGAATTACGAAAGATGGATCAGAGACAAAAGTCGACATCTCAATAACAAATGAGAGATATTAGATAAAGTGGGGACAGACTGTGCCGGGCTTTGAAAGTGAAGACAAGCACCTTATGTTTGGTCTGATAGAGAATGGGGAACAAGTGGAGAGATGCAAAGAGAGGGGTCAAATAGTCTAAATGATGAGCTAGGAAAATGAATTTTTCAGCAGCATTTTGAAGGGATATGAGTAGGAAAAGATTGCATTTGTCAAGGCCAGAGAGAACGATTTTGCAGTAATCAAGCTGTGAGCTGATGAGAGTTAGGACCAGAGTTTTAGCTGTGCAGATGGATAAGAGAGGCTGTATCTTACAGATGATATACAAAAAGAACTGGCAAAATTAGACATAGCCTGGATATGAGTACCTATAGAGAAGGCCAAGTTGGAGATGATTCCCACATTATAGGCCTGAGTGACAGGCAGGACGGTGATATTGTCCACAGTGATTGAAAAAGGAGTCAGCAGGAAGGGTTTGAAAGGCAGAGGAATTCCAGGACTGTCAGTGATAAAGTATGAAAAAACTTTTTATGAGATGCAAGGAGGAATTGTTATCTAACAAGGTGGTCCAAGGTGTCTCTATGCATAGAGACAGTCACAAACAACAAGATCAGATAAAGAGTGGTAAGACTGAAAGGGTGTTTTAGGGAGTCCACCTATCACACCAAAACAATATTATATTTCTTTATAGAAATTCTACACATATAAAAATAGCAAAAGAAAAATAAAAGTATGTAGGAAAGAAGAGTTCAGGGATCAAGCCAGTTCCCCATTGCCCTATAGTCTGCCATCATTCACTGTCATCCTATTTGACTTATTTATATTCTTTCCCACACATTCTCTGAGCCCCCTCTATGTCCCTTCAACTTCTGAAACTCCTCTGCATCCCTCTTCCATGCCCTGCCATAGCCTGTCTCCACTCCATATAGCCCTCCTATTCTTGCCTCCCACAGAGCACTCATTCCAAGACTGGGTAGCCCAATCTTGAGCCACCCAGTTCCCTACCTCAGTCTATAGCCCTCCTAGTCCAGTACCCTCCTCTCTATGTCCCTCATTCTTGGTCCCCCAGACTCCTTCCAAAGGAATAATTCCAAATTATATTACACATTGTCATCAACTTTATGAAAATACTTTTTAATTGAAAAGGAATACATTTTTAATTACTGTGGTATTTTACTGCATATCAGATGTGTTTCTGTTAGTCTCATCTCTTAAGGAGCATATGCTACCTTATAATGAACATTCCTAACAGATGCATATTGAAGTTCAACTTGTATTACTTTATTAGAATTCTACCAATAACTCCTGAATAATGCATTTATTAGACTTCATACTACAATGTAGCCTGCAATTTACTGCATAAGATATGATAAATGACAAAAGATGAGCCCTTCAGAATCTTTCTGAGTGTCATTAGGAATTCGCTCACGTGTTCTACAAAACACCTTACCACACTTAACATCCTTGTAAAATAAGTCCTAGCTCCAGTTATTAGTATCTTTATTTAAATGCAGATCTTTAGATTCCCTGGAGATTGGTAAAACTCCTTGCTTTTCTCCTAGCAGCTCTATGCAAACTTTTCACATTATCCACAAAGAAAGGACTTTTCTAGTTTCTGTTTCTTTTGTAGACAAGATCTACATTTGTTTGTACAAGTCTGCCTTTAATACTGTAACTGTACCTGCAATGATGGGTCATATAAAACAGAAAATATTTATACTACAAGTGAATAGGCAGATTATACACTACAATCATATTACATACAGAACAATTAATCACAACACCACCAAGTTCTTATATAGTGCTTTTCATCAGTAGATCTCAAAGTGCTTTATAAGGAGGTAAGTATCATTATCCCCATTTTACTGATGGGGAAACTGAGGCACAGAGAGGTTAAGTGACATAAGGAATATGAATTCAGCCCCCACAAAATGTAGGGATTTTCTTCCTTAAGCCACATGGTTGGGCCTAGATATTTAAGGAGATTGAGATAAATTTATAACATTTTGTGCCATAGCTGCAATGCAGCTAATTGAGAGTTAAGATGCAGTAGTAATCTTGGAGCCAGGACTCCTGAGTTCTTTTCTTCACACTGTCACAAGCATATAACATGAATTTGTTTAAATCACAATATCCCTAATTTTAGTTTATGCATTTATAAAAACTAGTATAAATTGCCAGATATCGGGCCAAATTCTGCATTCAGTGACACAGCTGTAAAAGCCAGTACAACTCTGGTCTGGAATAATTTAGTGGAGTTAACACAGGTGTCACCTAGCATTGAATTTGTCCCAATGACTTCAGTTGCAATGAGCATCAAGACTTATTGACCTGAGAGGTAAAAATAATTACCTAAACAAAGCTACAATCAATGTAAAGGAGGAAGTGCAGTCTAGAGAAATGAGCACTGGACTGCAAGATATGAACACCTAAATTCTAATCTCTGCAGGACCATTAACTTATTCTGTGGCCTCAGGCTAGTTAGTTAACCTCTCTATTTCATTTTCCCCATCTATAAAATGGGATAGGAATATTTACCACACAGGGTTGTTCTGGGGATATTTAATATTCGTTATGAACTTCAAAGGTGTTACAGCAAAGTATTATTATTAATTATCATCATCATCATCACCCACTGCCTGTGCAAATGAATAAATAATAATGTGCTTATGCCTTACCTCTGAACACCTAGTCATAGATAACAGCAAAAGGCCATGAACTTCAAAAGCACATCATAGAAATATAAACAATGAGTCAAAATTAATCCCTGGTATAATATCCTTGAAGTCAGTGAAATTACACCATGGTCAGAATTTGCACCATATCCTTAGGCATCCATAATACAAAGATTATTAAATGTTGAAGTAAAGTTAGGCACTTAAAAGTAATAAAGTCAGTGAGAATACATGGAAATGTCAAGGAAAGACAACCCTCTTCAAAAACAGTATTATTATGATTACTTATTATTCACAATGCAGTAGACTCAAAGATCCCAATCAGCATTGGGGACCTAGTGTGCTAAATACAAACTTCTAGAAAGACATGGTACCCAGGCCAATGAGCTTACAGCTCAAACTAAAAATGAACGATAACAAGGGCTATGTTTTAGTCATGGGTATTTTTAGTAAAATCATCGACAGGTCACAGGCAGTAAAAAAAAATAATTCATGGCCCGTGACCTGTCCATGACTTTTACTATATATCCCTGACTAAAACCTGGAGGGGGTGGCTTGGGGGGGGGCAGCCCGGGCGGTGTTGCGGGTGCTGGGGTGGTGGCCTGGGGGGCTCCGCAGATACTCGGGGGGGGGGGGGGGGAGCCACAGCCCAGGGATGGCACCACGGGTGCTTGGGTGGGGGTGGGGGCACAGCGCAGGAAGCACCCCAGGTGCTGGGGTGGGGCTGGGGTTGGCGGGGCTGGGGTCATTCCCTACCTGGCTCCTGGGAAGCAGCGACCTCCAGATCCTAGCTCCACGTGCTGCCTCTGCTCTGCCCTAAGCCGTGGTTCTGCAGCTCCCATTGGCTGGGAACCATGACCAATGGGAGTTGCGTGGGCGATGCCTGTGGGCAAAGGGAGCACATGGCGCTAGGAGCCGAGGGAGGGGAGTTCCTGTTGCCCTTTGAGGGAGGCCCCCCCTAGGTAAGCACTGCCCAATACCCCAATCCCCAGCCCTGAGTCCCCCCGCCCACAACTCCTGCTGCTGGAGAGCGGGGGGGCCCAAGACTGCCCCAGCAGCAGTCAGTGTGACTGGCCCAGAGGCTTCCCGAGCTGCTCAGGTGGCTCCCAGAACAGCCGCCTGGGCCGCTGCAGAAGTCACGGAGGTCACGGAATCTGTGACTTCTGTGACCTCCGTGACAAACACAGAGCCTTAACAATAACCAACAGATTAAAAAAATAAATACAACAAAACTAGCCATTTTTTTTTACTTGTAAAAAGAGCAAAGTTCATATTGAGTCACTGAGAAACCAAACAATGTCATTTCTGAAATCACTTCCAAGATAAAAAAAAATAAATCACACTTTAATGTCATCTTTTCTTCTCTTCAATTGGGACCAACACCATCAGACTGACATACTGCTAAAACTAACCTTCAAAAAAAAAATCCCCTCTTTTGAGCAGGAAGCAACAGAGGAAAAGTCCTTTAAACTGAACTGACATACCACATGAAGCAGACTCAATATAAGGAATTTGAAACATCCAGAAGAAGCCAGGTTTATTCTACATAACCCCCCTCCCCCAACCAAAAACGACCACCAAACTGGGCTATCTTGAACCCTTACTTATGTATCAGTCACAGTGATAACTTGATTTTTTGCCCGTTGAGTACAGAATTCAGGATAGCATCCCTTCACTTTAAAGTGAAAGCCTCGTAATATAGCAATGTTTAATTAGTCCTTTTAAATCAGGTGCCCATTCCAAATGACTTTTTCCCCAAGAGAGTAAGAAACTGTATACACAGTATGAAGAGCTTTCCAGTACTGAGATGCTGTGCAAAAAGTGCAGTGAAAATGAGTGAACCTTGAGGAATAAGAACTATTAAGTGGCAAAAGGCAAAGGGGGAAGGAATAATTCAGAATAGTTGAAAACTATCAATAGAAAAAAAATTCTACATATCTTAAATAACACAGATATCGATAACCAATTTGGCTTTCAAAGTGGATGAAAAACAGGAAAAAGCTTTTTGAAAGTTGTCAATTTTTTTCTTCAGTTCTTGATATTTGGTTGTAAAGAGAGATGCATGAAACGTTCATATAACTTTTTATCATCAAGTCAAAATTCAGAACATTTTGATTGGATTTTTTGGATTGAGTGTCCATATGGTTTAAGTGAGTTCCACTGTATACATCAACTGAGTTTTTAAAAAATCTTACTTTACAATTCTTGGTTGATTAGAATTTATAAAAAAGTAGTGTCAACAACTTTGGTGAGTCATTCTTGTATAGTACTACAAGAAAGGGAGAATACCTCCTTAAACTAGCTGACAGCCTGAGAGTATTCTTAGAACACCTAAGCACAGCTCCTGTGTTCTTCCAAAAGAGCAAAGTACTAACAAAGGCTAAAAGTAATTGTCAGCTGACCTTTTGTTTAGACCTAGTTCCATTAAATGTTACAATAGTAATCAATTGGTAGCAAACCTATAAGCAAAACAATATTAATTTCATTAAATGACAGTTTTGAACTGTTTGAGCCCCAAACCAGACTATTATTTTGTAAAGAAAGCTGTGACAGAAAAGTAAAGCAAAATTCACGTCACCAATGACGGATTAAGGTAGAATCAGAATGATCATCTGATTTTGGCCAGGCTCTTAGAAAGGGCCTGTATTTTCACAAGGGCATCACAGATTTGTAACTCTAAGCAAGATCCATCTTAAAAAATCTCCAAGCGCAACGTAAGTCACGTTCAGCCTTCATCTTGTTTTAAATGGTGACATCTGCCAGGTATTAAATTCCTCATTACAAGGAAACTCCCTACCTACACTTTAGGATTCATGATATTAACTACAAGTTTCGTCTCGAAAAGTTCACACTGAATCATGTTAATTTTGTTGCTAAAAATTGACATTAAACTTGCTGCAATAAAGCTGCTCTGATATCACGTAACGATTAATCATGTTCATTAGACACGGTGTCACATTGCCTCAAGGAGAACTCTGAAGGGCATTGTGCCTTAAGGTGATGCAGCATGTGCTCTCCGGGGCTGGCCAGCAGAGCTGGTTAGTGTGGATGGAGGGCAACCCCTGGGCATGACTTCTCCACTGCTTTTGTTGATGGAGCTAGGAAGGAGCAGGCCTTCTTATGTGAGTGCAATGCTCTGTCCCCTGAGGGATGGGGGACAAAAACAGGAGACAACTCCATATACCGCACCCACCCTTCAGCAACCTCACAGAGGCCAACATCAATGTGGCCCCAAAGTTTGCAGTACAGAATAAATCAACCAATAACTGTGAGTCAAGTCATTTTGGATCATTGCTCAAGTTTTTTCCTCTTGAATTTTTACTTATTTATTGTTATTTTCAACTAATGCCTCTGACCTGAGGGATCCTGAAGAATGTAAAATTAGGGCTGTCAAACAATTAAAAAAAATAATTGTGATTAATTGTGCTGTTAAACAATAATAGAATACCATTTATTTAAATATTTTTGGATTTCTACATTTGAAATATATTGATTTCAATTACAACACAGAATACGAAGTGTACACTGCTCACTTTATATTTATTTTATTACAAATATTTGCACTGTACAAAAACAAAATAAATAGTATTTTTTTTCAATTCACCTAATACAAGTAGCAACAGTGCGATTAATTGCAATTACTTTTTGAGTTAATCACGTGAGTTAACTGTGATTATTCGACAGCCCTAGTAAAAATTAATTAATTTAGCAGGAGGGCTTGCTGAGCCAACAGATGACTGGACATGCTTAGTGCATAGTTTTGCATAAAGAAGGTGCCCCACTTGGTGGAATCAACTCTATGGGACATAAATAGTTATGGTGTCAATGAGATATACTTTAGCAGACTGAGGATAGTATAAGGACTTCCAACTGATTCTTCTTAATTCTGCTCTATGCTTAAACTAAGAAGGAGAAAACAACCTGAACTTTAAATTCATGTATTTTACTGACATGAGAATACACTTCATTTTGTTATTTCGTTAGTTATTTTTGTTATGGCATTATCTACTGCTTTGGTATTGCATTTTTGCTGACCAGAGGTAAGCTGTTTTTATTATAGGGTGTTCCATTTACAATTCATCTAAGAGAAAACCATTCAGTTTTGCTTCACAATCCCATAACTTGGAATCAGAACTGCTCACCTTTTAAAACAACAGGAGTTTCCCTCAGGGTACAATAACTATATAAATTGATAGAACAGTATATACAAACTAATTTCAGCCTTGGGAGACTTGCTTTCTATGTTTCACACAGAGAGACACATACAAACATGGGTAATTCACTCTGATTTTATGAATGTGTCACCTGACACTGATTGGTGAGTGACGGCAGGCAGTGCTAAGTAAAAGCATCTAACACAGGTTGGGAATGACTGCAGCATGTCTCTAAAGATAGATGAGTTGGCAGGTAATGTTATAAATTACCATCAGGTGCCAGTCACAGAGGGTAGGAGTCTCATCCTGCATGACAGTCATCGATCCGATGCAGAACGAAGATGCAACCTTTGATGCCATTCCTTGAGGATAAAAGGTTATGCTTCACATTTAGTTATGAATAATAAGGTCATGTTTTAATTAAAGTAGCATCTCCATGGAATATTAGGGCAGGGAAAATGTACAAATTAGTATGACTGTTACAACAATTGTTGCTGGAATAAGAGCCTAGTGCTGAGGATGATAATGCAGTGCAGCAGTGCAATTATATTAATGAGACAAACATCTCATCTCATTAAAATGATCAGAACTATTCACACACAATTTTTTTTTTTTTAAAGGTTAAGGTTGAGATCCAAACTAGTAAAACAAGGAATGCATCATGTATCCTCCAATAACTATGGACACTAATTTCAGATTATTTGATTTGAGAACCATTTCTCAAAAATATTAAGGACTCAAACCAAAATTAACTTTGAGACTGAAAACCCATGAAAGTTTTGTGGGTCTTCTGTGCTCAGCAGTTGAAGAGGCTTTTTTCCTAAGGAAAAAAAAATCCTTTTTCAGTGCCCACAGAATGCTTGACAGTATCCTGAAAAGAGAGCTGGTCAAATAATGGAATAAATGTATTTTCAAATAGTTAGTTAGTGAAAATTAATCAAAACTTGTAACAAATATTTCTCACAAACACTTATGGACTCCATCCAGCAAAGCTTAAGCATGTGCGTAACTTCAAGCACATGAGCAGTCTCATTAATTTCAGTGGGACTATATGTGCTCAAAGTTAAACACATGAATAAGGGCTTTGCTGAATCAGGGCCTCCATTACCAGCTCTTTCCAAGAGAATGTGACGTGGGGCCTCATTCAGAGTATGATCAGGAAACACCAAACCACAATGCAAGGTAGTGTTCTTCCTTGAATAACCAAACATCAGCCAGGCAGTGGAGAATTCTGCTGGCTAACATGTTTTCTTCTGAGTAAGCTGATTTTCTCTGGTACTCAGGGGAAAGCAACTGAGGCTACTTTTTTATATTTACCTCCCCTCACACTGCTAAATTAGAGACTAACACCAGAATTAACCTGTCAGTCACAACGAACATTAAATGACCCAAGAATGGCCAAAAGATTTAACAGCAAATGACAAGAAAATACCATTGGGAAGATGTGCAGGCTGTCAGCATGGTAAACTTATTTATTTATATTTCATCAAACAGCAGAAGACAGGCCACCAAGCCTGCCGTTCTCCCCAACCACAGCCACTCCAGTCAATAGTGGCTTCAATCTACGCTAAATGTTCACGTTGGAATTACTCGGCTGTCAGATGTTAAGTAAAATATAGAATACATCGTAAGTACAGTAAGTACTTAATAGCTTTAAAAACACTTTCCATCATAATGTTACCAGTTGCTTGTCAGAATTAAAAAAAAATTAAAATGTTTAGCACTCAATCTAGCAGAAAACATCCACACTGGAAAGTTGTGGATTCTGACTCCACAGGAGGCCACCCGTATAAACTCATTTAAAAATAAAATAAAATCAAAACCGAAACAGCTCTCAGGTTGAAAATTGTAGAGCCGATTGGGAGGTGGAGAGATTATGCAAATGAGCTGTCCACCTCCCAGGGTGTACAACACCAAATACTCATTTTCTTTACACTTCCTATCACCTACAGCCATGAAGCAAATGAGAGCAACTGCAGACATATTAACACTTCCAGCATGGCTGTAGGACTGTCTGGGCAACTAAATATAATCAGGGTATGCATGAGTTTTCCCATGACATCTGGTGACAAACTGGGGGAACAGACTTCAGGAGCAGACCGTATTTGCATAGACACACCTACTCTGCCTTGATGTTCAGCAGACAGGGCTGCTTTGCCAAAGTAATCCATTTTGGCTTGTTTGAGGTTGCAATTCACTTTAACCCTGAATGCAGGCACAATGAAATATTGTTTTCCTTATTGTATGAGCAGCAGAACTATACTTAGTTTGCCCTGACTGACGGTGTCACCCTAAACTGAACCTCTCTTGCTAAACAGGGAATAGGGATGCCAAATCCTAGCAAAAGTTAGATGGGGTGGGGACAGATGGTCCTACCTGGTGGCGTGGATTTTGCTCAAAGAGTGCTAGAGACATCATTTGACCATCCTCTCTCCAGTGTTGCTGATAAGAATCAATTATGAGCCCTTCTTTCTGTTCCATGATTGCTAGAGCTGAAATCTCTGATTGGTGAGGTTTAGGGGCTAAACCTTATATCTCATGTGGGGACAGTATGCAGTGAAAGACAATGCAGAGACTGCACTAGCCGTGAGGTTCCCTACTAACCAGTGAAATAACTAAGAGCTGGGCTAAGTGGTGGAACCTCAGAACATGGCATTGCTGGATGGGCAGCGACAGGAAGCAGCAGAGGTGGCAGTGAGCAACAAGCGAGGGGAGAGATAGCAGCAGCAACAGAGGCAGTGCTCTCCCCCACACCGCTTTTCAAGGGTTGCAGGTGAACCCACATGAATGCATCTCTGAACTCTGGGTCTTTGCTGACCAAGAGCAATCTACTGTGAGTGGAGTGCAGTAAAAGGAAAGGGGATTGGTGTGTTACAGAAACATTCATTATTCAGACTTTCAAACCACAAGGTGGGAAACTGACGCAAAGGACACTGCCCAACATCCTGTGGGCTGGGAGTTTGCTTACAGTTACATGCTTTTAAACTGTATTTATGGTGTTTTCCCAAATTAATGCTGGGTTCCTGTTCCCTTTTAATAAAAGTTCTCGTTATACTTAGTGCTTGTGAGTGGCAAAGTATTACCTCTAACAGGCACCCAGGGGAGGTGTTTAGTTTGACCAGATTACTGGGTGGGTGCTCAAGCTAGTTCTGTTTTGTAAGATGAACCCCTAGATATTGGACCTGGCCCTTGTTGCTGCCAACACCACCTGGCAGATGGGTTACATACATAAATGAGAATTTGGCCTTGTGGATTACAAAAGGCAGTCGCAAATTTGTATGAGGGTTCTACTTCTGAACTGGATACACAACATCCAGCTTTAAAGCTGGGATGGAGATGCTATCATCTTGTATGTATGGCCTCCTCTGTAGCCACAATCCACATCTTCCCAAGACAGATATTTTCTGCTGAACAGAGCCTTGTCATTTTACAGCTTGCTCATTATGACAAGCAACCAGTGCCATTCTGATAGAAAAATGAAAATCTATTAAGTACTTACTTAATATATTTTATATATTGCAGCTAACAGGAGACAGCAGCTGTGATTGCAAAATTAACACACAGTCTGGATTGAGGCCACTTGAGAAGGTTACATGACGTGTTCAAAAGTGTATACTATTAGCTAACCTTTGAGGTCACTATTTGCTTCCTATAATTTTGCATTCAACCTAATTTCATGACATCAGATGCATGTGCAAGTAAAAATACATTATTTAGCAAAATGCATTATTGATCTTTTTTTCCTTCCAGATTTAGTGGGGGGAAATAGATTCCTTATTTATAAAAAACAGACTTCTGCTAGGCATTAAGACATACCATGGGTATAGACAAGCATATGCCATGACGTAGATTTTTGTATTTCCTGGAGGCAACATTGTTTTTCATCAAGGCTTTTTATTAACATGCTGCTTGATAGCTGTATCTATGTACACCTGCTGGGTTAGTGATCATATTCTATGTTACGGCATGTCTACCTTGGGGAATTTGGGTACTGCAGATGGGAATACAAAACATCAACCAGTATGTACACATTGCTAGTTATGGCTCCAAGGCATATACTGACAAAAGAATGGAAATACAATTTTAAAAATATGAGACTCAGTTTGTTTGTGCGTTATTTTTGAGAGTTTTATTCTGCCTTCACTATGGAATAAATATATTTCACAAACAGCTCAGCTGACTTCAGTTTTCAAGGAACGTGCGTCCTCACCCTGCTCTGCATGTATTTTTTTGTGTGTACCTTCTTCCTCAATAACACAATGTTCCCAAGTAATTTTCTCGAACTTCAGACTAATAATGACCTACTTACCCTGTAATTGGACACTCTCCCAGTAGGTGATAGGAGGGCATCCAAGTTCAACAGATGGAAGAGAACAATGAAAACATAGAGGATACAGGATGATCCTCATTGTCTGGCATAAAGACTGAAGTTCTACTACACAGTGCCAAGTCCATCTTTTTTCCTCTCTCTTATAATAAGGCATTGTTGCTGTCTCTCGTGCTTGTGTGCCCACATGCACTCTCTCTCTCTTTGTTTCTATTGGGCAAAACAATAAAAATCCAACTATTCCACTAAAAATACTCTAAATATGAGAAGAATTCCATATTTACAATTTACCAAAGCCTGAACAGATACTATTAGTATTACAGAAGCTCTTCTGGTTTATTTTTATGCCAGTTCAGATTGATCATTTCAGCACAGAACCATCTCTACTTGTGAGAGAAAATGGATCACTAAAAAGTATCAAAGCCCAACTGTGCTTGCATTAAAGTCAGTGGGAATTGTGGTATCGATTCCCATGTGACTGACAGGAATGACAGTTAGGTTCCATATATGGATGATTTTTTCAAGTAGGCAATTTTTAGCGTCATTAATAGTTTTATTATTAATAATTATAGCCATTAATTCTTGGCCTAAAATGAGTGTTCTATATTTAGAAGGATATACCAGCATTCCATGAGTGAAGTGTTGCAAACTGAGTATCTTATTATGCGTGAATATCATAAGCACCAAGCTAAACCTATCATATACGTTAGTTTACCTTTCATCAAGAAAATGAAAGCTTCCAAAACAGTGTATATTTATCTGAAAGACACGTGACTAGGATTTGATTCTCAAATGCCACATGGCTAGGGTTGCCAGATGTCTGGTTTTCGACAGGAAAGTCAGATAGAAAAGGACAACTGACAGTGTCCGGTCAGAAACACTGACCAGACACCAAAAGTCAGGTTGCCACCTGCAGGAGTAGGGGCAATGCCTAGGGGGGGCATGCGGGGGTAAGCAGTCCCTGAGATTGATCCGCGGGAGAGAGAGGGGCTCTGTCCTTTCCCATTGCCGCCTCCCACAGCCAGGCAGCCGCCACGCTGGCTGGGTGGCTGGAGGGCTCTCATGCTGACCCAGACCGGAGCAGCTGGTGTGAGAAGTGGGTGGTCCCATCCCTTCCTCTCCCCACCTGGGCCTGGCTGCCAGGGTCAGAGGCTGAGTGAGCCGGAAATGTGCCAGGGAGGGAAGGGATGGCACCACCCACTTCTCCTGCTGGCTGTTCCGCTCTGGGTCATCATGAGAGCCTAGCTGCCCAGCGTGGTAGCTGGGCTGCCTGAGAGACTGGCTGTGGGAGGCAGCGACAGCAGGCTGCCTCCTGCCCAGGCCCGGCTGCCAGGGACAGGGGCTGAATATGCCTCGGGGCAGGCGCAGTGGGAGGAGAGAGTCTCCACTCCCTCCCCCCTACAGGTAACTGATGGGGTGGGGAGAGTGTGGCAATCCCCAGGCTGGGCGTGGTGCAGGGGGGAAGGAGTGAGCAGAGGTCGGGATCTTGGGGGAGGGTGGATAGCAGGGGGCAGGCCTCAAGGGAAAAGGGGTGGAGCAGGGGTGTCCAGGTTCTAGAAATTGGAAAGTTGGCAACCCTACATGTGGCAGAAACTCAAGGAGTGACTTGCAGGGAATTCAGCAAGACAAATTATCAGGAGATAGAATGACATCCGATTTAAATGTTCTTTGCCCATACTCTAGCCAAATCACAAGAACTCACAGATATCAGCTAAAATTAAAAGAAGATAAGGTAGAAAAAGGCTTAAAAACAGAAGACAAATAGCTGAATAGCAAATACTTTGCAATTTGAACTCAAAGGAAGCTTGAAAGCCATATTTCTGGAGCGTAGAGATAGCACTTGAAATATGTTTGTTGTAGACACAGATAGTACTACTGGTTTAGTAGCTAACCTGGCTAAACTAATAAAAAAGGCTATGAGAATATTGGAAAATTGAAATGGCAATAGCATAGCCCCAATAAATGCTAACATTAATGACAACTTCCTGATGGCAAAAAACTGGTTAAAATTATAGGATTTAGTACTCTTAGTTATCACCGATCCTTATCACCTGTGAAAATGTAAAAGTGTAATACAGATCAAAAGTCTACATAATTATATACTAATTGATTCCAAAATTATATTCCTTACCAGCGTTCTCACTGCAGCTTATCCCTGCAGTCCATATTTCAAGGATACATTACTAATATTTTAATATCTTCACTTCAATGCTAAGATGCACTCTTCAGTTGAGTCTATAATTACCATACTGTGGGGTCCCTCCTCTCTCCTACCCCGTAGACGTAGATGACGATCTACTTTGTTTTCTTTATTGAGACACTCACTCTTCATAGAACACAATCTCAATACATTTATTACCATGGAACTTGATTTTTAAAAGCATAAAATTGACCAATGGGATTCAGTCTAAAATATCAAAAGGCATTATAGATGGTATTCATGATCATGTTTAAAGGCCCATCTAGATATAATATATTCAGCTCTATGCTAGAGTTAAAACAAACTATACTATGTTTCCATTTCATCTCCCCAGCTAAGTTAAGAAAACCATTTTGTTTCATTTATTAGTAATCTTAAAGAAGAAACTGTGAATCTCTCTGCTTGGAAAATGTTATAGACACATGTTTTATAGATTACACACTCATACATATAGACAAGTACACTTTCTATCAAATAAAGTTAAGCTAAGCAGGGAATGGGTGGGATTCTGCATTTGATGAGATTCAAGCAGAGATGAATTTCTAAACCTACATAACTTACAATTTATTAAGTCCACTCACAAACTGAATCATCTTTTCACACTTTCAGATAAAATTGTTCAATTTGAAAAACTAACAATGTATTACAGTGGTCCCCAACCTTTTCCTTCTGGCGTGCGCCAAAAAAAAAAAAAAAAAAAAAACCCAAGCGCTGCCGGCGGAGCAAAAAAAAACCAAAACAAACCCCGAGGACTCCACGGGCGCACTTACACCCCCCGGCGGGCGCAAAGGCGCCCGCGAGCACCGCGTTGGGGACCCCTGGTGTATTACTATAATTTTATTAAACACTAATTTAATTTAGGTAAATAGACATTCTCTTTTTGTTCAGGACATGCTAGATGATTGGTATTTCCAGAGAGAGACACAACATTATTGTGACAGTGTTCTGACATTGCAGTATTTATGTTGTGACACTGCATTGTTAGGACACGGTATCATCTTTTGGGAAGGCTACATCATAAGAAAACATTGCAAAGCCACGCCCGGGCATTATATTGCAATCTCTGGTGCAACTCTATTTGACATTGCCTCATTTGCCTTCAGGGAAAGATGATAGAGAGGATTTATCTCCCTGCCATCCCACCATTTTCAGGATCCTGGGAGAGATGAGTAAGGGACCCTAGAGACCCACAGCATGTTCCTTTGACTGGCACTCTGCTCATTCTGTGTGACAGTAGGGAGAATGAGAAACTCTGATCTGGGGACTCCATGAGAATGGAAAATAGGGTCTTCAAAATACATGTATGACTCTAGGGCTATAGGTTGAATATCACTGGTCTTAATCATTAAAAAAAGGGAGTCATATACTGAGATTTTTGGAAAACATGAGCAATGCATTAACCCGAATTATTAGGCAGTGCCTCTAGCTATGATTTTACATATGCTCCTTGTTATGATTATATTGATTATTAAGTCAACAGAAAGCCATCACAAGGGAGTGCAGATCTCTGTACCACTGCTCTGTAATATTAAAATGTCATTACTGAATCACCAACTTTTTGCCCTGCCGCAATATTATTCTCTGTTGATTGCCTGCCTGAGTTGAAATTTGAAACTGTCACCCACAGACTAGCAGAAGTGATTCAACTTCACTTATAAGGGAAGTGAAATTAAATATTCATTCAAAGGCTGCATTTCAAGTTCAAACTGACTGACGCTCCTTAAGGCAAAATGTATTTAAATTGCAGCAGATTTTTTTCATTTTTAAAAATTCAGGATGTCTATTTATCGGGGCTGGACAAACAGTCAAATAACCATTTATTCTGAACTTTAGCATGTGGATTATTTTCCCCCTGCTTTCCAACTAGCTCGTTATTGGCTCAGCCAACTTAATTACTGTTTCCAGACTGATCATGTTTTTACTGATAGGCACTGCAGTACTGCATCCAACAACTGGTAGGTGCTGTGATGCTATGGAAAGGAAAATAATACAAGAATTTAGGGCTAGATTGTGCAACACTTAATCATGTAGTAGTTCTCATTTAACTTAAAGGGACTACTTACATGAGTAACTGCATACAGCTGTGAGTAAGAGGTTCACAATCTGGCCCTTACTAGCAGCAGTTTCAGATACAGCAAAAATAGCAATTTGCAGACTCTCTTACTTCAAGGAAAAACAGTCAGATGCCCATAAAAAAGAGTCCTAAAAACAGTAACTGGAGATCTTAGGCTAAATTTTCTTCTGTACCAGACTCTGCTTGGCATAGGAGGGAGCTGGAGGGCTTTGTGTCAGGAAGCTGAGACCATTTACTGCTGGACTGCTGTAAATTGCACCATTAATACAGGGAGCTTAACCGGCACCGCTCTACAATGCCCCTAACACATCCATAATGCGAGGAGTAGGAGGTGCAGGGCCCAGAAAGCTGATTATTTTCCACCAATGCAGAAATTCTTTGCTGGGTATTTGCAGCCAGTTTATAGCCGTAACCATGTAGAGAATCCAGGCCCGTAGTCTTGAGTGTGGCTTCATTTACAGTGTGCTCAAAAAGGGAAGCACACTAGCCTTGTCGAGCATTGGTTAGCACTCTTCATAAACTATCTCCTTCTATTACCACCATTGTTGCTCCATCAGTGGGAGTGCTAGTATAGATAGAGCTCGGTCATTTTAAGCACCATATCACTTAATCCTACCCTGAGCAGGTCATAAGAACATGAGTGCCAGCACCTTACCTACATTACTCTTCTCATTGCTACCACTAGTGAAGCCGGTGGTAGTGAATCAGAGAGAGATTTTTATAAAATTGCTAGTGTAGACAAGGCCAGAGAAAACATCAATAGAAATACAGATGATGGGAAATAAGAAAACCCAGCCTCCTATTAACAGAACAATAAAGGGAAAATATACATTTCTTCAGAGGCTGCTCCAGATAATCTGCAATCTTACACAAAACTTCACTGTGCTGCCTCACTCCTCATCGGCCTAGGGCAGCAGATTGGGCCCAGCCGCCCTTTTGCCCGGACAGAGGGGCAGACAAGAAACCTGCCCCACCCAGAGACAGTTGCCTAGTTTGCTAATAGTTAAAGCAGCCCCTGCATTTCCTGATGCTCCCCTTAAATTCAATGGAAACAAGGGGCTCTGCTCCTATATGATTTAAATAATATCCACTGGCTACAGTGATGGCTGTGGTGAATAGCTGCTACCACCAGTGAGAATTGGTCCCTTTCCTGCTAAGTAAATCCTAGGTCTCAGTTTAAAAAAAACAAAAAAACCAAACAGCCTATAGCTGAGTGAACTCTCAGATGAGGATTCTGGCTCACAGTTCAGGGATTTCCTGACTTCAGCAATGAGAGGTTTATCATATCAGGCACTTTCATTCTGTGTTGCTCAGCTAAGCAGATCCAACTAAGCACAAAAATTTGGTCTGAAAATCTTGAAATTTAACCTGTCTTGCAGAAAGGGTAGTGTCTGTTTTTTATTGTAAGAAGTTAGTATAATTCAATGGAACTCTCTTTGCAAGACATCCTGGGCTACACAGGTGAAATTTCAAGATACCAAGACTACAGAGTCAATTCCTAAAACACAAAACATCACAGTTCAGGCTTGCTCTCTGCTTAGGGAAGTTCCAACTCCCTTGAAATTCAAGATCTGATGTGTCTTCATTCCACATTCTCTATTCAAGCTTCATTTTTCTTGGATATTAAAATGCTAGAGAGCCCCCCATGTAAAGTTAGGACATTCATGCTTATCTTCTTTTTTTTTGGTAACAATATCTTCTCCCTAGGCTTCCCTTCTACATGAAAGCACAGGTCTTGACCTAATAGTTTTCTTCTGAATGTATGGTACTGTGTAGTATAGTTACTTATAGATTAAATTTGGCTTGTGCCTAAGCAGATGCCATATCCCAATTATGTATGAAAGAACTCAGGGCGCTAACTGCAGAACACACATTTTTTTCTCTGTTTCTTTTTGATGAACAGCACAGCAAGATATATTTAATTATTGTTTAATCATGTTTAGCAAAAGTACAGACAAAAACTATAATCTGCCAAGAATACATCCTGGGAAAGATGTATTAATCCATGCAGTAAACATGGAGAATGTAATTGTAAAACTTGTCTTTCTTTACAGAGCCCCTTTATTCATTAATTCCTCTTAATGACAAGAACAAGGCAATTGCTATTGGTTTCTCATGGATCAAAATGCCTATTTCAAAAACTGGAAATCAGCTCAAGAGGATAAAAGTAACAAACAATGTGATTAAATTCCTTTATTCCTCTGGGATAATTGTGGAATATGGCAGGGGCCGAAAGATGGAAGAAAGCTGGTGTGGCACACAGTGCTATATATGTTCACTGGTAAATGGGATAACACAAAACTCAGTTGTTCATATGAAATCTACTACTTATGACTCATTTTCATTGTCAAACACATTTTTATTATTTGTTATAATGAAAGAGACAAATCCTGCCCCTCCTGAAGCCTCGTATGTTCTGTCTGCATAATGGCTAAGCACTGCATATATGGCCTAAAATCATAAATTTTCTTCAGTTGCAAGTGTTTCTTTAACTCATTGCTGAAATCCTAACAGACCATTTACCTTCAAGACAGGTTTGCATCAGGGATAAAATTAATTCTCTCATTGTGGGTTTCAACCCAAAGTGTCAAAGTGATAGGAACTCTGCAGCTGAATTATCCATTTAGTATGCTGCCACTTACAATTCCGCCCAATTACTTTGAAAAGTTTCAGCACATGATCAAAATCTTTCCATGGCAAGGGGAAAAACCCAAGAGTTACAACAGAAGGATAAGAATTTCATAAAACATAAGGTGGCTTAGGGTTTTTGAATACAGCATTATATTATGTTGTAAATGATATTTCATAATTGTCTTATCGTCTTGGATCTACTGAATCACTTTCTATTTGAAAACTTTTACAAGCTCCAGAAATGACATTTTATCCAATCCTGCCGGTGAAAAAAAAGACACACAACTGATCAACATTTTACCAAAATTAAACCATCTTTCTTCCAACTGGAACAATGCTAAAATAAAATTGGCAGGTATCAGTAAGCTCCTTTACGGTGAGGAACAGGAAAAGGTAGGGATGATTTCTCTGTGACTTATATCTGGAAGTTTACACGCTCTCTTTGTACCCTTGTAAATGCAAGCAATTAAAATTATTAATGTAATTTCAAGTTATTGCATTTCTGTTTGCCTAAAGCATATGTCAATCCCTTACAGTTCTCTGTATATTAAAAATTACATCCTCCTCTCATCTAGTCTCAATGCATAGACAATGTTATTTGAACCTTACTATTCTACTGGTGCATTTCAGTCTCAAAGTGAGATGGCTATAGGAGATAAACGTATTCTTTTGTGAGGGACAATTAATACTGGAATATGCTACAACCACTGATAGTTGTAATTTCATTTTGGATTCACTATTTAAAATCAGACAAAGAATGTATGGATTCCTGCATATTTGTTCAAATATCGTATACTAACATTGTGGGTATCAAGGTAGTGATTTAAGATATACTATATCACTCACATGCTGTCCTAATAGAATCTTTTTGGTCAAATAATATCAATGTTATAGGAAATGGTATAGAGTCATAAATTACTGGCTGAGTCAGAACTATTATTTGCTACATGAATTTTTATTAATATATTGAACAAAAAAGTCATTTAAAATGGATCCCAAGTTCCGTTGGTTGTGCAAAAAGCTCAGGCGTCTTACTTTTTCAAGTGAAATTAGCTGAATTAGCTCAAATTAACATCTTTATAAAATTAATGGCAACGATTAAATATTTTTGTGTGAAATTAGGTCAATTTAACTTTTCTAATTGGAAACAGAGGAGAGGTACATGAAATTGCTATGGAGTTCATATAGTGATTTAACAGTTCAGGATTTTGCTGTTTGACCTAATCTCCATTATTCTTATGTGTTTTTATCTATATAGACATTTTTATATATTAAAAGCTACTTGAATAAAGACAAAAGTAACAGATAGGAATTCAGCATATTAATAAAATCACATTTTCACCCAGGCCTTAAGAAATATTTGCTAACAGCAAGAAGTCAGAGATAGCAAATTTTAATGTATGGACTCTTTCTTTTTTAAAGATGGGTTTCCTCTGAACATAGTTCAAGGAAAGTGGGGGAAAGGATATTTAAAAAACCCAAACCTCACAAGCAACCAAATCCATGAAAATAGATTCTTCCATTTCATCTTATCACTTTTATCAGATCTCAATAATTTAAAACTAGAATCTGACAGGCTATAATCAATAATATAGCAATTTGTTCAAGTAGCAGTGTGTTTATGATGGTACTTAAGCCATCTGTAAGTCTTTGAAAGTTGAAAATTATATTGACAGTAAATGGTTTCAAATTGATTTCTGCCATCTTCCTTTAGTGTGGTGATGAAATAGTCTTCAAAAGGCCAAAAAATCTGTGAGCAGACAGATAAAAAATGTGAACTTTTCTGTAAGGAAATGTTACAGCTCATCTAATGTTAGTTCTTGATCAATGAACACTACAATAGTTTTAAATATACAGATTGGCTGCCTTCTCACATACTGATTGCACAGTACCCACTAACAAAAGAAATTTAAAGCTTAAAAACAATAAATGTAACCCAAATGAAAAATGTGGAAAGATGTATACAATTTACTCCATAGAAAACCTATGCTCCCCTAAATACATTATTTTCCTCTTGGTGTTTTCTATTTCTTACCTCCTGCACTTCTCTACCTCCTTCCATAGTCATTTGCCATTTTATTTTGTTCGTGAAGCAAATTAAGCCTTGGTCCTCCTAATGCACCCGCATGGGCAGACCCTTACTTTAAGTGTGGAGTCCCATTGAAATCAATGGGGCTCACCGTGGGCAAAAGTGCCCACACATGTGGATCTGATTGCAGGACTGGGACCTTAGCTTGTGAACTCCTATGGACAAAGGACCTTGTCTTTTTCTTCATCTATAAAACATCACACACACCCATGATTTATATAATCAACATTGTGATTTATATAATTTCTCTATAGGCTGGTTAAAAAATAAACAGAAAGGAGCTAATTTCCCATTAAATTGGGAGTTATTTCTATAGAACATTATTAATTTGTACAGACCCATATGGGTTTCATCCCTATGATATTCTATAGAGGTTTGTGAGGGATGGTTACAGCAGGGTAAATCAAAGGCTAATGGAATCTATTTCAGATTTAGACTCTATTTAGGAAAGAACTTATATTCAGGACAGCTCCTAACAAATACTTAAATCCCATTGAAAAGTCATGCTTAAAATTAGAGACATGCTTAAGGGCTGATCTGAATAAGGATGGACTTAAGTACATACCTAGGTATTTTCCTGAATCAGGGCCTTATTGAGATGTAACAGAGACAAGAATTTGGCCTCCAGTATTAAGATTATATCAAATATACCAATATAACCAGTTTTTCTCCAGATGTATATATGAGTATATAGGTTTTTAGACCATTACCAGACATGAATTTGCCATGTTTACCAGAACACACTGCTGACTGTATCTTTCATTTGTGTCAAACCCTATGTCAACTCTCATCATGCACGGTTTCTTGAACAAATGAAAATCCATTTTTCCAATCCAAAGGGACCTTAATAACATACCTTTTGGGGACCCATGAAAGCTTTAACAACATTTGAAATATTCCTCACTCTCCAGAAACGTCGTGGAAAATCTGTGTGTCTGGTTGTTTTTGTTTTGTTTTGTTGATTACTATAGCAGCCTTTGAATAAATATTTGTGTTATTATACTGTCACATTAAACATCTTACTGCTAGCTTTGGAGGAGCTCTTTTTTGCTACTGTTATCCCTGCTGGTATGCAACACCACAATTTGTTTTGTGTCACAAGTGAGACACAAGTGAGTATAATAAAACTTTTTTTTAAAGATGTCCATTGAGATCTCTCATTGAACTAATGTCGGATATGATTTGGCCAGAAAGGGCTAGGCACAAAACTTGTAGATGCTGAAAAAGATGTTCTGGATGCTGTTCTTTGGTTGGTCAAAGATAAAAGCCAATGTCGTATGCAAAGCTTTTTATAAATGGTGGCAAATTAGTGAATCAATAAAAAAACAAAAAGCAGCCAGGCTTTAAAAGCATTGGTGGACTCCATTATTAATGATCTAAAAGGCTCCTGGTATTTAATCAGTGCATAGAGAATATGTAAGTAGCATCCGTGCCATAAAGGTTCACCAATGTCCCCCCACCCCCGCTGCCAATATTTCCATTATTATATAATGACCATGGTCAGCAAGGTTCAGCATTACAATTCTGGACCATATTTAGCTGCTATGGTAAAAAGGAGTCATTGCCCAGGTTCTTGTATTCAGTAATCCATTATTTTCAATATCATTTCAGTGTATCAATTTCTCTATAACAAACACATATGCTCTGCAAACATAAGCTCACATTATACCTTCAACAACTGAAGGCAAGTGCAGGAAGAGAATCCTTTCATTAACAGAATCTCTTTTCCAGTCTTCATCCTTCCGCAACCCCTTTTTCCTTTTATTTGTAATGCGTAATGTACTCCTTAACTTCCACAGATTGGTGCATTTGAAGATTACTCAGTGTTTCCTATAAGTTAAGCAAGTTGTCTTACTATAGCACTTGGCAGAGTTCTAAAAATCCAAGGGTCTTTGTGCATCAGCTGCTGGGATGGTTTGAAAAGTGTGCCTCATATCAGGGCAATGAAAAACCCCAGGATGTTCTTAACCAGATCATAAGGTCCGAAAGTACACCATATCTTTGGGACTTTGATATGACAGAGGATCTTCTTCATTGCCCACTGAAGCCTGCTCTTTAAGGTGTTACATCACTCCATAGATCTAACTGCTAATCTGTCAAAAGCTTTTGTGGACAAACCTATTCTCCGATTAAGAGGTCAACAATGCTAATCTACATCAGACATATGCTCTTGTCTTGGCCAGATTGTTCTATATAAATATGTTTTCCCCTAACTTAATCATAGTTTTTTCTCTTAGCTTTTAAAACAAATAAAAAGCATTGTGTTTAGAGGAATAATGCATAAGTTGTCCCCCCATAGGAGGTCTTCTACAGGTACTGCCAAATACTACTGGAAATTTTTGAAGTGAAATATTACTCTAACAATTTACACTTTTGAGAGAGAGAGAGAGAGAGAGAGAGAGAGAGAGAGAGAGATATTACACTGTCATTTATCTGGACATTGATAATGGGATGGGTGAACTGCCTATGAAATTTAAACCACACTCTTAATGCAAGACATATTCTGCTGTCAACTCAGCTCAGACATTTTCAATATCTTATAGTGCAAAGGTGTCTTTTTGTGAGCCTGATAAAAAGATATGTACAACATTGTCAATTAAGACAATACGCATATGCCAATGTGAGTAAACATGTTAATTATCCTACTTTTCATTATTATTTCCCCCCCTGTAATGACAGATATACAGATGGAGCCAAATTTTCTGGAATATCGTATGTTCATTTATTCTGTGGAAATAAGTAAATGTTTTTTCCTTTGTTTCAAACATGTTAGCCATAATGCTTTGTTTAAAGTTTCCACTTAAAACAAATTGAATACATTACCTAGTAATTAAAAAAATATATTTTTACTATATTGCAGTTCTGCCTTCCATACTACCTGTTCCTAAATCTTGCCGTATTTTACATAAAGTTGTTCTCCAGTAAGAATTTCAATGCCCTTGTTCTGAGGTTTTAGACAAAAGATGAAGCCTATGAGCACCAGGCATATCAATCAGAAACATCACAGTCAGCACTAAGTCTAATAATGAAAACCATGATTTCATAAATCATCTTCCACGGGTTGGGGTCATCTTTTAAAAATTTCTTATCAGGTACAGCTGGAAGATCTCAGCCCCTCATTTGTCTTTTTTAATGAAAACAATAGAATTGATGTCAGCATACAAATGATGTGACCCTTTTTTTGCTTTAAAATATGCTGGAAAGGAGAGATTATACTTTGCTTTGACCTTGAAGTCAGGTGAAGTTAGGATTTTTTTCCTCAAAGTCCAAGAATAACTTCCTTTCACAGCTCAATAATGAAATACATTTTTCTAATCAGATGTGGGTTTAATTTAATCAGATGCAGATTTAATTTAAAGGAGTTGGTGCTCTACGAGGCTTTACCCCTCGGAGTCACTGCCCACCAATCAAATACTAGTAATTGCCAAAATGTCCCTCATTACTGCAGTTCCTTAAATGAGTCAGGAGCCCTCCACTTATAAAATCAGGCATTTAAATTTCAATAGACAAGTCATTGGCACTCTAAAAACAAAATCCTTTTTTCTTCATTCTGCTCTAATACATTAAATGAAGACTAATGTCACATGTTTCTCAATTACTGATCTGAAATTACTGCTCTGTTTCTGCTTGAAAATTACAGGTCCTGATTCACTGTTGTTACTCTAGTTTTACGCTAGGGTACCTTGCCTGGATGACTTACGTAGTGACTTTCAAAATTCAGTTTTGTAGCCTTTTTAAAATAATTCAGTCCTCAGCACCCTTTTGATTAAAAAAAAATCTTATTTAAAAGAAGTCAAATTGTTTCACAAAATAAATTGCGTGAATATAATGTAGTATAGATGATAAAATGGATTATCATGATACTGAAAGGAAATGATGAGTGGTTACCAGTGAAAAACTAACATTTCTCAATAAGTTTCACATTGTAGTATCTGCATTTACTAATGAGAGCATCAACAGTGTTTGCGAAGGTCTGCTGAAAGTTTGGTCACAAATAAATGAGGAACCAAAAAGTATAAAGGAATCGTGTGTGTGTGTGTGTCTCAATTTCAGAGCTCAACTGCAAACAAATTCAATTTATTCAGATACTGGGGCAAATCATTTGATTTCCAGAGAGCTTTTGTGATTTATTTAGTAAGCAATAAGCACCTGAGGGGAAAAAAATCTTTTGGAAAGAGATTACTATTTATAGAAACTGATATCTTTCCTACTAACCTTGCTAAATTTCAATTGTAAATCTGCTTCCTAACATAATTGCACTGAACTCATGTAATGTGTCATCTGCGTTGCTCCACTAGTCAAGGGCCTGCGACCCACTGACATTCTGCAGTATATTTCTATAATGAATCTTGAGCTGCCAAAATCAATATTAAACATACATTAAAAGTCTGCCATTGAACATACCAGTTTGAAAAACTGATCTAGAAAAAGGCTACCACAATAAAAAGTAAACCCCGCTCCTCAACTGTACGTGCATCAGTGTCAGGAATTGTAAACAAGATAATCTGTGTTGTTAAATTCTTTGTATGTACCCTGTGTATGGGGATGAACTTTATATTTCGATTTCCTTGGATGAATAATCCATTGGGCAGATGAACTACTACAAAAAACTTGATGAAATACATAGAAAAAAAATCTGTCAAAGCAACAGCTAGTGTCCAAAGCAAACCCATGAAGACTGTGGAAGCCCCTTTATAGATGTGATGCATGGAAGATACTCTGGTTCCATGGGGTAGATGATTGTGGAAAAGGGCATCAATCAGTATCTTCTGCACAGCCTTTGGTTAGCCCTGTAATTCCCATGTGGAAATGTCATTGGGAGTATCAAGAACGCCTGAAAAACGTGCTCTGTAGCTAATTTTCAGCAGCCACAAGTGACTGATCCTCCTGAAAGGAGTCATGCTGACAAAGGAAGGGGATACCTGTAGATGATTGACATGGGGAACAACACCTGTCTCCTTAGATCTAGTGCTGCCCTTCCTTGTGGATCCCCTAGATCTAATAGCTAGGAGATGTAGCCTTTTGACAGGTTTGTGGCCTCCAAAAATACCTTATACCTCGAGAGATGCTTCCAAAGAAACTCCAAAAGAGGAATCTTTTGGATTTGTATGTAGGAGTAAGTGATCTAGCCCACTGAACATGCTAAAAGCCTCAAAAATACTACTAAATTTAGCTTGGTACATCAATACTGATCTCTCCCCATGATTGGGACACTCTGACCACAGATAAATGTGTATGCTACAAAGCAGGTGGGGCTGCTAACCATGACCTGTTGTGAATCCCCTACAGAAATCAGTGGCAGAATAACCATTACATTTAACTGCAGCAGGACTGGTCTCTTACGGTCTCATCCTGCAATGGGTCCAGTACCTCTGGCAGGGGGTTCAGAACCTTCAACACTGATTAAAACCAATAAGCACTGAAGATACTCAGTCGCACCGGCAGTAAACAATTTATGGGCAAGGACCTTCATTTTTGTACTTGTTTGTAAAACGGCACACTCTCCTATAGCACCACATAAGTAATATTTTAAATAATTATAATAGATTCAATAGGATTTGCAGTTTTGAAATGATGTTCTTAATTTTACCACAGTTAATGCCCACACTATCTTATTGAGTTCACTCGTGTTACACTGGTGCCGGCTAGGGCAAAATCAGGCCTCGTATTTTTAAAAGGATTTTTCACCTTTAGAAAAAGATGAGAAGGCCAGTGCAGTATCTGTTTTAATTCTTATACACCGGCTGACGTGAAATATTTTACAGTTAATTTGCTTTGTTTTTCTGCATGTCATATTTCATGGATAATTTTCTATTAAGGACAATGACATGATACGATTAACAAACAGGGATACCTTTTAAAATATATAATTAAGATTCAAACTCATTGTTCCCATCTGAATAATATCCTTGGAGAAAACTTGAAAAAAAAAGCATACATATGTGCAAGCAAACACAATGTGCAAGTTTATGAAGTGTTCTCTTAACTCCACAAATGAATGGCAGATTCTCTGCAGGACTTGACCTTGTGAATTGTGGGAGTCCTGCTTGGATTATCATAAACTAACATACATTTCTTGAGATTTGTTGTATACAGGAAAACTATACTCTCAGAGAGCCACCCAGATCTTCTTTTTCTCCGCTCCCTTCCCCCTGCAAGTAGCCAAATGCACATTAGCAGGTCAGCAGAGCCAGCTTGAAATTCCACCTCTGTTGGCTCCTACAATGTGTGTGTTTCAGATCTAGCTATCAGAGGTTTTGAAAGATCTTTATTTCCCTGCACAAGGACCTAAGAGTTGTGTGTAATTACTTTTACCAGGATCGGACATCAGTCATCTTTTCTACCACATATTTCAGATCGTATAACTTAAAGGAAGAATCCTTGATTGATGATTAATTGATGTTGCAAACACATCCATACTCACATACACACCACTTTATTTTTATTTATATATATATATATAGCTATTCCATCTACGTTTTTCTATAGCCATTTTGCTGCACTCAGGAAGGAGAGTATACTGCACTAAGAGTAACGTGATAAAGTGAAAATATATTGAGGAAACATCAGAAACAAGACTTGCAGGTTTCTGCTACCATTGAGTAAAGTTCTTTTATATTATAAAGATTCTTGAAATGTCATCCTAACGTGATTTAAAATCTACTATTTTAAAAGGAATTAGTGTATCATCAGAGATTACTTCTCTTTCCTACTTCTCATTTATTGCTAACCTGAGGAAGTTTGTAATAATTCAATTTAATTTATATTTCCCCAAAGTAATTCAATTCAATGGATAATGCATACAGTGCTTCTGTATTAATAACACCAAGCTGGAGACAGTAGAGTACATATGGTATACAGTGGTTACAATTAAGTAGTAAGACCTGAGACAGAAGCATTTAAATCAGTAGCTTTGCACTGCTTAGGAGAGTAATGGATCCTGAGGCAAAGCTGAGGGATTTTTTTATCTAATATGATTAAAACTATTGATAATTCCTAAAGTGCAGGCTTCAGCTGCTGTTATACACTGCCTTGCTCTAGGTATTAATAGAAAAGTAGGAACACTGGCTAAGCAATGTATTTAATAATTAGGGACCATATTCCATTTTCAGTTACAAGTAAACCAGTACAGGTCCAGAGTGGGACCGCTGACTTCTTATAAGATTGAAATGGTCTATGTACCTCAGTTTTACTCATCTGTTAAATGCCTGCCAGGTGTGTTATGAAGCACTATAAAATTATCAGAGAAAAGGTGCTAGCAACCAATTATTCATTATTAAGCCTGGGCCTATAACCCTAAATCCTTATTCACTGTTTAATTATCATTACTCAGGCAAATTGCCATTAAAGTCAATGAGACAGCTACTTGAGTAAGGAGAGAGTTGAGATGTCAGGATTTACTCTATTATTAATTTTAACATGACTAATATTATCACTGCTGGCCACAGTGGAGCAATATTATCCACAAAGTCGAGGGTGGGGATGGCGTTGGGCAAAGACCCTCACCCATAGTACTGTTATGCTGGAAGAAGTTAATGGCTGCCATCAAGGGGATCTTTGATCTATGGACCATCATAGACTCAGTTAAAACTAACTGGAGTGCTAAACACCCTTAATTCAGGTTAAATGGAATCAGCAATTAAATGTCATTTATGTAGTGATAGCTGGAAACTGTAGACACCAACACCCAAGGCAATGAGTCACTTGGCAAGGCCTGGTCAGGATCTAAGCCATGTGGCCTGAGGGGTTGACCTAAGGGCTTGTCTACATTACCGGCTGGATCGACGGGCAACGACCGATCCAGCGAGGGTCGATTTATCGCGTCTAGTCTAGTCTAGTCTAGACGCAATAAATCGACCGCCGAGCGCTCTCCCATCGACTCCAGTACTCCACCAGGGCGAGAGGCGCAGGCGGAGTTGATGGGGGAGCGTCAGCCATCGACTTACCACAGTGAAGACACCACGGTAACTAGATCTAATACGTCGACTTCAGCTACGTTATTCACGTAGCTGAAGTTGCATAACCTAGATCGATTACCCCCCCCCCAATGTAGACCAGGCCTAAGACTGGTGACTAATGGAGAGGCAACCACATGGATGCAGTTGGCTTACAAAAAACTGTGCTTACTAACTATATGCAAACATACAAGACCTAGCTAAACAATGCTGCTCTGTTCTGGTGGCTTCTGCAAATAGTCAGGGAGGCCCATTGGATGGTTCCCAATTATCTGAAGGGATACTGACCAATTCCTAATACATTACACTCTCTTCAAGGAATGACACAGGTTCATGGCAAGTGTTGCGCCCTTGCCTGTTCTTGCTACTTTTTACATACTTAGGTATATTTTTTGCTACTTGCATCTTGTAACTCCATTTACTGATTCATTTTTCCCTCTTCTTCTCTTGTTTGTCATTGATAGCTTCTTTCCCACCCTATCACAGCTTGAAATCCTCATTCAAATTTCCCCATATACCATTTCAAAACTATTACAG
The DNA here is from genome assembly GCA_003942145.1 of Platysternon megacephalum. NCBI lineage: Eukaryota > Metazoa > Chordata > Testudines > Platysternidae > Platysternon > Platysternon megacephalum. The sequence goes on along the minus strand of QXTE01000197.1, from coordinate 1,645,406 downwards.
TTAATGACCAGGACACACATAATATTTTGCATCGTGCATCATCAGTGCGCTTGAAATTGTACAAACAGAGAAAAGACTTGGGTTCTCAGCAGTGAGAACCTTACAAACTGCATGAGTGGGCAGGGGCACCCTCCAAAATTCTTCACATGTCACACACAGCTCAATCACTCTCACTTTAACTTAGCATGATGCCACTCAGGTTTGGCCCAGCCACCTCTTCATGAGGGTTGCAGTGTCACTCAGTATGGTGGTCCTATCAAATGGGTGTCTGGGGCACTCTCCCCCGGCAGCCCTGACACATCCAACGTATACACTGTGCATAATGTGCCAATGACTGTGGACGTCACTGCGTGTGAGAGGCAGAAATAAAGAGAATAAATGGACACAAATCAGACGTCAAGAATTATAACATTAAAAAACCAGTCAGAGAACACTTCAACCTCCCTGGTCACTCAATTACAGACCTAAAAGTCGCAATTCTCCAACAAAAAAAACTTCAAAAACAGACTCCAATGAGAAACTGCAGAACTGGAATTAATTTGCCAACTGGACACCAATAAATTAGGCTTGAATAAAGACGGAGTGGTTGGGTCATTACACAAAGTAAAAACTATTTCCCCATGCTATTTTCCCCCTACTGTTACTCACACCTTCTTGTCAACTGTTTGAAATGGGCCATCCTGATTATCACTACAAAAGTTTTTTTCCCCTCCTGCTGATAATAGCCCACCTTAATTGATTAGTCTTGTTAGAATTGGTATGGCATCACCCATTTTTTCATGTTCTCTGTGTATGTATATCTTCATTACTGTATTTTCCACTGCATGCATCCGATGAAGTGGGTTTTAGCCCACGAAAGCTTATGCCCAAATAAATGTGTTAGTCTCTAAGGTGCCACAAGTACTCCTCGTTCTTTTTGCTGATACAGACTAACACAGCTACCACTCTGAAATCTGTAATCATGAGAGTGGCCCTTTTAGGGAGCAGAGGCACAGAGCCCCCTTGGGGCACAGAAGTCACTAGAAAGGCAAGTTTTGAAATGGTCATCAAGGAAACTGCCTGCTGTTTGTTCTCTGTGTTCAGGGAAACAGGACTCTGTGTACATTCTTTGTATATAAATAGGACTGCACCTGTCAAGAAATACCTCAGTAAATAATCAATTTCTCGTCATAATTGCAAAGTCCTGAATATTGGCTAATTGTTCAGGTCAATGAGCCAACAGCATTGTGTCTCCTTATTCCCACCAATCTCCAAACAATATAAATGTCCTCCTACCCTCCACTCCCATAGTGAGACACACACCCTGGTACTTACTTCAGTATTGATTACCCTACTTTAACCCGCATTAAGTTTCCCAGAAACCTTGGGCCAGATCTCTATTGTGCTTCTTCAGGTTTTCCCAATGCTGGATGGTATTTTTAGGCTACAAATGCCCTTCTCTGCCCCACACATCTTTCCAATCCACCCTTCACTTTTGCCTTCATGGTCTCCCACCTTCTATCTTCTCTTGGCTGCCAGCCCAATAAATTCCCAAATTCTGCAGCCCCACTGGACCTACGTTCTGCACATTTTTCCTTTATGCTATGAAGAACCAGCAGGCATATAGAGTGCACAGGGGGTCAGGCTAAAAGAGGCAGCAAATGACAGAGATCCTTGTGGATCTGGGTCACAAAGTGGTAGATCTCAGGAAGTTTTTCGAAGGCTCTCCCTTATCTCTATCCCATCTTTTGGCTGGTGATAGATTACTCATCCAAACTAAAAGAGAGCACCAGGATCATCTTTAATCCATGGCCCTTACTGTTCTCTTGATTCTACATAAAGGAACAAGAGAATGTGCACAGGGAATTAGTGCTTTCTGAAACATCTTTTAATTCTTCACAACCTTTCCTGAGGATCAACCCAGTTTAGGAGCAGCAGAATGACATACTGCCTAGTGCAACTCCACCCCTCAATCCTGCCCACTCTCTCTTTTTATTATTTATTTTGCAGAGGTAGAGATGAAGAGCTTTCTTCCTAACCAGACAGCCACAGAAAGAATAGGGGACATTATGATGTTAGTGTCCGAATTCCATAATTATTTACTCCGCAATTGTCTGCAACTTTACTCTGCAGTTGTCTCATTCAAACTAATACCAAGACAACATACACCTATCATGTCAGAGGACCCTCTGAGGACCTGGAAAGCTCTCCTCTGTGTTCCTAACCTTTGGAATGACCAAAGTTAAGACCACCCTCAAATAATACATATCAAGACCCAGTAAGTGTTAGCACAAGATTTCTCATATTTTAGTTAATACCACATAGACATCCAATAACAACGTATTCAATAAAGCTGTCAGTTCTTTACATTCATAGCATAAAATCTTTGGGAGAAAGACTGCATCCTCCTGAATGTGCATGGACAGTGTCTAGCTTATTGGAGGCACTACAGGAATACAAATAATTATAGCAACAACAGTGATGAATTTCATTAAAAACTCTTTGAAACCTGAACTACCATAGAGCAACCCCCACAACCAGAGATTTACAAGGATTCAGGAGAACAAACCATAAAGGTCAAACACAAGATGCTGCACAAAATATAAATAGATATAGTATGGTGTATTATGTACTCTGTACATTTTCAAGAGAACATGAATGAACAATCAGTTGTGTCTATAATATAGATCTGGTTTTAAGGATAAGTTCTTAACTTCATAAAATGAATGCAGGTACTTCAGGTCCATACCCCTTTAATATATGGTTAAGACAGACAGAGGTCAGAAAAGGAAGTAATTTTCATAGTATTTTTTTCTTCATTTAAATATGCCTGTTTTGATGTTTGCAGAATGTTTTCAAAATTGGACCAATTTTTCATTTACAAAAAATGGATGAAAGCTCACTGAAAAATGTTTTGGTAGTAGGATGTCTGGGAATTTTACAGCAAATCTTTGTTTCTTTTTTAAATTTCAAGCTGTTGTCAAGCAGCGACTGGCCATACAAGTTGCATGGTATTGCTCTTCACTCCCTGTTTGAATGGGCCTACCCTGATTAGTACAAAGAGTTGGCATAAGCCGTTGTGACTCATCCTCTCTGGCTATGTCTATACTGCAAACCACTACTGGTGGTGTTTAGGCTATGTGTAACTATAGGCTGCAGTGAAAAGCAGGCTACATCCACACTATCGTGTGTAGCTACACGTCAGTGAAAGGCCTCTGCAGTGGGGGAGGGTAGTGGGCAAAGGCTCCGGGCAGCAGGGGGAGACTTTCCCCTTGCCAAAGCCTTTAGTTGTTGCTGTAGCCGTTCCCTGCACAGCATGGGTATTCCGAGCAAAGGATCTGGTGATCTGCACTGCACCATTAGAAATCAAACCAACCACTACCTCTATTATTGCCTTCATTCAACTGCCCAAACTTTTGGATTAAAGTCACACACCTCCATGGCAGAGTGAGTGTTTGGGAGTCTGTTGCAGCCACACAAGTAGGGGTGGATGAAGTGTAGAGGAATTAAATGTGGCAGAAGCAGAAGTAGGACCAAAGATGGGACCAGCACTACTGAAAATGCACTATATGAGATGACGAGGTTTACTGCTTCCACCTCCATGGGTATACCAACCACTTGCAACACATCTGCCACTGTCTGTGGCCTGTGCCTCCTCTTGGGAGCAACACCCCCCTTTTATCTATAGACTATTGTTGGGGTTCGAGTCCCCCCGCAGAGAGACAGGCAACACTATTATCCCTGGCTTCTCCTTTCCTTGACTCACCTAGAATGTCTATAGCATGTGTGGGTACAGCTTATCATTCTGTGTGTGTAATTACCATCATATTATTCCCTCTTTCTCCCCCCCCCCTCAATCTTCTCTCCCCAAGCCAAAACTGCTAGTGATGGTACAAGGTACTTCTGGATGCCCCTAATAATGAGCAAAATTGCCATAGCACAACATTTTGAACTAGAGGTGGATTTCGTAAGCTGATGTGTTTGTGTGTTGGGATGGGGTGAGCAGGAGGGGCAGTGGGTTGGGCCCTCAAAAATTTTGTAAAAAGTGGAATTTCAAGAACACAGAAATAAACCAATGAAATATTTCACACACACCAACAAAACTGTCATCCGTTTTCCTAAACCTCATGTTTTATGTATGACACACGATGGGACAGATTCACAGCTGATACAAATGGGTGTATCTCCATATAAGTCATAGAAGCTATACTAAATGAGTATCCAGTATATAAATGAGTATCCAGTATCCAGTATCCAGTATCCAGTATATAAATGAGTATCCAGCCCTATATACGCATACACATCTAGACACCCACACTAATAGTGCATGGTTTGGTTGTTCTACTTACGCTTGCACTGAGCAGTATCTTTCCTTTGCAAAATTTTATGCTACAGTAGCAAAGCCCACATTGGCTAAAATTCTTCTCAAATGGACTGTCTGCATCACATATTGGAATTTATGTGAACTTCATTAGACATTTTGGTAATGTGACTTTAAGGAACAGCAACGGACTACATTAGAGTGTCTTTGCATGACAGAATGACTAGTGTTTAAAGATGCACAACTTTTTTTTATGTGACTGATCTGTGGCAGTCCCATTAAAACAAGATATATGCTTTCACATTATCCTGAAAAGGGATTACATTAAATAAAACATTTTTGACTGACATAAGTTTCCTATCACTCAGTTTGTCCTTTGCTGACAAAACAGGAACACAATAAGAAGGAAACCCTTGTCCTCAGGCTTTTTGAAATTACTTGGAGACATACTGTATTATTCAACTGTCCCTGAAATTCAACTGTCCCCTAAATTATTGACTTAGGCTGCTAATGTTTGTATCTATCTTTTCTATTTCTCAAAGGATATATTAGTGTTAAGATTTTCTTGACAATAGGTTTATATTGACATTTCTCCACTTTTACAGAATTATTCTTTCATCCCACATTAATGGCATTTTTATTGCCATATATATAATTCTTTAGTGTTTTGTTTTGGTTCCAGGAAATAAAAAGATACAAATTAGATGAACTTCAGTTATTTCATTATATTATTTTTTATGAATAATAGTTTGGACCTGCCAATTGTGACCACAGTGGAATCAACCAGTTAATGGCCCAGTCCCCAAATGGATAGTCAATGATCTGGATCTAAATATGTCTGTCGGGGCTTTATGCACCCTATACCACAAGTTATCATGTCGACTCCAAAAACACTTTGAACTAAAGAAGAGTCTCCATTAGTAAAGCAATAATACACAAATACCACTCATTTAATTATACCTCATATGTCAGCCTCTCTCAGGGGTGAAAGTAACTTAAAGGACTTAACGGTACGCCGGAGTCCTGAGCGGGGGTGTGGCCTCAACCGGAAGAGGCGTGGTCTCAACCGGAAGAGGCGGGGCCTTTCAAGATTTTAAAGGCCCTGGGGCTGAGGCTGGGAGCCCCAGGGCCTTTAAATCACCCCAGAGCTACCAGCTGCAGAGGCGGCTGGGAGCCCCGGGGATCAGGGGCGAATTAAAGGGCCCGGGGCTCCGGGCCCTTTAAATCACCGCGGGAGCCCGGCAGGGACTTAAAGGGCCCGGGGCTCCCCGCAGCGGCTGGAGCCCTGGGCCCTTTAAATCACCGCCGCAGAAGCCGGTCCAGTCCGGCACGGCGTACTGGCTCTTGCCGGTACGCCGTACCAGACCGTACCGGCTTACTTTCACCTCTGGCCTCTCTCCATTAAGTGTTCAAAAAGAAGGCTTGCACCTGGCCAAGCCAACATGCTACATGTCACAGCTGGAAATCACACTGTCCATACCTTATATGTCTGCTTTATCAGAAGCTTACCAGAGTTGATCCCGTCCATGTTGCTCGTATAACTTCGTATAATGTATGCTATACGAAGTTATTACGTTAATGGCATTTTCATTGCCATATATATAATTTTTTAGTGTTTTGTTTTGGTTCCAGGAAATAAAAAGATACAAATTAGATGAACTTCAGTTATTTCATTATATTATTTTTTATGAATAATCGTTTGGACCTGCCAATTGTGACCACAGTGGAATCAACCAGTTAATGGCCCAGTCCCCAAATGGATAGTCAATGATCTGGATCTAAATATGTCTGTCGGGGCTTTATGCACCCTATACCACAAGTTATCATGTCGACTCCAAAAACACTTTGAACTAAAGAAGAGTCTCCATTAGTAAAGCAATAATACACAAATACCACTCATTTAATTATACCTCATATGTCAGCCTCTCTCAGGGGTGAAAGTAACTTAAAGGACTTAACGGTACGCCGGAGTCTTGAGCGGGGGTGAATNTTATATTGACATTTCTCCACTTTTACAGAATTATTCTTTCATCCCACATTAATGGCATTTTTATTGCCATATATATAATTCTTTAGTGTTTTGTTTTGGTTCCAGGAAATAAAAAGATACAAATTAGATGAACTTCAGTTATTTCATTATATTATTTTTTATGAATAATAGTTCGGACCTGCCAATTGTGACCACAGTGGAATCAACCAGTTAATGGCCCAGTCCCCAAATGGATAGTCAATGATCTGAATCTAAATATGTCTGTCGGGGCTTTATGCACCCTATACCACAAGTTATCATGTCGACTCCAAAAACACTTTGAACTAAAGAAGAGTCTCCATTAGTAAAGCAATAATACACAAATACCACTCATTTAATTATACCTCATATGTCAGCCTCTCTCAGGGGTGAAAGTAACTTAAAGGACTTAACGGTACGCCGGAGTCTTGAGCGGGGGTGAATCCTCAACCGGAAGAGGCGTGGTCTCAACCGGAAGAGGCGGGGCCTTTCAAGATTTTAAAGGCCCTGGGGCTGAGGCTGGGAGCCCCAGGGCCTTTAAATCACCCCAGAGCTACCAGCTGCAGAGGCGGCTGGGAGCCCCGGGGCTCAGGGGCGAATTAAAGGGCCCGGGGCTCTGGCCACTGCGGAGCTCCGGGCCCTTTAAATCACCGCGGGAGCCCGGCTGCCGGAGCTCCGGCGGGGACTTAAAGGGCCCGGGGCTCCCCGCAGCGGCTGGAGCCCTGGGCCCTTTAAATCACCGCTGCAGAAGCCAGTCCAATCCGGCACGTCGTACTGGCTCTTGCCAGTACGCCGTACCAGACCGTACCGGCTTACTTTCACCTCTGGCCTCTCTCCATTAAGTGTTCAAAAAGAAGGCTTCCACCTGGCCAAGCCAACATGCTACAGCTGGAAATCACACTGTCCATATCTTATATGTCTGCCNGGGTGAGGGGAAAAATCTATCAATGATGAACAAGAGAGGGGGAGGAAAAAATTAATCAGATAATGGAGTTACAAGATACAAGAGGGTTGCAGAAATATACCTAGGTATGTAAAAAAGTAGCCAGAACAGACAAGAGAACACCACCCACTATGAACCAAGTGTCATTCCTTGGAGAGAGTGTAGTGCATTAGGAATAAGTCAGTATTCCTTCAAACTGTCAGGGACCATCTAATCAGTCTCCTTGTCTTATTGCAGAAGCCACCAGAACCTAACAGAGCAGCAATGTCTCGCTGGGCCTTGTATGTTTAAATATAGTTAGTAAACACAGTTATTTGGAACTGAACTGTGCCCATGTGGTTTCCTCATATTCTTAATGTTGTGTAAAAGAGCAAAGACACAACAGAGTCTTTCTTTTCTTAGCTCTTCTAAGTAGGATGCTACACACCTGCTAAGAATGTTGCAGAGACCAACTAAGATGCAGAGAATCGTAGTATTATTAGTGCTAAGGAAAATTTAGTGCAAAGGGGAAGTTTAGAAGATAAAGTATCCCCAGTGATGCTGACCCCTACAATAGTATGAATCATCAAACCCTCCAACAATTGTGCCACTCTGAAATCCAGGATAATCTTTTCCTTTCTGATCTTCCAACATCTGTCATGCAGGCATACCATATGCTGTATGTGAGAGGCTGAAGTAGCTCAGCCAACTAAGCAAAGAACAGACCAAAAATTAAATACGAATTTCTCTCTATATATATTACAAGGATACCAGCAATTCTGTCTTTGGTACAAAAAGTTGCCAGTAAAAAGAAATTAAATCAATAAGGAAATCTGGTCTAAAAAGAAGCAGGCAATTCAATGGTAAAACCTGTGTACTATGTATAGAAATTCACTGCTATACTACATGGGGATATGATAGGTCAACCAGGGCAATGGCAGCTAGACAAAGAAATTTAGATGGTTAGAGTAGAGTTCAAGCATTATGTAAAACTAGACCGTCCAACCACTGGAAAAATACATTGCAGGGAACACTTCTGCATCATCAGGGAATAAATTAGATGACCTCATATTATTTAGTATTGACTACGTGCTTTGAGTTGTATGCAATACAAAGAAAAAGATGGCCTCTTCCCTGAAGAGCCTACAGTATAAACAACAGACAAATAGACAACACGATGGGAAATCCCAGGAAGGGAGAACTTTTACTTTCAGATTAACGCTTTTTCATTTTCTCCTATATTTGAACATTTAAAATTTAAGCACATATATATTACATCTGCGTATATACTTGCACAAACACCAATACACTTCAGTTAGAGCGGCATGTGTTGCCATTGACATCACTGGGGCCAGGGTTTCACCTAACATGTCTCAAGCTGAGCACCAAAACGAAGGCATCCATAGTCACTGGCCACTTTGGAGAACTTGGGCCCAAGTGACTCATAGGCCTGGTCCACACTAGGGGCGGGGATCGAAGTAAGATACGCGACTTCAGCTACAAGAATAGCGTAGCTGAAGTCGAAGTATCTTACTTCGAAGTACCGCGACTTACCTCGCGTCCTCGCGGCGCGGGATCGACGGCCGCGGCTCCCACGTCGCCTCCGCAACTCCGCTCGCCCTGCTGGAGTTCCGGAGGCGAAGGGAGCGCGTTCGGGGATCGATCTATCGCGTCCCGACGAGACGCGATAGATCGATCCCCGATAATTCGATGGCTACCCGCCGATCCGGGCGGGTAGTGTGGACGTAGCCATAGAGAGCCACTAGCAGAGCAGGAATAAAACCTAGCAATCATGACTCTCAATTTCCTGTTCTAATCATTAGATTGAACAGATAATTTATGTGCATGTTTATGAGATTAAAACCATTATTATTTCCTTGCTTTTCCTCTCATTGTAGGGTCTTGAATTTCTGTTTGCTACCAGAATTCCCTTCTGCTTCTGGGTTCATGCACATCTGCACACAAACCCAATATGAAAAAAACCCAACCCACTGGTTCTTTGTAGTTTAAGCAATTTCTCAGGGAGCAAGACATATCAGGAGAATATTGTACTCACCTTTAGAAAGATTTAATTTGGGCTATTTCCATAAATTCAATCCACATGAGAGCTGCTTCCACATTGTGTATTTGTTATTGGCAGGTCAAGTTTTCCCATTGTAAAATGATCCTGGTAAATGATTTACTTCATCATAATTCAGTACTTGGATATGCAAACAAGAAAAATAAAGGGGAAGTGGGGAAAATACCATAAATGAGTTCTTCTTGTTTTTGCCAAGTAAAGTGCTTATGTTAGTTTATCACCATCTTCTTAGAGAGATTATTCTGTTAAATTCAAATAAATGAAAAGTAATGGAAAATGAAAAAGGAGTTGAATTGCCTGTGATAGATCTTCAGAGTTTAATAAGTACTGATGTTGCACAGTGGTTATNTCGAAGTAAGATACGCGACTTCAGCTACAAGAATAGCGTAGCTGAAGTCGAAGTATCTTACTTCGAAGTACCGCGACTTACCTCGCGTCCTCGCGGCGCGGGATCGACGGCCGCGGCTCCCACGTCGACTCCGCAACTCCGCTCGCCCTGCTGGAGTTCCGGAGTCGAAGGGAGCGCGTTCGGGGATCGATCTATCGCGTCCAGACGAGACGCGATAGATCGATCCCCGATAATTCGATGGCTACCCGCCGATCCGGGCGGGTAGTGTGGACGTAGCCATAGAGAGCCACTAGCAGAGCAGGAATAAAACCTAGCAATCATGACTCTCAATTTCCTGTTCTAATCATTAGATTGAACAGATAATTTATGTGCATGTTTATGAGATTAAAACCATTATTATTTCCTTGCTTTTTCTCTCATTGTAGGGTCTTGAATTTCTGTTTGCTACCAGAATTCCCTTCTGCTTCTGGGTTCATGCACATCTGCACACAAACCCAATATGAAAAAAACCCAACCCACTGGTTCTTTGTAGTTTAAGCAATTTCTCAGGGAGCAAGACATATCAGGAGAATATTGTACTCACCTTTAGAAAGATTTAATTTGGGCTATTTCCATAAATTCAATCCACATGAGAGCTGCTTCCACATTGTGTATTTGTTATTGGCAGGTCAAGTTTTCCCATTGTAAAATGATCCTGGTAAATGATTTACTTCATCATAATTCAGTACTTGGATATGCAAACAAGAAAAATAAAGGGGAAGTGGGGAAAATACCATAAATGAGTTCTTCTTGTTTTTGCCAAGTAAAGTGCTTATGTTAGTTTATCACCATCTTCTTAGAGAGATTATTCTGTTAAATTCAAATAAATGAAAAGTAATGGAAAATGAAAAAGGAGTTGAATTGCCTATGATAGATCTTCAGAGTTTAATAAGTACTGATGTTGCACAGTGGTTATTAATTTCCTTGGATCCAAATACGCCCTTTTCTGACAGGCCTCAGATTATAGTTTTTATTTTACTGTTTATCGTTCCTCTTTCTGCATATTGATCTTGGATAATCAGACATCCTAGTTTACGAGCCGTGCCCCAGTTTGCAAGGTCGGTTCCACTGCCTCAGACAGTTTTACAAAAAAAATTGTTTTGTCAAGGTCTCACTGAAAATATTTGGTCACCTGCTCATCTTACTACCCAGCTACCCTGTAGTGCCCTCTCTGACCCACAGCAAGTGTTGTGCTTCCCCTTCCATCTAGTGCTCAATGGCTACCTCTCAGCGCTTTAGTTATTGTGACACAGAGTGATTAGGTGTGAGGGAGGGAACAGCTGCTCTGAAGCATCATTTTTGTGNTTTGTCAAGGTCTCACTGAAAATATTTGGTCACCTGCTCATCTTACTACCCAGCTACCCTGTAGTGCCCTCTCTGACCCACAGCAAGTGTTGTGCTTCCCCTTCCATCTAGTGCTCACTGGCTACCTCTCAGCGCTTTAGTTATTGTGACACAGAGTGATTAGGTGTGAGGGAGAGAACAGCTGCTCTGAAGCATCATTTTTGTGCTCTCTCTCTCTTTCNAACATTTGGATTCCATACAGTGTGATGCAACATCTGAAAAAAGTGAAACCACACAAGTAAATCTCAGGGCTAGAACTTCAGCTGCACAAAGGCGCCCTGAAGATGCTTATCTGGCTAGTTGAGTATTTCCCCTGCTCAAGAGAATCCTCAGATTGCTCAGATATGCCATAGCAGCTCTTATGACACCCTCTCCCCAGCTCGCAGGGCAGGAGCATGGCTAGACATATAGGACGATGACTGGCCATCCTTCCAATAATGGAAACTAACACAGATGAGAGTGGCTTTTTATGCTTTTCTAAGCTGCACCAGGGTAATGAGCCAGCACTGAGCAGGCCAAGGATCAGCATGAGTGTAAACCACACCTTGGCCCCCTTCTGATATTCACAGAAACATCCTCCACTACAGCTCAGCATCTGGCCCTTCAAAGTGCCTCTCTCTCTCTCTCTCTCTCTCTATGCTACCAACTGAGAAAGTGTCATACATGAAGTCTGTAAAGGCAATATGACCAGACTACCAAAATGTGCTGAAATCACACGATGCAGAAATTTTGCTGAGCTCCTCTCTGTGGAAAAAAAATATTTCCATGTAGAAAGATGAGAAGCATTTCTTCTTCACCTTTAATTAGCCTTATAGATGCTAAAAGAAAAGTATAGGTCTATGAAACTAAGTTTACCTAAGCAGGTGTTGAATTCATAATGGGGCCTTGAAATACACAGTTCATATTTTAGTTTTATCTGTCCCAGAAGCAGACAAATAAGTTTTGCGCAACTGCAAATTTGTATATTAGATACATATGCCAAGTGCTGTCTTTGGTTTACAAATAACTAGCTATTTCAGAGTTTTTTGAAGTGAAGTTGCAAGCAGGCAAAGCCAAAAATTGCTAGAATGATACATAGACTTTTGTTACAAAAGCTTTAGCATGTGTGTAAAGTACTTTTCCTGTTATAAGATCAAAGTGGGCAAAATGCAGAATTACTATTCCCTCAGAAGAGCTGCAAATGAATGCCATCAATTCCAAACATCCTGCCTGAGGTTAAATGTGGGTTTGAAGACACCTAAATCCATGTTTTCAAGGCCAGATAGGAATACTGTTGAAGTTGACCTACTGTAGCATGGATAGGCAACTCTACAATAATTGTGCTAGTCTGAATCCTGGGATATTTTTTCCCTCTTTTACCTCCCAATATCTGCCTTTACTGTGAGATAACTGAATATGAAGGAAAGAGGAAGCTTCTAAAAAGTCAGTATCTCCCAAGAATTATCACCCTGATACCATACTTAGTTTCTATTATAATCAAATGGGAAAACTGTGGTAATCTGAAACACCATAAAGTTGCAAATACTGGCTAATGTTGATTTTTTAATATTGAACACTATAAGGGTTAATGATTTAAAGGAACACCCTCTCCTTTTTCTCTAACATGCATAATTTTCAAACTTAATGACAATGACAAAACTTAAGCAAACAGTTCTTTACACATGTAAATTCAATGCTTAAAGATCTTTTCCCCTACCTTTCTCTATTTCAGGAAACCAATTTTCTTATTCCCATTCCCCTGCATAACTAAAATTGATAAGGTTTCAAAATTAAAAGAAAAGGGTACATTTGCACTTTAATCACTTGTCTGGGTTTGCTGAACATAAATCAGACTTTCACACCACACCAGCATGCCAGAAACAATATTCATGTAGCAGTACTGAGATCACTTAACCGTCTTATACATAACGTGCTTTAGGCTGCAGAAATTCACTGAATCTATTGGTCTGATTGTTCCTGTGGCTTAGAGCACATTACATAAGGAGAAAAAAAGAGCCTTAAAGAGTTTGGTTTCCTGAACAAAAATCATGCAAATTGTGCCCCAACACTGACAATATAGTCAATTTCACTGGACTCTTAAATGAGAAAACAAAATTAGGCTCTAAGGTTATCCATGCAATATTAGTCAACAGCACAGCCTATTGCTTCCTTACAAAAACTTCATGGATTTTTAGTTGTCTCTCCCCATGCCAGGAGAAAGGGGAAGGGCCAAAGAAGAGTCAGGATTCTGGGACTCACACGGCCCTGCCCCAAAACCCAGTGACACATATAAAGGAGGCCTGAGCGCAGGGTGAGGGGTCAGTGGTGGCAAAGGGAATTAGGGACAGTCATGGAGACCCCAGATAAGGAGAGAGAGTGGAGCAGACAGGAGGAGGTGTGGCAGCCCAGTAACAACCCTCATCACCATCCAACTTACTGCCCTGAGACCAGCCGTGCACAGGGAGCCATGACTACCACTGGCTTGGGGAGTTCTCAGCAGCCCCTGAGCCAGGGAGAAGGTGGCAAGTCATGCAGGGTAGCTGCAGACAGATCTGTGAGGCTTGTCCGGTCTGGTCCTTAGGCAAAAGCCTGTGTCAGCTGTGGTCAGCCTGGGTAATGGTGGCCCCACCTCGCAGCAGGCAGGGGAGTGCACTGCTCAGAGGAGGGTGGTTTTTCCTTTTCACTCTTCTTAGGACGACCCTTGACCACAGGGAGTGAATGGTTGTTCCCCCTGGTGAGTGCACAACCAGTGCATTCACCCACCTCGGAAGTGGGTCTTCATTCACTAAAGCCCTATGAAAAAGTACCTAGTGACCTCTCGAACCAGGGTCTCTGTTGTAGGGGGTGATTTTGGGCTTGCACAAAAAGGGTGGGTCTGGATACTGCTCTGATAGTTTGTGTGGAACACCGAGTGAAGCCGAAAGCCAGTGGGCAGGGCATTGGCCTCATCACATGCCCCTATCAAACTGATGGGCCAAGTTTCACCACCCCATGGAAGAGACTGTTACTGTTTAAAGTGGGTTTATTTGTATGTATACTTATAGGGCAAATAGTTTGGCATGACTTTTCATCTGTGTGTAGGAAGAAGAGTAAGTATTGCTTTAGTATATTTTAAAACCTTTTAAATACTTAGTATGTTTTGAAACCTGCTAACAAGTTTTCTCCTGTTTTTAGGCTGTTCCTGAGAAAGGTAAATCTGGTTGATTTCTTTTTAGGTGTGTTTGCCCTTTTTACCAGTTTAGTTCAAAATAAAGCTGCTACCCCAGTTAGGGGTATTTTACTTATTGTGAATCTATCTAGTAACCTGAAGTTGGTAAGAGGAGCAACTGAGGAAGAGGTACCATGGCGGGAGGGCAAGGTGATTTGGAAGCTCCCTCGCCATAGTCTCCAGTGTTCATACTGATGCCCAGGGTCTCACGAGCAGCTGTAACATCCCTGAAGAGGGAGGGTAATTAAGTTGCAGCCTTAAACCGAATCCCACAGTGTTGTGGGATCCAGCAAGCAAGGTCCTGCTGGTGTAGACTTGCTAGATAGATCTGGGGAAAGGAAGTTTCCTGGAGTTATTAAAACCACCCCCAGCCTGTCCCTCTGGGTAACACCAGGGGTGGTAAGAGATGGGTTGCTTCTCATTCCATCAAGGTAATTTATGGTGGGGGGTAGGGTCCCATTTTACAATACTCCTGCCCCAACCCCATTTCAAGCACTTTGATAAGAAAGATGAATATATGAAATATATCTATCGTTTAAGAATGGCAGATGCATTTGAATATGGCTATGTGTAGGATTTGCTCAGTCCAAGACAGGACTACTTCACGACAGTGTGTCAGCATTGACACCCACTAATCCTCAACAAAGCTTTTCTGACAAAATAGCTATACTATAGTGGCAACCCTTAGGGAAATGTATGATTACAGAAAACTTCTGTTTAATTCTGTGAATCCTGTACAAGGCGTACTTTTAGTGTTAGTGGGGGATTTAGTTGATCATCCTGTTTATTCATGTAACTGAAAGAAAGAATGGCAATTGTGGAGCAGAAAAGTTTGTTATATTGCTGTTTTTGCTTGCTCCTTATTATTGGAGAGAAAGTGGAGTGACCCTCTGAATTTGAAAATCAATATTAAAGCTACCTCAGTGCCTCAAGGCCAATTTCCCTTCTACCTTCTCAGTTTTATCATAATTTCTTCTTACGTTATCCTTATAATTAACACAAAAAATACTTCTAATTTCTTACAATTTAGTTGAGTTTTTCTAGAGGATGATTTATTAATATACACATACCGAGCTAATTAGTCAGCTCCATATCACAATTGCCTTCCAATATCAAAGATCCCCTTTATATTGACTATGGATCTGGATAGAATTAGAAGCATAAAATGGTTTAAATTCCAAAAGAAGATTATATACTCTATGAAATACTGTCTTCTTAATCTTTAGAAGATCCACCAAGCTCTCCCATCATTACGTAATGACAAATCTCTGGAAGTTTCTTCACAAGAGAATATTGTGGCACAAAACTGGCATTCCAGGTCAGCAGTGTAAAATCACCTAAACCCATTGATTTTTAAGGCCAGATAGGACTACTGTGATCACCCAGTCTAATCTCCTAAATAGCATAAACCATAAAACTTCACCCAGTAGTTGCTACATCAAGCCCAATAACTTGTTTTATCTAAACCATATCTTTCAGTAGGAAACCCAATCATGATTTAAACCTTTCAAGTGGTGGAGAGTCCACCACATCCTATGGTAAATTATTCCAGTGATATATTACAATCACTGTTTATATACAACACATTCACTTCCAACTTGAATTTTTCTAGTTTCAGACTCCAGCATCTAACCTCCGCCACAGCCTCTTAAAAACACAAAAAATACCTCCCATCGACAACAGAGGTGATATAAGGCCATAAATATCATGCTTCTCACCACAACTAAGATTTCTGAAGAACCAGTGGTAATATTTACCAGAATTTACTGTACCAGATATATAACTTTATCAGCTCACTTCTGTTAGGAAAAAGCCACCAAATGTTTCTCACTGTGAGAACAATAGCACTCATTGTTATAAGCATTCATTTAAAGTAACGTAACTATTTTGAAACTGCTATTTAGTAAGATATTAACTACGAACGCTAAGTATAAGTAGTGCCTGTCCAAAAAAATATGACAGTCTACATATTTTCCTCCTATGCACTTTAACTCTTCCTCTGTACGAGAGCTTCTGAAAACTCACATAATTCCTACTGAGAATTAAGAGCCTGCTTCCTCTGAAAGACATTTTTCTAACAGCTCATCATTTCCACAATCTCCTGGCTCATAGAGATAGGTAGGGATTAAAATCTGCCCTGCAGTCACACATTCTAATTCCACAGAGGAGTGGCACAGTCAACTGGTATACCATTGCCAAGGCTTGAATGGCACTGCTCCCGCTCCAGCTCAGTCAGGTTCCCTGGGGACTGATTGCTACCATAGTAGCAGAGAATATCTCCGTTAATCTCCTTTAACTGCTGTTGACCCATCTCTGCCATCCCCTCCCAAGTATGTAATAAATCAAGTGCATTTTACATGAAAAATGAAGTAATTACTCAGTGAAACCAATGGCTAATTGCACACAGAGGCCTCTGGGAGATGTGGGACAAATCCGTGTCAGATTTGAAAAGGCAGAAAAGGAAGCTGAAGTTAATAACTCCTCAAATACTGACAGGTTGAAGAGGACTTGAAATGCACCATTTCTTCAGACACACACTGATTCTCACTTAAGGGAAATAAAAAAAATCTCGTTATACATGTAGTCTTTACAGCAATAACAGCACTGACTTTTGAGAAAATAATGTATCAGCACCAGGAATAATCTACTGAATAAAAGTTCTCTTTTGGCCACAATTTCACGTTTTGGAGACAATAAGAAACTTTATAATCATGTACACCTCTACCTCTATATAACGCTGTCCTCGGGAGCCAAAAAATCTTACCGCGTTATAGGTGAAACCGCGTTATGTTGAACTTGCTTTGATCCACCGGAGTGTGCAGCCCCGCCCCCCCGGAGCACTGCTTTACCGCGTTATATCCGAATTCGTGTTATATCGGGTCACGTTATATCGAGGTAGCGGTGTATATGTATACTAGATCTGGTCAAAAATTTTCTGTCCATTTTTTTAAACATACAATTGGGGTTTTGACTAAACAAAATTTTACAGAAGGAGTGCCTGCTTTCTGCTGAAAATTTTGTCTTGGAGAATAAAAAACACCTGAAAATCAAAATCTTTTCAGCCAAAAACTGAAATTTTTTATTTTGAAAAATTCATTGCCTCATGTCCCTATTCTGCTCTATTGGCTACGTTCCCATGAGGCACTGCAACCGCTCAGCAAGAGGGGAGACTGTGGTACATCATGGGAGATATAGTCCAGCCAGGGAACTTGGCCAATAGAAAGAATTGAGGCATGAGACATCCAAACTACAACTCCCATGAGGCACTACAGCAGCTCAAAATTTCTGAATCAAAAGCTTTCAGGTGAAAGGTTTTAGCTTTAAGTCAAAATTGAAGTAAAAAGAAAGAGAATCCATTTTCCAATAAGCTCTATTCATAGAATCATAGAAATGAAGGGCTTGAAGGGACTTCAAAAGGTCATCTAGTGCACCCCCACATGCTGAGGTAGGACCAAATATACCTAGAACAGGGGTCGGCAACCTTTCAGAAGTGGTGTGCCGAGTCTTCATTTATTCACTCTAATTTAAGGTTTTGCGTGCCAGTAATACATTTTCACGTTTTTAGAAGGTCTCTTTCTATAAGTCTATAATATATAACTAAACAATTGTTGTATGTAAAGTAAATAAGGTTTTTTAAATGTTGAAGAAGCTTAATTTAAAATTAAATTAAAATGCAGAGCCCCCCGGACCGGTGATCAGGACCCAGGCAGTGTGAGTGCCACTGAAAATCAGCTCGCGTGCCGCCTTTGGCACGCGTGCCATAGGTTGCCTACCCCGACCTAGAACATCCCTGAGAGGTGTTTGTCTTCTTAAAAACCTGCAGAGATGAGGATTCCACAACTTCCCTTGGTAACTTTTTTCAGTGCTTAACTATCCTTATAGTTAAGAAAAAAACCTGAATATATAACCTAAATCTCCCTTGCTGATTATAATGTTTACTTAAAGAGAAAAGCTTAAATACCAAAATGAAAAGAAGACAAGGCTCTTGTGAGTTGAGGATTCTGATCTGATTTAATCAGATCAAGAAACAAGATAGTTATTTACATAATAAAAAAATTGCAGGAGTAAAATGTGTCAGACTCACATTTTAAGACCATCATGATCATCTAGTCTGACCTCCAGCATATTGCAGGCCACAGTAGCTTACACACCCTCTCCTGCAATAGGCCCATAACCTCTGGCTGACTTACTGATGTCCTCAAATCTTGATGTAAAGACTTTGAGTTACAGAGAATCCACCATTTACTCTAGTTCAAATCAGCAAGTGACCTGTGCCCCTTGCACCAAATCTTGGAAAACTAGTCAGACATCAAGACATTGCTTCAAAGGAGTCATGTTTTTTTTCTACTTTGGCTTAATCAAAATTCAAAGGCCGGGCGAGGCCCTCAGAAATCAAATCTTCACTGCTTCATTCTATGCCTCCTTAAATCCTCCTAACCCAAACAGATTGATTTAAAATCAGTCTAGATTCAGCAAAGCAAACGCTTTGCTTCTTCTCTCCTACTTTATATAGTAAAACTTTAGTGGCAAATGTCTGCAATATGATAGATGATATATAGTATTACAGTTACAAGAACAAAGACATAAACCAGAAAGGCAAGCCTGCACCAATCAATACTACAAGGTGAACAGACAGATTTATTCTTTCACTATAGAGAGATGTTATACCACAAATACATGACAGTAAGAAGGGCAGCCTCTTTTCAGAATAAATAGTTTCTATCTTTTTTCAAAAGTGGCCACGGATTTTAGTTGTTTCAGCTTTTTGGGAGCCCAATCTGAGACACCATTTCAGACCTAAGGTTGCCAAGCCTCCAGGATTGTCCTGGAGTCTCCAGGAATTAAAGATTAATCTTAAATTAAAGATTATGTCATGTGATGAAACCTCCAGGAATGCGTCCAACCAAAATTGGCAACCCTAGTCAGACCAAAAACTGAGGAACCCACGTGCCCCCTTCTCTCCAGATGCCTCAGAATTGGGCCAGAAGTGGAAAGAAATCCTTGAGGCCATTAAAGATTGCACACATACCCTCTCTTTGTGGACACTACATTTTTCCATGGGCTTGAGGAGGGGAGCTTCTTGGCTGATGGCTTGTGTGGAAGGTGCATCATAAGCCTATTGGCTCTTGCACACCCAAAGGAAATCTTATAAGGCCTTCCCCCTGCCCAGAGTGACGTAAGAAAAATCTCTTCCACCACCACCCTGAAATAAGAATAAGAGCAGGTTTTGGGTCTTGCAATAGGCATTGTGCCAATCACCTTTTGGGGCTGGAAATGAGTTTTTCTCCTTACTTGGCATGGGCACTGTGGGGTGCATTTGCCTTCTTCTCAGCAACTCGGGGACCTGGTTGGGTAGGATAGGTTGCAAAATTTATTCTGACACCACTTTGCAAGTGCTCACTGCAGGTATTCATTCCTTAGGGGGATTTAGTGGAAGGCATTTCCTAAAGAAGGCAGGGAATGGTGGCCTAATGTCTGCTAGAAGACAACCTCATCTCTACTAAGTTGGATCATAAAGAATTTGAACAAAAATTGTCAAGTTTATATATAATCTCTGACTTCTCTTTGGGAATTATTTTCCCTTCTTCCTCAAAGGAGCATTTGATAAAACCCTTTAAAAATATTATTTCACAATATTAGCTATCAGCTTCTATAATTGTAACTTACAAGGGAAGTGTCTCTTTCCCATCTTTAATTCTGATGAGTCTTAGGGACTTGATGGCCCCATTTATGTAAATAGAAAAATAGCTATTAATACTGTGAGAAACAAAGATTTGTTTTACAGACAGTCTGCAGAAGAGAAGAATGAGGGGGGATTTGATAGCTGCTTTCAACTACCTGAAAGGGGGTGCCAAAGAGGATGGATCTAGACTGTTCTCAGTGGTAACAGACGACAGAACAAGGAGTAATGGTCTCAAGTTGCAGTGGGGAAGGTTTAGGTTGGTTATTAGGAAAAAGCTTTTCTCTAGGAGGGTGGTGAAGCACTGGAATGGATTACCTAGGGAGGTGGTGGAATCTCCTTCCTTAAGAGGTTTTTAAGGTCAGGCTTGACAAAGCCCTGGTTGCGATGATTTAGTTGGGAATTGGTCCTGCTTTGAGCAGGGGGTTGGACTAGATGACCTCCTGAGGTCCCTTCAAACCCTGATATTCTATGGTTCTATGACACTGGTCCCCCTGTTCAACAGCCTTTCAGACTCCATTATTTTTAAACAATAGGTGGCCTCTTTCTTAGAACAATATAAATAAAATGAAGGCTCAGTAATGATGTACCAATACTTTAATTACAATTAGTTTTAAGAAGCCAATTAATTTTCATAGGACATCGGGGGGAAGGGGGAAATCAAAAGATCTTGGCAAAACTTATTCAGTTTTTTGTTACAACTAATTCTTTTGTAAAGAAAATGTGTTTCATTTTGTTTTTGTTTTTCATCATCATTATGTTTGTGGTTGTTGAAAACTGGAATTTTTTGAGCAAAATGAAGATTTTCCATTAGTTTTCACGTTAGTAAAAAAAAATTGGTAAAAAAAGTTTAAAGATTTTGACCAGTTCTATATAAGAATGTATTAATCAGAATCCTGATTAATGGCTGATGTGCAATTTTAAAATATTTTTGTATTAAATCCCCTATATATTTATAATGTCCTAATGGCAACGTATTTTGTAATAAAGGAAGTGAGAAAAGAAATTAAAATACATCAAGGTCTTTTAACTTTACCCACCTTTAGCCATGGAACAAGTATATCATTGGGAGTAAGACCTAGAAATCAACAAACTTACTTATTTCCATAAATCAGTGTATATCCTAAAGTGTGCCATAAAAATCAGATCCAAACTAAAATATTTGATGTTTATTTTAGCATTGTATTTATTCTATATACAGATCTTCTCTTTTCCCAGTCTTTGGCCTGACAATGAATAAATTGTATGCTTTATCCAGTTAAATACCACACGTCTTGATCTCAACCCTGATTTAGTTGCATCATAGTCCCAAGAGGTTTACACTCTGGGGAAAGTATGAAATGCTGCCTTCTGAAATACATCACTAAGCACTTTGTATAGACCTGTGTGAAACCTCTCTGACTTTTAGAAGAGGTCTTGCCCTTTGGCCCAGCACTGTTGTACAGCCTCAAAGGGAGACAATGTTTTTTCTTTTCTCATTTCACATTTGTTTTCTGCATACTTATTTGCATGCCAAAGGTGTTCTTTAGTTCTTTCAAAGGACAACCTTACATCGCTGAAGAAAAAACAATGCTGCTACACTTTGAACTGAGTTTTCCACCTTTGAACCACTTGTGCCTCACATTCTTGGCATGTTGCTGCTATTAGACTCAGGTGGTGATAAGGCATTGAGTTCAGGGGATAATAAAGAACTGAGTCTGACACACAAAGGATAAATGAGAATTGCTGATAGAAAGCTGTTCTACTTTTACATTCATTGTGAGGGGAGGTGGGTGTATTTCCATCTCCCTGTCAGGTACCTGAAAACAACAGACCTTATCCCTGCTTAATCTCAATGGGTTACCTTCATAAGCTCTTTAAAAAGTTATATATGGAAGCCTAGAATAAGCCGATTAGCAATTGTTGTTTGCAATCGGACATCAGCAAAGTACATAATAAGACAAACATCACCGAGAATACAGAATGAAGGGGGGAAAACAGACATAGTGCTGTCACTTCAAGACTTGGCAGACATAAGGGTCACACAAAACTCAAATTGCTCATCCACACAAACAAACCCCTTCCACGCAGAGACAGACATCTTAGCTTCTCTCTCCTTGAAGAGGGCACCTCTGCTGCCACTACTTAAGAGGCAAAAGCTCAATTTTTTAAAAAAGCATTGCCTACATACACATTTATTCCTCTAAACTCAATTTTTGACCTTCAGGAATTATGAAAAAATAATTGATCACAGTCAGTTATGTTTGATCACGATAAATGTTTTTATGATGACAGATTCATTTAAATGCCAGCTATATGCCAACTTGCTAGATCGGAGCATTTTTTATTTTTACTGCACTAATGCAAATTTATTAATGCATTATGACATAGCTGCCAAATTTTTGTATCGAACTGTTAGCATTTCAAAATCCTTCCTCAATACTAATACTTGTGCAACAGCAGTTCGGTTTTGACAATGTGTCTTTTTTTATCTAACACGGCAGAGATACCAGTGCTAAGCAAGCTACAAAGCCTAATATCTTCTGAATAGAGTTTTAGCTGGCCTTGTATCCTCTGTGATGGCATATTCAGTCCTGATAGGCCATTTGTCAGTCCTAAACAACAGTGAAGATTGAGAGAGTGCAGAAAGAGAGAGAGTCTTTATTAAAAGTAAAAGTAACACAAAATAGCATGTAAGCAAGCTAAAGTGCTATAAAGTTATCCTCTGAGATTAGACAACCATTTGATTTAATTTTTCCTGACAGTTCAGTATAATATCACATTAGACAGACTGTCCTTGGCTAACACTTGTTTCTTCCCACCGTTTGTCCAGAGGCATCTTCTGGACACCATCACATTTCGGACAAAGCAAATAAACCAGTAACTATTGTAAATACAGGTTATGGTGCAAGCAGGGTTGTCCTTATGATTTGTGGGTCCTGTAGATGCTGACATGGGAAAAAGGGGGGGGGGGGAAGAGGAGTGGGGAGATATATCTGTTTAATGGTTTCTCACTTCAATCCTATGCCCAGATGTGGAATGTGGTTTTTCCAAATACACCATGACCATAATGGTTGCATTATTTTTGGTCACACAACTTGCCCCATAGATAATGCTGGTATTTTCCAGTAATATCTGGAAAAATACAGTGTTTGAATATGCTTTATTTTCAGTAAGCTCTTTTTTTGTATGCAGTAACTCCACATTACTGGAACATCTTTAAAACTATGATAACTTTTCAGATTGACTTCTTCATAATAAGATGGGTTGGGTTTATAATATGTAACTTCTTCATAATAAGATGGGTTGGGTTTATAATAATAATTATAGTTCCTATACAGGCCATTTCATCCATAAATAACAAGCTATTTACTAAGGAAATATCACTATCCTAATTTTACAGGTGTGGAAACTGAGGCAAGGAGCAGTGAAATGTCTTGTCCAATGACACACAAGTCAGTGGTAGAGATGGAAATAGAACTCATGTGACTCAACTGTCAGCCCAGCAGTAGGTATTCACCCTGCCTCCCTGGTACTTTCTGAATTTTGGCAGATTCCAAACTAAAGAGTCAGATAGTGAACGTAGAAATTGTTGTACAGGAAGCAGGGCTAGATGAAGCAGTTCAGATAAACAAGAAATAAAAACCAAAGCTGTGCTGAGGCTCATAAAAGCTCATATCCCCTTCTTCCCTTCCCACAGCCCACTTAAAATATTTCTGCACCTCTTGAGCACATTCTAATTTCTGACTGTAAGTATTTACTCTCCCTCCTCTGGGGAAGCTCAGCCTTTTGATCCTAAAACTTTCATCATGGATCTCTTAGCTGCTTCCTTCCTAGTCATGGTGGTTGTGAGGGGTCTGAGAATGAGGCAATATCTGATAAAGAAAAAGTAGGAACTATTCCACTGTGGCCTGTAAAGAATAAAAATAGGACCTTGGAGTGGATCCAATAAGAAGCCAGGGTAGGGTGGAACAGGCTCCTCTCCTTTCTGTAGGGCTCCTCACTTTTTTGTATTCTGTGTGCAAGAACCGCAGCATCCCACACCTGAAGAAGGGAAACTAATGGACTGCAGTGTAAGCCACAAAATCAAATTCTCTCAAGAATCCACCTTTACGTTTTTTAAGTACTCTGACAGCCAATTCTCTCTGAGACTGGTGGTTGTTAATCTGATTTCTTTACCTTCCTTATCCCCTTAGAAGGACAACATCTACCAATTAGTTAGCAGTACTCTAAATCTGAAAGCAAACATACCAGTACCGCAAAGAATCTATAACACTACCTCCATAGGATGAAAAAAAAATCCTGCTGCTTAATTTAAATCAATTTTAACTACTATAGGAGGTGGCGCAACTAAGACCTGTTTAAGCTCTGCAGGTGTATTCATGCTTTACAATTTCAAGGTAAAAAGAAGCTGTTGTAAACGAGGATGCTGGCCAAACCTTTTGTATGTATATGGTTACATACAAAGTCATCTCGCACATCACAAGAACAAAACACATATATGTCCGTTTCTACCCAAATCTGCACAATCATGTAACTCCTCCCCCCCGAATGTGAGTCTGAACAAAAACTGGATACAAAAGGTGCTGGATGGCTGCCCCCCTGCAGAGGCAAATCCCTCGAACTTCTGATGCAGAAGTGTAGCTCTGCATTCCCTGAAAACATAGGTGCTGCTTATTTGGCCCTATCCGGTTCTTCATATGTTAAGATGGGCACACAATATTTATTAATCAGGGTCAATCCTGTTTAGCATTTAATATCAGAACTTTCCCTGAATTTTGAAAGTTATATATGAAAATTAATAAATCAATTGCATAAGAAATATAGACTATATGAGCCCTGTGAATACTGCTAAAGGAATCTAATCTTAAGCATCCAGCTAGTGTCCCTTTAACTGAAATGTACTGTGGCACCTATAATGTATTCATCCGAGGAAGGACTTCAGCATCTGAAATATCAGTATTTGATATTTCAGCCCACTTTTGACTTTGGTTTGTTGGAGGATGAGGAAAGAATTTATTAATTAAAACTTGGAAAATAGCAATCTCTGTCTGAGTTTCCCAACTGTAAAATGGGGATAAAATACCTCCTTCTCTTACCCAATTTCTGTCGTCTACTTAGACCATAAGATCTTTATGGCAGAAACTCACTTATTCTCTGTTTATACAACACCTATCAAAATGGGGCTGCAATCTCAATTAAGACTGTCAGTGCTGCTGGAATACAAATATAAATAATAAATTGGCATTTGTTTTTGCTTTTCCCCCCCACATGCTATAATTATACATTAACATATTTGTAAGCAGTGAACTACAACACATCAAAAATAAACTGTATGAAATTATATCTCAATCCTCTGACGTGGGAGATGTAGCATACTTGTATTTCCCCTGCCCCTACATTGGCCATGCATGAAACAGAACAACAAGTAGAGAACTACAGCAACAATGCAATACAGGTCTGTCGCATCTTAGGCGCATTTAACATGTGCGATTTCAGCTTTACATGGTCGGCAAAAACAAGAAAAAAACAACAACAAAAGAGAGAAAAATAACAATTTAAATACTGTTTCTGTAGTGCGGCCGATTCTGCCCGCCATTACACTCAATGTAATTTTGACTATACGCGGTTTTCGCTTTACACGCTGACCGCGGAATGTAACCCCAGCGTAAGATGAGACAGACCTGTATGGTTCCTTGAAAAGAAGCATAAGCTGTTTGCTGTAGTTGATATGCATGGCATAGATGCCCTTATCCCTATGTAGGATCATCAGACCCGTAAAGGTACTGTAGGATACTTAAAAGGATTCCTTCTAAATTTGAAGAGAATCACTTCAGGCTCTGAAAATATTAGCACATTCAAATACATTTAGATGGCTTTGTTTGTAGAATACTTTCAAGGTGAAAAGGCACTAAAAAGATCTTACAAACTAAACAAGCACTAAAATATAATACAATCCTGCAAATATTTATATATGTCAACATTTAGATCAGTACATTGTGTGGGTATTTCTTCAACTTAGGAAGATACTGTATGGAACAGGCACGGTCAATATGCTATTTTAAAAAAGACCAACAACTTATTTCAAAATCAAATTTCTTTAAATAAAATAAAGCATACTGGGCTACATATAGCCCAAACCTGACATTTTAAAACACAGCTGCTTTCTAATTTTTTTTAGCTCAAAATAGTACCTCGATATTTCATAAGGGCTAAAATACACTCTTTCATATTCACTGACACTCAGAGGTGCGTGACTGATTTTTTATGAAAATTTCATTAAAAATACCCCATTGGGGCTAAAGTGATTGTTCTTAGCAAGAATGGTATTTTTTCTTAAATTGGTAGTAAATGATAATAAATGGACTTGTGTAGGAGTTCTATTAGACCCTTAGTGATGAGATCAACACCACATGGCAATAATAAATATCCCCCAGATTTAGCTTTTTATATGTGTTATATGGTGAATCATCTTACCAGTTGCTGGTATCTGAACATAGTGTCAGCCACGCCTGACTGCACACCATGCCCCAATCTATTCAAATGAGTGAGACATTATGATGACAGTAAAGACAACACACAGGAAATGTTCTCACACCATTTTGTCTGTGTAATTTAATGACAGCTGCATTAAAATATTCAAATGTGAGCCCATTCGATATCTCCTGACTCTTGGTGTGTTTGAATGGATGGCAACATTACAGTGCCTGATAAAGTGGGGTCTGAACCCCGAATGGGGCTGCTAGGTATTACCACAAATTGAAACAAAGAACAATTCAATGGCAAAAAAACCCTACATTAACGCACAGTTAAGGTTGCTTGGTGGTATGTTGTCAATGCAACCTTAACTCTGCTTCTTTCAGAAATGTCCTGATACATCCCATTCACACATAGCTTTACTCTGCCAACCCCACTGTTGCTGAAGTGTACAAGTTCTTCGCCAACCTTTATAACCCATTCACCCCCACCCACAGGATTCTATCTAACCCAAAGGACAGAAAAGAAAATGGAGGAAAAAAGTTGCCAGGCCACCTTCCCTCTACTCACCTGGAGCTGGCAATAGCCTTTGGGAATTATTTGCATACACTGCAGGTACAGTGATTGTATTAAGTGTATCTATATTAAATGGTGGAGGCAAGTATTGCTTGGTAAAAGTCTGTTTGTGATATGAGGACATGTTTGGAATAGTTTAAAATGTGTGACAGAGCTGTGATTACATGAGGAGATCTATGTTTTGCACCCTTCAATATAAGAGAAATAAGGACAACCTAGGGAATTACAGACTAGTCAGCTTAACTTCAGTTCCCAGAAAGATAACGGAGAAAATAATTAAGCAATAAATTTTCAAACACCTAGACAATAAGGTGATAAGTAACAGTCAGCACGGATTTGTCAAGAACAAATCTTGTCAAACCAACCTAATAACTTTCTCTGACAGAGTAACAAGCCTTGTGGATAGGGGAAAGAGGTAGATGTGGTATATCTTGACTTTAGGAAAGATGTGGACAAATAGGAGAAAGTCCAGAGAAGAGCAAGAAAAATGATTAATGGTCTAGAAAACATGACCTGTGAGGGAAGACTGAAAAAATTGGGTTTGTTTAGTCTGGAGAAGAGAAGACTGAGAGGGGACATGATAACAGTTTTTTAAGTACGTATGAGGAGTAACAAGTAACAAGAAGGAGGGAGATAAATTGTATTCTTTAACCTCTAACAATAGGACAAGAAGCAATGGGTTTAAATTGAAGCAAGGGCGGCTTAGGTTCGACATTAGAAAAAACTTCCTAGCTGTCAGAGTAGTTAAGCACTGGAATAAATTGCCTAGGGAGGTTGCGGAATCTCCATTATTGGAGATTTTTAAGAGAAGGGGGACAAACACCTGTCGGGGATGGTCTAAATAATATTTAGTCCTACCTTGAGTGGAGGGGACTGGACTAGATGACTTCTCGAGGTCCCTCCCAGTTCTATGATTCTGTATGTGTGAGCAAAGGAAAGAGCTGCAAGTGTGTCTTCAGGATGCATAATTTTAGTGCAGAATTGTGTATGTTATATAACTAGCATGGCATAGGGGTTTTATTACAAAGGATACTGTCAGTAGTGAGCTGGGATATGAATGCAGTCTAAGCATTTATTATCTGCATACACGCTAGGTAAAGTGACCATAGTCAGCCTCAGGTATAGCTGTACTAAATGGGGAAGGCAGTAGTTAGCTCTGCTTAGTAGAGGTATGTTTGCGAGATCTATAAATTACTTTGATGTATGTGACAGAGCAGTGATTGTGAGATAAGATCTATGTTTTGCACCCTCTCATGTATGTGAGGAAAAGGAAGAGGCACATGAGTACCTTCAGGATGCAGTATGAAGCATTCTTTCTATGCAGAATTGTGTAGGTCACATCAGTAGTAGGGCACAGGGCTTTCATTACAAAGGACATGGTCAGCAGGTGGAATACGAGAGGATTCTAACACTTTACTTTAACCGCCTATGTACTTGAGCCTCCACCCATGCTACCCCAGCTACACTGCTATTTTTAGTGTGCTAGCTAAAGCAGAGTTAGTGCAGGTACGTGTACATCGGCTTGGAATCACATTTCCCAGTTCAAACGTACACATACCCTGAAGGTAAGGGAGTTATAAATGGCTGTGAAGTGCTTCTTAAATTGTACACCTGTGCAGTTCTTTCTGAGGAGTTGTATGCACTCCAGGTAAAGTGAGTGTGGTCTGTGTCAGGTGTAGCTGTACTAGCTTTTTTCTTTGTCCTCTCAGGGTATGTCTATACAGCAAAGAAAAACCATGCCAGTCGACTCAGGTTCGCAGGGCTCGAGCTGCAGGGCTGTTTCATTGCTGTGTCGATGCACAGGCTCAGACTGGAGCCAGAGCTCTGGGGCCCTCCCACCTCTCATGGTCCTAGAGCCCAGGGCCCAGCCCCCACCCCACCCCTACCCCCAAGCCTCCACCCTGCCCCGCCTCTTCCCGCCCCCACTCCACCCCTTCCCCAATATCCCCACCCCCACCCCACCTCTTCCTGGGCATGCCCCACCCCCACTCCGCCTCATTCCGCCCTCTCCCCCGACCATGCCCCGTCCCCGCTTCTCCCCCGCCCTCCAGTGCCTCCTGCACACCATGGAACAGCTGGGAGGAAGGGGGAGGCGCTGATCGGCAGGGCCGCTGGCAGCTGGGAGGCACTCGGGGAGGGAAGCTAGCCGCCAGTGGGTGCTCAGCACCCACCATTTTTTCCCTGTATGTGCTCCAGCCCGGAGCACCCACGGAGTTGGCGCCTATAGCACCCCTTCAGTAAGTGAACTAAAGCAAGTCAGGCTCCTGATTTTTACCAAAAGGCATATAGTAACTCACTTTAGGATCTGGGTAGCTCAAATTCCAACTTCCTTTGAAAACACTTGGTGCTCAATTTTTCAGCATTAATTCAGTTGCCCAGTTCGACTCTCAATCAATTTAATTGTTGATAGAAACCAATCCTCATGTTTTCCTTATTAAACATAGAAGGAGAAAAATAGTCATTTGTATGTATCTTTCTTTTGCCCCTGCACTTCATTTAGCTGTAGGCAGTGCTGTGAAACTGAAATAGCCTGCGAAGGTTCAGTCACAGCACTGTTACACTGAGTGTAGCATACATCAGCACTGACAGAGCCTATGGTGCTTCTATGAATATTGCCAGTGTAATCTGTTTTCAGAGTTATTGAAATACATCAGAAATTTAAAAATGGCTTTTTGTGAGGAGTGACAAAAAATATAGTTACTAACATCTAGTGTCATTTTTCTTTGTTTTTGGTTGCAAAAACAGATGCTTGGATATTGTTTTCCATTCTTTTTTGTGGCACAATATTTTCCTCCCACCACTCCTATAGGCCAGCTGTTTTAAAACACACTTCTGGCTAAAAAGTGTCTGCAAGAAAGATCATCCATTAATAGACCAAGCTGGCAAGTCAACAGTCACTAACTAAATTCAGGCTGCCAGTTGAGAGAGGATTATACTTGGTTACCCACTATACAGCATACAGAGAGACTGAGAAGACTAGCTCTGAACCATTGACCTTTTCATGCTTGAACTAGGTAAGTAGCTAAGAACAGGAAAATGGCCCCTCCCCTGAAACACTGCTCTTTAGAGCATAACAAATTAGAAAATGGGATCTTCTGTATTCTGTAATGACAAGAATATTTAATAGGCTGCATAGAGGGTACTTTTAAAAAACATGTTAGCTAGACTGCAAATACACAGTGAAATCTTAGCTTATTGAAATCAAAGATAGAACTCCCATTGACTTCAATGAGACCACAATTTTACTTCTGATACATACACAAAAAAGGTCTACTTAATTTTAAAGTAGACATGTACAATGCTATTTGCTTCATTGAATCTACACAAATATTGAAGTTAGTATTTATCTGTTTGGCTAAAATGGCATAAACCAGCATTACCAGTTCAAACCTTCTGAGGCTTACAATAACCCAATTGAGTTTTGTCTTCCTATTTAACCATTATTCGAACATTATTCTCAGTTGTGAATTATGTCCGTTGTCCTGGTTTTTGCACAATTCAGTATTTTGTAGCAGGCCATAAAAAGTAGATTCTTCAGCTCTTTGAAGAAGAGCTAGTGAGGGGGCAAAGGAAAATCGAAGCAGTTTTTTCCTTCTTTTATCTCCAATTTTAGTAACTTTGCTCTTGATCTCCCATTGAGTTCTATGGGAGTGGTGACTGCCTCAGGACTACAGGATACTGTAGAGAGGAAGGATGGTCCAATGGTTAGGACACTAGCCTGGAAATCTGTGTTCAAGTCCCTTTTCTGTCACAGACTTCCTGTGTGACCTTGGGAAAGTCACCTAGACCCAGATTTTTAAAGGTATTTAGTCACCTAAAGATTCAGCTATGAAGATTTTCAAAAGAGCCCAGGCATCTTACTCCTCCGTGCCTTAATATCTCATCTGTAAAGTGTGCACAATAGTACTTCCCTACTGGACTGTGTTGTGAAGATAAATACATTAAAGATTGTAAGGCACTCAACCACTACAATAATGGGGACCATATAAGTAATTTGGATAGACAATAAGGGCCACAATTGTGCCATCCTTACTCACAGTGAGTAATACTATACTACTCAAAGAGTCCTACTGAAATCAGTGGAGCTACTTATGGCATAAGGTATGACAACTTGAATAAGGACTGCACCGTTATCCTGATTGTAGCATACACTCAACTTGAATAAGGACTGCAGAATCAGCCTGCAAATTATTTTGTTTTAGTGGCTGACATTAGAAGGAGTGTAGTGTCCAGGTTGTTGTTATTTGGGGTGGGAGGCTTGTGCAATTATTATAATTCTTTCACAATGAATTGGCATGCTCTACATGTGTATATTATTTAATTTATGCGTGTAAAAATCCCATTTGCAAACTACTGAAGAGTTCATTTAATTAATCTTTTAGGAAGAGTTTCTGTCAGGTATTTTAACTATCGGCTCCAAGCTACTCGATGGATTCAAAAAGAAAATATTAGTTGGATCACTAATTAAATAGCCTGAGTTTTGGTTTTAAGGGCTTTTTTAGGGGTGGGGGAAAAATGGTATTTTTCTTGTTAACCTTGCCTGGCATTGACTGGTGACTTTAGAAATCTTGTTACAGGACAAATATTTTACTTGCAATTGGTTATTTACTTAAGCTTTAGATGTCCTGAACATTGTCCTTTGAGAACATGCCTTCAATCTGCCCTTTAATCACAGTTGTATTAGCTGCTGTCAATAGCCAGCAGCTTCCATGAATGTTTAATTCAGAGATGACTATTCTTTACTGTATGTATACTTTAGGTCAGCGGTTCTCAAATTATGGGTTGGGACCACAAAGTGGGTCACGACCCCATTTTAATGGGGTCACCAGGACTGATTTAAGACTTGCTGGGGTCCAGGGCCGAAGTCTGAGGGCTTCAGCCCTGAGCAGTGGAGCTCAGGTTACAGGCCCCCTGCCTGGGGCTGAAGTCCTTGGGTTTCAGCTTTGGTCCCCACCACCCAGAGCGGAGGGGCTAGGGCAAGCTCAGACTTCGGTCCCCCCTTCTGGGGTTTATAGTAATTTTTGTTGTCAGAAGGGGGTCGCGGTGCAACAAAGTTTAAGAAGCCCTGCTTTAGGTGAATTGTGGACAAATCAACAAGTACACTCCCCAAAAGCTACCGGACACCAGTGATAAGGCACCTATTGCATCATGTTAAGTTTCTCTTTTACAGGGTAGCAGAGGCTCATATTTCACTTCTGTTCTGTGATGGAGTCAGTCAGTTAGCTGCCCTGAACACATTTGACTAATTTAGGGCTGGATTGTGGGTAGCATCTTTTGACACAAGCAGTCCCATTGACATCAGTGGGACTATTCATGGAATTAGGTAGTATTGAGAATGAGTAAAGCTATTGGAATGTGACAATCTTTTAATGGATATTACTATATCATAGTGTTAATAGCTACTGATATAGTTTTCAATTAGGTTGTTTTGCTGCCATGTCAAAAATGTAAGATACAATGGACTAAACCACTTCAGAAAGGTTTCCATCAGTAGAGCTGAAGTGGGTAATTTGGACAATATTCCATAACTAATTCCACACACAGAGAGATAAGGAGAGAGAAAGATGGGGAAAAGATAAGGAGAGAGAAAGATGGGGAGCACATACAGTGTTACATAGTAAATCCATTAGTGCAGGTGTAATCCACAACCTTCTGGGTGTGGTGTTCTGTCCCATCTAGTGGCACCAAGACCACTTAGAGAGAGAAATTAATGAGTCGCTCTACAACCATAGAGAACCACCATATGACTTTTAGCTTATGCAGTAGAGGCTCATGCACTAAGCTCCAAAGGTCTCAGGTTCAATCCCGCCCACTGACAACCGGGGTCTGTCGGTCTTACACAGGACTAGTGATTTTTTTTGGGGGGGGGGGGGGGGGAGTCAAGGTCCATTTCTTGGTCAAGGTCCAGATTCCAGATAAAATAATAAAACAAAACAACAACAGTAATAATAATTAGTTAATAAAATGATTTTGGGGTCCATTCAAAAGCATCTGGCAGTCAGGATTTGGCCTGTGGTCCGCCTATTGACTACCCCTGCACTAGTGTTTCAGGCAATTAACGAAGAACAAAGAACTAAATTCAGCTTTGCTGTAAGACAGTACAACTCTCCTTTAATTAAATGGGAGTTGCTAATGATATGGCTCAATTTGGTCACTAATCTACAATGCACTCAACCTAAGGTGCATGTATGTATCTGCTGTGGAATTTCCAATATGCACTTACAACCAGGAAATGATTAATAGTATTTTTAGAGATTTCTAAGAAAACAAAACTTAGTAGCCACTAAAGACATACAATTATATTAAAGGAGACTACGTTAAGGGAGGTAATGAACGCACAAATACTAAGCACTACAAGAGGTTTACATATGACGTGGGAAGCTTATTGAAAGTTAGGTAGTTAGACACATCTGTCTGACAGAAAACTACACTCCAAGTGACTTCATTGACCTTGCCTTTGCTAATATAGACATATAGCCCAGTGTACAGATAATTTACTGGGGGTAAGAGCACCAACCAAAACAAAGCACTACATTGCACACACAATTTCCCCCCTGGGGAGAAGATGAGCAAAAGATTGAACTACATGTGACAGACATTAGTCACATCACTACCGCAAGGCACTCAGATACCAGTGTCATGAGGGTAGAATAAGAACCTGAATAAAAAGGGAATAGAATTGGATCTGTCCACTGCTCAGCCTGTTATTTTGAAGCAATTCTGGTGGTGTTCAAATTGCTGAGCAAGCTGGGTAATTCAGGGTCAGCCCATATCTCATTGTAAGGAAGACACTTAATTATTTTGCAATTTTAAAAGGTCAGATAATTTAAATTAAATATAAATAATTTGCAGGACATGACACACAGCAACTAAAATGTACCAAAAAAAAAATCAATATACCACAGAGTTGGTTCTGATTGGAATTAATCAATCAGACTATCACATAAAGCCTGCCAGTGTGTGCCTCTCCTTAATGAAAAGGAAAGCCCAGAGCATGTAGAAACCACAGTGTTTAATGCCATTTCTCATCCTTGCATTTTCAACTGTAATAACAAACACAATGTCAAACTATTTGGCCAAAGGCCAGCAACCCAGTAACTGGCCACTATCTTTACCACAAACGAGATAAAGAAGAAATAGACTACTCTTAAAATTCTAGTCTTTCTATCTTAAACCACAGTTATACTGCAAATAGAATGCACTATGCCTCTTTCTTACATTTTAAGGTTACCATTTATTCCCTTAGTAGATATACATACTGTAAAGATTAACCTATAAAAGATTGGAACAGTTATTTTAATTAAAATAAATGAGTGTTTTAGTCCGGATATCTTTGATCATTGTCATGTTAACTAACTGAATACCAATGAAGTCTTCGAACAGCAAGCTCTGCTGGGATTTGTGCAGCATACAATGTCCAACTAGGCTAAAAATCCAGTAGGCTAATGCTTTTGTTTCTTTATTCAGTTTCATCTTAAAGGTAAATGTTATCCAGTGCAGTTTTACATTAAACACCATCAGTACCTGTTAAGTCTTTTATAGTGAATTGCTACTGTCAAAGGGCTAATCTTCTTTCCTTTTTATCATTATTTTTCTGCCTGACAAAAGGCACAGATAGGCTTTATATGGGATACAAGCAATGAAATGAGTTGGTTGCTCATACTCATTAGAGTCATTCTGCTTGTCTAGGTGAGAGACAAAGGTTCACTTAAGTAAAGCTTTCCATCCTAATGACACATGAACAGACAATGCAAATGTTTTACCTGTGCTTTTCATTAATTTAGCTCACTTACCTCTCCCCCTTCAAAGAGAGAATGGAAGGAGACAGCAGCAAACAATAGTATAAACTCACATACATTTTAATGTCCCACAACTGTGAGTACTTGTCTCTTAAAGATACTGATATTTCCATAGCAAACATCTTCAGATCAGAGGGCAAGCTGTTTTTAGTTCCATCCCCAAGCAATCCTAAACTGTGTGTGTGGTCTATTTGATTTAAAGAAAGCAAAAATGTGACAGCAGGACTTCTTATCAAATAAGGGCACTAGCTTAAAGAAGGAGCTTTTATGGTAATCCAGAGCCTATCAATCTTCATGATGCCTCTAGTTTTAACAACATCCAAGAGTCAGAGGTAAGAGTGACTTGTGATGAGCAGGAGATACTAGGCTTACAGCAGGGTATACAAGAGACAATTAAACCTTCTAGCTAGCAATTAGAAACAATACATCCCTTAGCTCTTCTAATGGTTAAAACCAATTAGAGCTCAACCTTGCTCACATAAAGAGAACATAGATCATCAGATGGAGTTGACCAGACCCATCAAGTCACAGAGTGACATCTTGACATTGTGATTATCATCTCTGCATCACTCCAGGTCCATCACTATTGGCACAACATTGCACAATGACTCATTGTGTGTCTCAACAGCTCCATTTGATGCAACGGGCATGGTGTAAATTTAATTATTTGAGAGGCGCTACAGAAAGGATGGCTCTTGCCCAATAACTCCTTTCTCTCCTCTCTCTACCACCACAATCCTACTTCTCATTGCTTTGAACATATGGGGAAGGAAGGGGGATTTCTCTGCTTTTTGCTCCTTCCTTCACCACCAGCTGATCTGAGGATACTGTTAGCCGAGAACCCACTGAGCTGACTCACATAAGCTTTCATTTCAAGAAATGGAACTATGTTGAAATGTGTAGATTACTTACTTACTTACAGTGTCTAAAAAAAGTTATAGTAATGTTAAAAACTCTCACTCACCTTTACCCTCATCCTCTCCTCCACCCTGCTCTCTGGAATTCCATATTGCTCACTTACGTTTAATTGTATATCACAGCAGGAATTATACTGGTCTATAATTGCCAGAAAAATACTTTCCAAAGTCTGCAGAATAAATAAATATAGGCAAACAATAAGGGCTAGAATCTCAGCTGTTGTAAACTGGCACAGGTCTATTGACTTGAGCAGAAATGTTAAGATTTTCTGAAGATATGGCCCTATTCAGCGGAAGCCCCTAATAAAGGATTTAAGCATAAAACAAAATTCAAGTTTATATTGAAGAATAATAATACTAAATTAGCTCAATGTACCATTTGCAATTCTGGTTATAGACACTGGGAGTGCTCCTCAATTAGTGTTAATCAGTGTACCTCCACTGTGTTCAGTGGATCTGTGGCAGTTTAGAGCAGCTCGGGGAGGGGCTTTGACTAGACCAGCAGGGGAAAGAAAACTTATGGTGCCTGTACACACTGCACACAACCCCGCCTGGGCCCATAGCTTGCCTGTGGGCTTGAGGAGGGGGGTTCTGTAGCTGATTTGCACCCTTCTGTCAAAACACTTAAGCCTACTGGCTCTCATGCACCCAAGGGAGGACTTATAAAGTCCTCCCCCTGCCCAGGATGTCTTTCCCCCCTTGTGGTTAGAATAGGATCAAGGTTTGCTTTGGGCATCATGAGGATAGGAAGAAGTTTATCCTCACTGCCTAATTGGCCTGGTAGTTGTTTCAATTTTTATTTTATCTATATATATTTTGCCTTCCTCTCAGCACCCCACGGACCCAGTAGGTAGGTTAGATTGTAAAATCTGTCATGTCACAACCTGGCAGATGCCCAGCACAGTTGCTCATTCAGCAGCGGGATTGGTTCCCTGATAAAATGGAATTAGAAGCAGATTAGGAGATGCCATCTCCTAAAGAAGGTGGGGAATGGGGTTGGGGCTCCTAATGATGGTACAGTGAGGAAAACCCCCTACCCTTTCCCTTACTCCTCTGACTAGGGGAGGGTGATAGTGTCCCAGCAACAGTGCTAGTGTAGGCCTGAGACCTCATCAACCCCCTCCCACCCCCATATTAAACCAGCCTTGGGGGAAACTCAGGGAGTTCACCACTAAAATTGAAAAAAAAAGGAATGTTCTGCTGCTGATAAAGCACCCCCGGCCTCAGGAATGTCCCTAATAAGAGTTATAACCACCAAGATTGTAAAGAAGCTGGGAAATTAGGGAGGATACAGAAAGACACTCAAAAAATGGTAAGATAAGCTCTGACCAGTGTTTTATGCTGACCATCTGGACAAATAGAGAAGGTCACAATTAAGTTACAATTTGGGCATGAAAGATAAAATGTAAAGAACTTGTGCAGCAAGGAGGACACATAGGTGCCAGTGTATAATTGATCAATTTTTTTGTTATTTAGGAGTGTGGGATAATGGGATAGGTTTAGTAAATTTGAAGAGAGAGCTAGTTTTACCTATATAATGTAAAGGAAAAACAATCCTCTTTGGGAACCATTTCCGGACTGCAGTTCAACATCAAGCTGCTGGAACTCTGACCCCTCTGCATGACCATGACGTGCACAGGCATCACCGGGAACCCCCAGATGAATGAATCCTGACTGGCCATCGGGTGAAATTTGTCTGTATATTGGGAGTGGTGAGCATAAGAGATTTGCTTGGTATATGTATTCTGTGTGTGTTGCTAATAAATAGATGTTTAGAGCACAACCGTGTAAGGCTCTTCTGCTGGGCAATGATTCCGCAGACCCGTAAAGCCCTGAGCCCCGAGGGAAAGGGTGGATACTTAAATTGACCAGGTTTCTTCCTGAGCCCCGTGGGTAAGGATAGGTGCCTTACACCCTGAGCCCTCAAAAGGGAAAGGGTGGGGGTACCTAAATTGATTGGGTCACACCTTGAGCCCTGGGTAGGGTATAGGTGGGGTGCCTTAAATTGAGCGGGAAAACCCCCTACCCCCTTCCCCTTACTCCTCAG
Source organism: Platysternon megacephalum (assembly GCA_003942145.1). Taxonomy (NCBI): domain Eukaryota; kingdom Metazoa; phylum Chordata; order Testudines; family Platysternidae; genus Platysternon; species Platysternon megacephalum. Next base: position 1,607,702 of record QXTE01000197.1, on the reverse strand, counting down.
ACTAGGGGAGGGTGATAGTGTCTCAGCAACAGTGCTAGGAACAGATTAATGGTGGGGGGTTGGAAGCAGCCCTCCACTAGGTAATACAAATGCCAAAGGAAGGGTGACCTGCATTGGACAAGTGATTGCTGGATATTTCCCAGATGTGTTACTTAATACAGTTGTAGACCTAATAAACCACATTTCTGATGGCTTGCCGTTCTTCTTGCCTGGGACACTGTTCTATGGGGTCAAAAATGCTTCATTATAGGCCTGATCCTGAAAGGTATCGACAACTCTCAACTCCTCTTGAAGCCTCATCTCCTCACAAAAAATTGACCACGCAAGAAAAACCCCTTCTACTCCCCCCGCCCGCCAAAAAAAAACACCAAACCAAATAACATTCATTTAGATAATTAATGAGCAAATAGAACATGAAAACCATGCTGCAAACATCAAACCCAGTCTCCAGCTCCTTGAACCAACAGAAAGAAGAATAAAAAATATGCCACAAGGCCCACCACTATGCTAAAAAATATTTGGAAGATTAGGGTACAGCACATGACATGGTAGTGCTGCTTTTGCAAATTTAGTAATATCAGCTGAAAATTAAATTTGACCTGAACAACACATCAAACTGTCAGTTCAATTCACCCAAATTAAATATAACTTGAGCTGCCTGAACAATAACATCAGCAAATTAGTTATTAGGCATTTCTCACATGGTAACTAAAGTTTAAAGTTCTCTGAAAACTCTTGAGTCTAATCTTATATGAGATACCACTGAGGACACAATTAAAAGTTTATGTACACTTACACTGTTGATAATTGTCAAAACAAACAAAAAATGCCTATGTGAACTTTAAATTTTGACTACTTTTGTTTCTCTCTAAGAGCAATTAATACCTATTCCCAGAGGAGCAACTGGACTGGAAGGAGGAAAGAAACCCAGGACTCCCTTTGGGGAGATAGTAACTGTAGCATGTATTAAATATGCAAAAGGCCATTAGGTGTGATTAAAGATTAATTCTGTGTCAGACAGTGCCTGAGATCATTACAGGTCATGAATTTCATCTTAATTATTTGGCTTACTGTTTTTATTTAATTAGCTTGGCTTAATGAGTATTTGGTTATAGAGATCCGGGACATCAGAACATTGTGGAGCATATATTAAGTGACAGGCTCAGCCGCTGAACCTGGTTCAGATAAAAATCTTCCATGTATCCACACATAAGATTGTTTGAGAATAGAAAAGAGTAGGTTCTCTATGCCAAAATATATAGTGGTAAGTTTAAATTCTGCTCTCGGGGGGAGGGGAAGGGGGGGAAACAAAAACAAAAAACAGGGGGCTTGTACTGACGTAAATGGGAGCTATATGCTCATAACCAAAGGTAGAATTTGGCATTGAACACAACAATTTTCCAGACGTAATTGCTGAAGTGCTGTCTGTTATGCTAGATATATGGGGCAAAATACTCTAACTCTGCCCTGCATACTATACCTGGCACAAAGTACTATCAAGTTTCTGTATTCCAATAACTACCAAGGTCTAACATGACGTATTCACTTGGAACCAGTAGCAAAGGGATTAATTATAAAATAATAATAACAGCAATAATAACAACACGGCTAAACTTAATAATGAAATTCTGCAATGAAGCATTGACAAGATGTCTATGAACTTTTCAAACAGAAGTTATTTTCCTCTGAGAGAAAAAAGTAATAATTAAAGTGCTTTAAAAACTAATTTTAAAAAGATATTTTATTGTTCTGGGAACTAGTTGTCTTTCCTGCATAGCCTTTGAATTACTGTATTCTCCTGCTGTCCCTGACCAGAGACAGTCCAAACCAAATATGTTTGGATCCATAAGCAGATGACACCACCCCACCACCTCAATGGCCAGGGGTTGTTGGTCGGACTGACAGTCAAGAGAGACACAGTCCAGAAGGGAGGGAGAAGTTGGGCGGCACATGCTTGGTGAGGCAGGAGCTGTGCTGCCTCCCATTGTCCAGGCTTGAGGGGAGCGGGCAGGCAGACTGGCCTTCATGCTACTCTCCCCTCTAGAGGTTTACTCCTTCACTGAGCTTTGCAAAGGAATCCCAAACTTCAGACCACCTCCCTAGGTGGGGACAGACTGTCGGTACCCACAGGCTGAAGGAAGGAAGGTCAGTACTCTCTCACCAGGTGAAGAGTGCTGGACATGTGTGGATGTGAGGAAGCATTCTGAGGCACGGCAAGGATCAAACGAGAAACAACTGCCACAGCCTGGAGAGAACTCTGGTCTCCCATGTTTAAAAAAGATGAATTCAAACTGGAACAGGTGCAGAGACGGGCTACTAGGATGATCTGAGGAATGGAAAACCTACCTTATGAAAGGAGACTCAAAGAGCTTGGCTTGTTTAGCCTAACCAAAAGAAGGCCGAGGGGAGATATGATTGCTCTATCTATCTATCTATATCAGAGGCATACATACATACATACAAGGGAGGGAGAGGAATTATTTAATTTAAGCAACAATGTGGACACAAGAACAAATGGCTATCAGCAAGTTTAGGCTTGAAATTAGGCGAAGGTTTCTAACCATCAGAGGAGTCAAGGAACAGCCTTCCAAGGGCAGCAGTGGGGGCAAAATACCTAACTGGCTTCAAGACTGAGCTTGATAAGTTTATCGAGCAATGGTATGATGGGACTGCCTAAGATTGTATGTGGATCATTGACAACTGTCAGTAGCAAAAAAATCCCCAATGGCTGGAGACGGAGGGCTCTGATTTACTAAGAGAATTCTTTCCCAGAATTCTTGCCTGGTGGATCTTGCCCACATGCTCAGGGTCTAACTGATCACCATATTTGGGATCAGCAAGGAATTTTCCCACAGGTCAGATTGGAAGAGATCCCGAGAGTGGGGGGGTGTTCGCCTTCCTCTGCAGCATGGGTCACGGGTCACTTGCAGGTTTAAACTGTGTAAACAGTGAATTCTCTGTAACTTGAAGTCTTTAAACCATGATTTGAGGACTTCAGTAACTCAGCCAGAGATTAGGGGTCTATTTCAGAAGTGGGTCAAGTTCTGTGGCCTGCAACGTTCAGGAGATCAGACTAGATGATCACAATGGTCCCCTCTGACCTTAAAGTCTATGCGTCTCCACTGATGGAGGCCAGCTGACCAGAACCAGGATCCCAGGGGCAGATGGTGAGTCAATGCCCCCCATTCAGAGGATTTCAGAGGGGAATGGTGAATTCCTCCAGCCAAAGGAGTGTGAAAGTGAGTTCTCTTCTCTGAACTACAAAGAGCAGCGGAAGGGGCAGATTGGCTGATGTGCTGGGGTGTGACCCTGGGTGCCTGTATCAGGAAACAATGGACTCAGACACGAAGGCTAAGTTGAGGAAAAGTGATGATTAAAGGATGATGGGGTCTGAGCCTCCCCGCAGGAGCATACACATAACCCAGGTGGGTTGCAGGTTTGAGATTGCAAAGGATGGAGCCAGAAGCACAGCTTCCAACTCCGTAAAAGAAGCAGCTGCAGATATGCCCCAGCCTAGAACAAGGGTAGCAGACAAGCAGCCCTGTGAGAGGTTGGGGGAACTTGTGGAATCTCTAGCACCTTTCGTTCCCAAAAGGCTAAGGGGCCTGCCCAACTTGGGTAGTTGCTCTTCAGGAGGAAGGGCACATTTTGTGGTACCGACAGAATCCTCCAGCAAATTACTATTTGCAGAGGCAGACAGGTGCATGGGATTGAGGTGAGATGCCCCAACAGTAGGGTCAGTGCTCCCAAGACAGCACTGGCCTTAGCATACAAACATGGGCTATCAGGTGCTGCACCCCTCTTTACTGAGAAACACACATATCAGACTTCAGCTATTTGTATTTGTTTTCAGGGATCTTCACAACCCATCTCCATCATACCTATAATTTCTCACTCAGAACTGAAAGGTCCATTCCCACCTCTGATCAGCCCATGATCTGTCCATCACCCACGTGTTAAATTTTCAAACAAGCACCTTTGTGCTTTATTCCATTCTGCCCCTCATGCTAGAGAGAAGCTCCTCAAACATCCACAAAACAAATGCATTCCTCCTTAAAAATTCTCCTTGGCTGTGAGGCCTAGAAAAAAAACTTGACAACGGCAAAGCAGTTGGTTTGTTGAGACCACTGCCTATTATGCTGACCAATATAATTTCATTGTTTTCTCTCTGTCTGTCAGTATCCATTTGTTGTTTCTTGTCTTACACTAAGCTCCTTGGGGCAGGGACTGACTTTTTGTTCTGTGTTTTACAGCCCCCTAAGACAACAGAGTCCTTGTCTATGACGAGGACTCCTAGATGCTATAATATACAAATTGTAAATAATACCACCATAGGGGATGCAGGTGTTCATGCCTGGAACATTATAGTCCACTTTAGCCATCTGTCCAAGGTTGTAGCCTGCTAAAGAAAAACTTTGGAAGGGGGATTATGTAGACGAGATCGGCCTTCTTTTTTAGAAAATTGGGAGGAGGATGCTGGTAAGGAAGGAAGACAAATCCAGCAAACCCAAGATTTTAATTTGCTATTGTAACCCCCTGTTTGCTCGACGTGGCATTCTGTCCTCCTCTAGTGGTGGCTAAGGCCCCTAGAGAATGATGAGCCTGCTACAGCCTTGGCTAACAGACATGTGTCAGTTTGAAGGTTATTTCTATTAGGTAAGGCTGGGCCCAGGGTTGCTCCACATTGTGCTCAGTCTTTGAAAGGTTTAGCACAAGGTAGAATACATGGATGTGAAGGAAATGGGTTTGCACCATGCACCTACTTATCTTGATGACTCTCTCTTTACAGGTAAATCTGGGATGGGCAAATTGCCTGCCTATTAAGAACATTTCAGGAGTTGTCCCTCTAGCCTCAGAAAAGACTGAAAGCCCACACAGAAGTTGATGTATTTGGAAGCTGAATTGGATACAAAGAATAGTTAGATAATGAAAGGATATAGATAAGGGCAATTAAAGGTTCTATGAAAGTTACACAAACAGTTACAGGTAATCATGGTGCATCTGAATTTTGCATGTAGGGTGGTCGATCTGGGTAGGACCTTTTGTGCCCACCAGACAGCTGCCACATTTGGGGTCGGGAAGCTTGCTCATTACATTAGTGTAACCAAAGAAATGAAAGATGATTTGGTGGTATGGGAAACACTATTAATGGTTTGAGATAGATATCTATCAGGTGATCTGACTGGGTGCTGAGAACAGAACTTACGATACAATCTGCTGCCGCTGTGGGAATCAGCTTTGGAATAGATTATCAAAGGAATTGCTTTGCACAGACGTGGCCCGAAGAGTGGGCAGCACAGGGTACAACTAGTGATATTACTTTTCTTGATTTTTTTCCCCCCCAGTATTGGTGGCAGTCACTATTTGGGATGAGCAATTTAGAAATAACCGGGTTCATTTTTGGTGTGTGAACCAGGCAGTAGTTCACATTATCAATCAGTCAGCAAAGTTGGCACAGGTAAGGGCATTTGTTTTGCATTGCCTTTTGTTTAACATTTTCGTTCTGTGCAGTGCACAGTCCTGGCATAATAACACTGCTCAAGCTTTGTCTCCAGGATGATAGATTCCAGAAGCTCACATACTTTGCCAGCTGAGACCTGCAAGTGAGGCCTCATCAGTTGGGGAATTCTGGCTCATGATTGGTGGAAAACTTCATTGCCCCTCAGGTTTTAGAAGGCCCATTTTATGGATTCATAGACAGAGTTAGGGAAGGACTCCAGTGCATCTGGCCCATCCCCACGCTTCAGCTGATGAGATATGAGGTGTGTCTGGTCCACCATAGATTGGCTTTGGGTTCACCCTGGATCGAGTTGTCATGCTGTCCTGGCCAGTTATAGCAGGTGAGCAGGATTTGCTTACCGTTGTAGGGGATTCTAATTAAGTTAGCATCTGGACCATCCCTCCATGAGCTATCGAAGATAAAGACACTCTATAACCATACAAACATAACCATGCATAGGGTTATTGGAAGCTTTACCCAGAGTGTAAAGTTGTGGGGTGGTCTCATGGAAGCAGCCACGCCGCAACCCTCTGCTTGTCCACCTGCTGACAATAGCTTACCTGGATCCCATGAAGCCCAGCCCCAGTATGAGGTTCTACCTCAAGGTCCGTTTGGAGGAAGCCCCGAGCAGCTGATTAGCCCACTGGCCATACGTAAGCCAACAGCAGGAACAGGAAGCTTCCTGAACAACTGAGCTTCACCCTGCTCTGGACTGTATGCCTTGTGCTTCCTGCTCCTTGCTCCTGCTTCCCCAGCTTGATTTATTGGCATCCCAACCCAGCATGACTCCTGGCATCTGACTTGTGGTTCCTGACCTCCAGTTTGTCTCCTGCTCTTGACCTCCCAATATTCTGACCCAGACTCTTGATTCCTGTCTAATAATGGTGGACTCTGGCTCCATCCACTAGGTCTGATTGCCCATGGCCTGGCCCTGACACAGCATTTGTTGTGGCCTTTTTTGGTGCTTATAAGCTTAGGGAGCTTGTGCTGCAGGCAGCAGGACTGCTCCAGTCATGAATTAGAATTGGCGGCTGTGCAGCTTATGTAAGGAACAATGTCCTTGAAACTGAGATATTTAAAAGCTGATCAAACAGGAAAGGGGGCCACGGTAGAGCTAAAGGAATGCACAGATGAAAGAGTATGTTCCAGGAATGCCGTCAAAGCTTTTTAGCCATATGGGACAGGGAGCCAGGCTTCCTATTCAGACACAGGGATGACTGCTACCTGACCAGGTACCAGGTCATTATTCATAAAGAATGCTTTAGCTTACTTAGATCTCAATCTGGCATATTTTGGCATGCATTCCTTTACAGTGACATCAGTAGCATCAAATGGTTTTGATCCTTGGAAGGTCCAGGCAACTGGGTCCTTGATATTTGATTGTTACAAGGACCTATGTTCGCCCTCCTGATGGGGCGCTGGGGCATGCCCTGGCTTTGAACTAACCCTGTCACTTGTGATTGCAGGAAACATTGGGAAGAGGGTTGATGTCTGGATCTGCAAGCACTCTATTGTGCATTGGTCCCACAAACAGGCAACTAGATCAGAAAGTGGATCCCAATGGAGCACCAGGGCTGAAGCGGTCTGTCTTTGATGGTTCAGCAGAAGACATGTTGTGGAATCAGCTTATACCTCTTCTGCATTTCTTATGGCTGAACTAAAGCCACCAAATGTCACCATGGTGAAAATGACCTTGCACTGGAGTAATCTTGGGAATTAGGATTTAGAAAGACGTGGAATTGGTTAGGGGGTCATGGCCACACACAAGGTTGTTTTGGCCAAAAATGCTTGTAAGGCGAGTTTGGTGGAAGCTATCGAGTCAGCCCCCATGGGTCAGACTAGAAGAATGTGAACCATAAGGCTGCCAAGATAATTTTGGAAGAAGTTGATCAAACACGGACTTCGGATACACTGGGCCTGAGCTTTTTAGTGATGACAGAGTCCACCTGTCAGATGCAGGGGCTGACCAAGCTAATTGCTAGCATCCCAATGGCCACTGAAGATAAATTCTGAAAGAGCCAGATCCCTGAGGTAAATAAGGCCCAGGACTTTGTTGGTAGACTTTGTGTTTATAGGAGAAGGGCAGATCTGAAGTCCTCATGGGCTGAAGCCACCCTTCAGTATCCTCTTCTCTCACCATCCCGTGCAGTGGGAGAGAAAGAGGATTCAGAAGTGAGCTGAGTCTAAGGGTAGGCCAAGGAGGGACTACCCCCAACTTATTGATTTTATAGTGGGAGCCCTGTATCCCTGTACTGGACCCAGATAAATGTCTGGTGTATGAAAGCGGTGGGAAGATAGCCACCCTCCCCTCTATTAAATTAATAAAGTTGTTGCCTGCTACTTAAATACAAGCCTGAGTCTGTTATTCATTCACCTGCATTTCTCCAAAGTTCTTGCATGTTTGGATTCAGGGTTTTGATTTGGGCTCATCTGTTATGATCCCCTCTCTCTCATTCCATGGTCCATTCCCACCTTTACTTCGACTCTGAATGCTGAATTTCCATTACTAAAATATTTAAAGGATTTGAAACTCCATCATAAAAATCTGCACCAGTGGTTAGTATTTATAGAACACCAATAAAAAAGGGGACATAGCCCATTAGGAACATAGGAATTACCTTTCAGAAGTCTAAATAAATTATATGAACCAGTTCCCCTTTATCCACCATTTTGACATGTTCAAGAATTCTAAGAGAGATTAGTGAGACACTATTTTCCTTTACAGAAACTGTATTGGTTAGACCTTATCATACCATAATCTTCCAGATGTTTTGTTATTCTGCTTTTAATTACCATTTTAACCAATTTTCCAGATACAGATGCAAGATTTACTGGTTTACAATTCCCCAGTTCATCCCTAGAGCCTTTTTAAAACTACAAGTACAAAATGTGCTACCCAACTATCCTCTGGAACACTGGCTGGTTTTAATGAGAGAACATTTTTTGTTAGGTGATCAACCACTTCATACTAAAGCTATTTCAGAACTCGTGGATGTTTCCCATCTGAGCCTGGTGACTTATTACTTTTTAAATTATCAATTGGTCCAGCACAGTAGTGGTCCCTGCCCCCAAAGAACTAACCATCCAATTCAATCAAATATTCTACAAGGGTCAACAGTGCAAACAAAAGAAGGAACTGAGGCATAGATGGTGGGGAAATCACTTCAGGAAAGATTTCTTTAAAGGAGGGTTTTTAAGAAGGAACACAAAAGAGATGGGTGTTTGGGACACAGCAAGTGAAAGATTGACTGTTCCAAGAATAAAAGGAGGCTTGGATACATCACAAAGATGAATAAGGGATTGGCATTGACTTTGAAGGACTTGGATTAGACCCAAAGAGTAGAGGATAAAGATTGAGATAACGTATAGAAATAAGAGCTCAGACATAGGAAATAGCAGCGAACAAAGAGGAGTTTGAACTTCATGAAGAGGGAGGAAGTGAGCTAAGTAATTCAGGAAGTAAGATGGCATGCTTCAAAAGGGCTGGAGAGAAAGATGGCTTTTAGACTGGAGGAGGGGAAAATAAGAGGTAAGGAATTCACACTGCTAGTAGTAATAGTTAGGACCTCATTCTGCAAACACTTATGTCCAGGTATAGTGGCTGGAAATGCTGTGAGTAGACCTGTTGACTTCAGCTGGAAGAATGAACAGCACAGTCCAGTGGATAGGGTACTAGACTGGGAGTCAGGGGATCTGCCAGTGACCAGGCAAATCATTTCACCTCTCTTTGTCTCAGCTCCTGTATTTATAAATGGGGAAAATTGGACTTACTGTCAGTTGTACAGCATTTTGAGATCTAAGAATGAAAATGTCTCTACAATAGCAAAGTATTACTATTACTATTTCCATAGTAAGCATTACACCTGGCAATGTTTGCAGGATTGAGATCTTGTTTGGCAAACCTTAATCTAATAGCACAAAATATTTTCAAAATTAAAGGAATATTTTAGGGAAAAAAAATAGAAGATTATTGTTGGAATATTGCCATTACACAGAATCAGCTTTCTGTTGTTTCAAATCTTGCTAAGTTTCCCATATTCTCAAAGAAATCCAGCAGTGAATCTTGATGATATAACTGACAGTAGTTGCTTCTAGTTTTCTATTATGATACAACAGATAGACTTGTTTTTAGTTTTCTCCGCATGAGAAATCTGGAGGAGCACGTAGGGGTAAATTTACAGCAAATTGCACTGGGAATTAGCTGCACAGCTCCTATTAGCAATAATGGGAATTCCATGGCTAATTCCCTATGCACAGTACTGGAAAGAGAGACAATTTTCTTCTAATGTTATTTTAATTGATAACCAAGTAGCAGCCAAAATGTCACATTTTTTTCTGGTTTCCTGTGTGTTGCATAGGTAGTTTGTACTGAGAAGGTTCCTAAACATAAACAATGGAAAGAGAAAGCTTTCTGTCCTCATGAACCATGTTTACATTTAGCAAAAACTTTAATAGAGTTTTATAGACATTTTACCAACCAAATATAGAGTTTCTAGGGGGGGGGGAATCTTCTATTCACACTCATTCATTTTGCATAATTCTTTTCCTAAGGGAGTGGCATTAGGAAATGGAGAAATCAATTGCACATTAAATTGTAAAATCACTGACACATTCCACTAGATCACTAGAAGTTAGTAGGAAATAACTGAGATGTAAATATAATTTGCCAATCAGAATTTGTCAAAATACTGTATAACAAATTATTAACCCACAACAATTTTAATGAGAATTGGCAGGGAAACCTTTTAGTTCTCTCAGTTACAAGCATGCCAAATTTCTAGGAGGATAAAAATAATGCAATGTAAGTAAAGATGTAGATTTATTTAGGCAAATTCTGCTCACCTCTAAAAATGTAAATTCAGAGTAATTTCATTAAGTTTGCCAGTATTGCTCTGGATTTTCTGATGAGTTAACTAGTGAACTGGAGTCATCACTAGGAAGAAAGGGAGGCTATATATATATATATATATATATATACACACACACACACACACACACACACAGAGTTATGACATAACATGGGAGAGATAATGGAGTAACATTAGCAGAAAAACAAAAGATTTCTTGAAACACATTTTTAGATAATTAATCCAGTTGGTCACATAATAATAAAAAACAAACATATTTGCTAATTCATGAATAAATTACTTGAATTCAATATATCACTACTCAGAGGGTCCAATCTTTTGTTCGTGAACACTAATACCATGACCTGTGTACATGAAAATGTTCACAAAATCCAAAAGTTCATTTAAAACAAAACAAAAACAAAAAACAGGAGGCGTCTGATTTTATACTCAATATCTATCAGCCTTTATTCGCCCTTTAAAAAGTTTTAATCATCCACTCAGAAAGCAGAAAATATACTATTCACCTTAGTATTTTTTTATTGACTCACAACACCATACTATAAATGCCTACTGTATTACAATGGCAAAGTGAAGGGGAGATCAGGAACACTTCAGCTCTTCTCCCTTAGTTATGGGAAGCTCTGTTTACAGCTTTTGTTTCTCTGATGGGGGAATTGCTGGTGGCACTTTTGTAAACGTAATTCTGATGTTATGTTAGACAAAAAGAGGATCTTGCACCATTTCGTAATGGTGGTAAGTCTCTGGATTTGTCTAATCTCTGGAAGTCTATATCACAATCAGATCCCCTTAACTGAAAATGCTTTCTTGCTGGATCTCAGATGGGAAAGTTAATAGGACTTGTGTTCGTAAGTCATTTAGGTGCCGTTCAAAATCCCATCCCTCATGCACTTCTTCCTGGTATTAGTGATCTGCATTATTCCAGAGGAGCAGAACTTTCTTAATGGTTCACAGATGGAGATATGGTGTATAATGTTGCCTCATTCATGGCTATCATCTAGGCTCAGAGTGAAGTTAAACAGGGCCCCACGACTCTGAGCCTTGGGCCATATGACTTCAATAGAAGGGAAGCATTTGCTCCTTCTAACTAGCAACTTTTTGGTCTTGCATGTGTTAAGGGATTCCAAACAACAATCACCAAAAAAAAAAGAGTCTAAATTGGTCTAATCTGTGGTTGGATAACATTAGGCAATGATTAGCAGGTGTTTTTTGACTATTTTAAAATAGACTTGGCTAAAACATTGCTGTTTAACAATGGACTAAGTTAATTTACATGCACAGGTTATTTTATTTTTGATATATTCGTGTTATTAGGTATTAATTATTAGCTTTCAAATAACACTATCTGATGCTGTACAAAACAAAAAATAAGGATGCTCCCTACCTTAATGAGTTTACGGACTGGAAGACAGATACGTGGAAGAAAGGACTCATCTATAATACCAAAAAACTGGATTCTGTTTAAATAATATGTATGAGAAATCATAGCTATTAACTGGGAATACCGTGATACTTAAACATTGCAGGAGAAAGTACTTATCTATCAATTAAATCACAAACTGTTCAAGTAAGATCAAGAAGGAAAATAAAAGGAAAATAGGTTTAACATTCAAATATCTTCCTCAAGGGCCAGATTTTTGTGCCCACAGCCCCCTACGCCCCCCACACACATTGTGTAGTACCTAACTTTGTGAGCAGCCCTACTGGTTCCTTGCTCACGTTGTAAAGGGAAGGGTTGAAACGAGCCCTAACTCATTTCTTTCAGAATTAAACATCTTTAAATCACTCAAATGCCACTGGATCTTGCATAGGTCAGGTATCTAAAAGAGTAGGTGATGCTACTCAGCCCAGAAAATAATATGTTGCAGTATGCCAGGGTGAGTTAAGGACAGAGCTTTATTCTTAACTCTGATTGTCTTTGCTTTTGTGCATTGAAGTCAAACCCTTAATGTGAGCAGAGTGTGGCTTTTTATGGTTTAATATTAGGATAAGTGGAGATACACGGGCACACAAAAGCATGCTCAACATTTATAAAACCCTTTTCTTCTCTTCATATCTAATACTTGCCTTCGCATCCCATTATGTCAAATCAGGTACTATAGAGCTACATGATGGATATAATGTAATGTGACAGGTTACAATGCAGTACATTATTTGGAAAATTGGGGGGAAAAGACACTTGTTTTTATGAAAGTGGCTATTAAAGATGCCTCAGATTCATTTTGTACTTTTAACCCTTGAAGGAAAAATCTCTTACACTGTCAGGGGGATGGACTAGAGGAGCTAATAAGCATTTTTTTCCACCTCTAACTTCTATGCAACAGGATTTAGGAATTCTGTGTGGCAAGAGCCCTGGCTTTCTCAACAAAGCAGAAGTTTACAATGTGCAAATGGTTAGAGATGGGAGCCCTACATCACCATTCCTTCTGAGGAGCCAGCAAGAGCTCTCAGATCAGCAACAAAAGTATTAGTGGAAGTTGAGGACTAGTGTGCAACCCACAAAATTATACAAATGTAGGGCTGGAAGGGATCTTGAGAGATTATCTAGTTCAGTTTCTTGCACTGAGGCAGGACCAAGTTTACCTAGACCATCCCTGACAGGTGATTGTCCAACCTACTCTGAAAAGCATCCACAGATGGGGAGTCCACAACCTCCTTTTGAAGCCAATTCCAGTGCTTCACTATACTTATAGTTAGGATGTTTTTCCCTTGCTGCAGACTAAGCTGATTATTTCTTGTCCTACCTTCAGTGGACATGGAGAGCAATTGAGCACCATCCTCTTTGTAACAACCCTTAACACACTGAGATTGTTCACAGATCTCCCCTCAGCCTTCTTTTCTCAAGATTAATATAACCAGTTTCTCTAAACTTTCCTCATAGCTCAGGTTTTCTAAAACTTATTATTTTTGTTGCTCTCCGCTGGTCTCTCTCCAATTTGTCCACATTTTTCTTAAAGTATGATGTACAAATCTAGACACATTATTCCAGCTGAGACTTCACCACTGCCAAGTAGAGTGGAACAATTACTTTCCATGTCTTACATAGGACAATCTTGATAATAATATAATATATGGAGATATACCTATCTCATAGAGCTGGAAGGGACCCCAAAGGGTCATCGAGTCCAGCCCCCTGCCTTCACTAGCAGGACCAATTTTGCCCCAGATCCCTAAGTGGCCCCCTCAAGGATTTAACTCACAACCCTGGGTTTAGCAGGCCAATGCTCAAACCACTGAGCTATCCCTCCCCCCATACATCCCAGAATATTACCCTTTTTCAACTGTATCATATTGTTGGCTCATATTCAATTTGTGATCCACTATAAACTCCAGATCCTTTTCAGCAGTACTACTGCCATTTTGTAGTTGTGCATTTGATTTTTTACTTTCACACTTGTTTTTAATCGAATTTAATCTTTTTTATTTCAGACCCATTCTCCAATTTGTCAAGGTTCTTTTGAATTCTAATACTGTCCTCCAAAGTGCTTGCAAACCCTCCAAGCTTGGTGTCATCCACAAATTTTATAAGCATATTCTCCACTCCATTATCCAAGTCATTAATGAATATATTGACTAGTACCAGACCCAGCACTAACCCCCACAGGATCCCACTAAATATGCCTTCCCAGTTTGACAGCAAACCATTGAAAACTAATTTTTGAGTAAGGTCTTTCAACCAGTTTTGTACCCGCCTTATAATCATTTCATTTATGTCACACGTCCATAGTTTGCTTATGAGAATGTAATCTAGTACTGTGTCAAAAGTGTCACTAAAATCAAGATATATCTACAGCAACTCCTTTTCCACTAGGCCAGTATCCCTATCAAAAGAGGGAATTTGGAAGGTATGGCATGATTTTTCCTTAACAAATCCATGTTGGCTATTACTATTATTATGAGGGACGTAAAAGGCAAAAGAAAAGAGGTTTTTTAAATCTATCAGGAGCAAGAGAAAGATGAAGGAAGTGTAGATCCTCTACTTAACAGGGAAGGAGTGCTAATAATGGACAATATCAAGAAGGCTGAAGAATGCAATCCAAAAGAGAGAAATAACTGATTAAAGAATATTTAGATAAGTTATATTTACATGTTGGGTTGGCTAAATGATGGCCAAGTGTTCTGAATTGATTTGGCGTCATCCCTTGCTTTATAGCTGGCTTGGCAGTGTGTTCCACTTTCACTTTTCCAGTTATTACCTGAATTGGAACCTTTACTGCCTTCTAACAGCATGACAAGAAGCAAAGGGGAGCCTCCCAGTGACAGAACTAGAAGGTATTCAGCCTAGAGAACTTAGCAGGAGTGTTGCATACATCACTTCCTGCACTAAGTATCCTTATTCTTGAGTTGAGGAGCAATCCCTATTTATTCCCCTCCACCCTCCTGGAAATTATTGAAGTGACTTCATGAATGAAACTGTTAGTGATTAGACCTGTGAGCTACATTACAGATGTTAATCATGTTGCTGAATGCTGTACCGGAAGCTATTCTGATACTATGATGAAAAGGGTGATATAAAAACATATACAGAATATAATAGATTGATAATTCATTAGAAGAATATATCATATTTTCAGATTTCAGTAATACAAATATATAAATTAATGTGAGGGCCCTGGGATGTATTTTTTAAACTTTGAAATGGTTTCTACACTATACAATGTTTCATTTCAGAGCTACTGTAGCAGTGAATTTTGACATCACAGTATTATGGTAATTTCATTGTAATTCTATTCTCTGCATTTCTGCCATTAGACACACTATTGAGCATTGCAACTAAATATGCATACAGCTAAGTGGAGCTGTGGGGCACTCTCTATTGTGAAACATTTAGAAGATGCTCAGAGCAGAGGGTGTATTGGAAATTCCAGTCTGTGTGTGTGATGAAGCAGAAAAAGTAGTGGGAGAATCCCCTGGAAACAGCTAAAAAAAAGGATCAAAACTTAGATTAATAAAAATCTCTTCCCTGAGGGTTTAACATCAACATCTTGGTGGCTGCACCAGCTAGGAGGCTGGCGTGAATAAGAACAGTTGAGTTAACAGTTCTCTGTCATCTAGTTCAAGGAGGCATGAAGAGTGGTGGTTTCCAGCAGAGGCATCATTTGCTATGGGGCAAGGAGACAGTTGCCCCACTCAACTTTGGTTTGCCTGCCCCTCAAGACTTTTCATAGGACTATATGATCCACGTCCCACCCCGAATCCTCCCAAAGACTTTGCAGAATATAATATGATTGATCACATATAATGGTTTATAAACTGATACAATTACCACCCCCCCTTCCCCTGAATTTTTCTGAAATGATGCTCCTGGTTTCCAGGTATATACCCCAACAATGGAATTCTTAGCTTAACTGATCCATTTCGGGTGACAGAAAGCTAAAGAAGAGGAAAGAGATCCCAATGTAACAGCACTAAAGAGATGTTACAATAAATATTCTGAATAAAGATGAATCTGAGCAAATCTGAGTTTTTCTCCAGAAAAAATGACATCCCATATGCTGTTATCCATACTTCCATCCATCTTTAATTAAGGCTACGAGTCTGTCACGGAAGTCACGGATTCTGTGACTTTCCGTGACCTCCGTGACTTCTGCAGCCGCTGATGCTGGCTCAGGGGCTGTCCAAGCCGGGCAGCCCCTGGGCCAGCAGCAGCAGTTTGGGTGTGTGGGAGGGAGCTAGGGGCAGGAGGTTGGGGGGCACTTACCTCAGGGGGGAAGGGGGGACTCCCCAGCTCCCACGACCCTGAAGCTCCTAGGTGACGAAGGGGGGGAGGGGGGGCTCTGCGCCACACGTGGCTCGAGCCCGCAGGCCCCGCCCCCACAGCTCTCACTAGCTGTGGTTCCCAGCTAATGGGAGCTGCGGAAGCCGGTGCTTGTGGCGGGAGCAGCGTGCCGAGCCCCCTGACCCCTCCACCGCCTAGGAGCTGCAGGGACACGGAGCCAGGTAGGGAGCCCCTGCCAGCCCTCCACCCCCACCAGCGGTCCCGTACCACAGCCTACCCCCTCACCCCCCACCAGCAGGGTTCTCCGGGCCACCTCCCCCAGCACCTGCGGTGCCCCCAGAGTGCCCCCCACGAGCACCCGCGGTCACGGTTGATATTTTCAGTAAAAGTCATGGACAGGTCACGGACTGTGAATTTTTGTTTACTGCCCGTGACCTGTCCATGACTTTTACTAAAAATATCCATGATTAAAAAGTAGCCTTATCTATAATATTTCTAAGGTATTTATCATCTTAGGTTTCTGCAAGCCAATCATTTTTATTTGTATATAGGTATATATAAAATGCAAAGTGACACAGCATATAAATAAGAGGATGTGGGGAAAACAGAGTGGGAGAAATGATTGACATTTCAGAAAACTGATCTATGTAAAAACTACACAAGTCCCATGATGATAAACCTAAAAGATGTTTTTAGTACATTGAACCTGTTAACCAAAAAGTTTAGCCAACTTTTAGCAAAAGCACATAAAAAAAATAGCATCTCAAAAACTGAATGAAGACTGACAAGATACTTAAAAGCTCATGAAAAAGACATGTTTGTCACCAGAGAGAGCTATTCTGCGAGCTGATACAACAGAAATAGGATTTTGGTTTTCAAATATTGCAAGAGAGGTTTTTACTTTTACACACATTTTTCATAAATATAAACCCATCTTTGGAAAAAATCCCTCTTTTATTATTTTTATTATTGCTTAACAAGGATAAACAAGCCATTTATTATGCAGCTTTTCATAATCTTTCCTAAATTTTTGTCATGGTTTTGTATCTATTCAAGCATCACAGCAGGGAAACAACATTATTACATCCATGAATCTTAGGTGGCATTCTGCAAAGGCTCATCCATTATTACCTTTCATTAACACCCAAATAATCCAGTACAATTAGCTCTGTGTGTCCCCTCGAGAATTATTTAAAATGCAGTATTGTGGCCTTATCTAAAGCTCTAATAATCGGGGTAGGAAAAAATAAATTAATTCTGAAATGATCTTAAAACACCTGGTGCCAGGGCTTATCTTGGATTTATTGATTGTTAAGCTTATTATTTCTCATAATTATCAGTGCTGATTCACAGCTAAAGCAGGCATTCCTCAAAAGATATGCCACATGTCAAATTTCAAGGGACAGCAAAAGTTTTGTATCTAACTATAGCCTGGTTTTTAACATTTCCAGAACAGCTTCACACATATTTAGCTTCAGAAAGAGAACTGAACACTTCTCATTCAACTCCTCTAAATTAAAAACCTTTCAAAGGAAAAAGAAAAATGAGTAGCAAAATATTGTAAGAATTACCCGGTGGTCCTTTAACCTACTCAGTAATAAAATAACACTTAAGAATAACTGAGCATCTAGTCCCCTCCAGGGTTTTATTAAAAAAATAATTACAAATTCCAATCTTCCTTTAATAGATTTGGGGAAATCTCTCATAAACAAAGAATAGAGAATTTATTCTGCAGCACCAGGCTGACATTTCATAGTAGAATGATCTTTCGTTAGAGTTTAGGTCATTCACGAGCATACCGGAAAGATGTTGAATAATGTAGCAGCATGAATGTTT
The DNA here is from genome assembly GCA_003942145.1 of Platysternon megacephalum. NCBI lineage: Eukaryota > Metazoa > Chordata > Testudines > Platysternidae > Platysternon > Platysternon megacephalum. The sequence goes on along the minus strand of QXTE01000197.1, from coordinate 1,589,779 downwards.
ACATCTCTGTGAAAGACACTCACTACTAACTAGCACCCCTGCATTTTTCTATTACCTGATGTCTAATTAAGCCCCATGACACCACTCTGAACTCTGACAAAGCAGAGAGAATTCTTGACATTTTCAAAAACTTGGCTAGACTCCCCTTTCTTTTTACAGTGACACAAGCTGGGACTTCATACTGAAAATGACATTACAGCAAGTTTCCGTTCCTTAAGTCAGTCTTTTTCACACAGGTGTTTGCTTGGAGAAGGGAACCCCACTAATTCTGGTTTACCTTTGCTATCATCCACCATAGTGTATACTAACAGCACAGTAGAAAAAAGACCCAATTCTGCCATTACTTGCACATACTTTCACTCTCGCTGAAGTCAATGGGAATTGTGTATATGTAACCCGGGGTGATTTTGGCTTATAGGATATAGAGTGAAGCACCAATGCACACATGAGATGTGGGGTCATGCCAATTCAATTGTCCTTATCCATTCTCTTTATAGAGAACAAAAGACAATCATCAGAAAAGAGACACATGAAAATAGGAAAACAGCAATAATATTACTCTCTCTCCTGCTGATCCCTCTGTCATTGCTGCTCCTCCTGTCCAGCTACAGAGCAGAGTTCTCTCTACCACATGCAGTGACTCACATCTAACTTTGCAGGGCAATGAAACAGATGTGTGGTTGAGTGGACTTCGTACAGTGCAGCAGCAAGAGATAGCAACAGCAGGAGGTCGTCTTTAATTTAAAAGATTCATATCTTTAATATGAAATGGTGGCTTTTTAGGAAGAGGGGTGAGAAAGAGGATGAAATGTATTCCAATCCGGTTCATGCTGCTACAGTTATAAATGATTGAAGGAAGGAATGTGATTTCCTTTTAGTAAAAGTGGGGGCACTACCACCCATTTGTGTTCACCACTGAAGTATATAACTTGCTTGTACATGCCCTACAGCAGTGGTTCTCAAACTTTTCGACTGGTGACCCCTTTCACATAGCAAGCCTCTGAGTGCGACCCCCTTATAAATTAAAAACAAGTTTTTATATATTTAACACCATTATAAATGCTGGAGGCAAAGCGGTGTTTGGGGTGGAGGCTGACAGCTCGCGACCCCCCATGTAATAACCTAATGACCCCCTGAGGGATCCCGACCCCCAGTTTGAGAACCCCTGCCCTACAGGGTCACAGAGCTCTTAGTTGTTTTGTTGTGGTCAGTATAACATCAGCCCGGACACCAAAATCAGTAACCTCGCTGAAAGAAACAGTACAAAAATGCAGCAATGACCCACACAACTTTTGACACATATATTACCATGAATAAGAGGTGGTCAGACCTATGAGTGAAAACCTCAGCATTGCAGTGTACAGCCTCAGTGATCTTGCAATTTTTCATTAAAGAGGAGAGTAAAAATTAAAGTTCAAGATAAAAGAAAATCTATTGAAATCTCTCCTGGTCAACTGTTTAAGAGAGCATGATATACTATTTCACCCCTCAGTCCAGAAGGACTGACGCATCCAGAGTGTTAGTGCGAACTTCATTAATATTTTGAGCTGTAAACTTCTGAGTCCTCTGCCCCACTAGCTTAGAGTGTTTTGCTCTTTCTACAATTTTCTTCTAGAAATTGCTTTAGTACAGTTTTACAAGAAACATAATTTGCTCAGGTTGTGCCCCAATCACCCAGCAACACAGACAACAAAACAAATTATTTTCTACCCCAACTCTTATCCAACTATATATTTTGAAGGCAGAAACCAAATTGGTGGAAAATTACATCTTACATTGGATTTCATGCTTATCACAATTTTTCACTATCTTTCTATCTGATCAAATCTTTTCACATCTTGCAGAAACCCGAAGTTAGAAAAGAATAGTTCAGCCAGAGAGAGAAAGATATAACGTCTATGAAGACAAGACATATTATAAAAGTAGACTTAGCCAGTTGAGTGCTTAAGATAAAGAAGACACAATAATCCAGTTTCCTCCCTGGAGTAACACCACTGGAGTAAGTGGTACATCAGGAATTATTTTGTCCACTTTAGACCTCACTGTGCCCCTTCCTAAATGGAATTAGAAAAGGAGGATAAAGTTTATTCTAATTGTTTTTGTTGATTATTGTTATTATAATATTACAAATGACATTGGGGTCTCATAGTGCTAGGCACTGTACAAACACATAGTAAGAGGCAGCCCTGCCCCAGCAAGTTTATAATATAAGCAAAAGAGACAGAGGAGAAATAGAGGCACAGAGACATGACCAAGGCCACCCAGCAAGCTAGCAGCAGATCCAGGAAGAGCCAATGTGCTAAATTCTGAATTCAGTTCTCTTCATGAGGTCACACTGCCTCTCTAATTGCCTGGCTTAACTTAACCATTCCAAGAGCTAATATATTTTTGGAGATTTATATTCTTCTCTAATATTTAAGGGGGCACAGAACTCTTACTGAAGTCAGTGAGAGTTGAGAGAGAGTCAGGCCTGAAAAATCAGACACTCAAATAGCATTACCTGGCAGATAAAGATTACAGACGCCTAGAAAAACAAACTGAGCAATCCTCCACCCCCACATTTTTACAAAAAAATCCATCTCTATTTTTCACTGAAGTGTCATATTTAGCAAACTTCTCTGACCAGCTCTAATGAATCTCATTCATTTACATCATCTTTTGTTACAGTCACACTATATGTGGACCCTTGTACAGATGAAGGTTGTGAGGGATACAAGATGATGTGCTGAGCATAAGTGCTTTGTTACCTACAACTCAATCAAGTGCAGTAACTTGAGCAGATAGGGTACTGCAGACTGGTGTGCTGGGGAAAAAAAAGATGCCCAGATTACAGCATGAAGCAATGAAAGGCTGACAGTGAGATATATTGTTTTCTGAGAACTTATGGACACATTGCTGTGTCACTGGCTGGCCTCATGGCTGCCCCTGATATTAATTTCTTCTAAGTACAGCTCTTAAACATACTCCAGTAAGTCACAAGTCCAAGCTTTCATAAAAGAAAATCCTAAAAATGGTCTGTAAGCTGGTGTGCAGATTCACCAGCAAAAGAGGGAAAATAAAGTCCCAGCTACGTATAAGGAATTTCAAGTCCCTGTCCTCAACCAATGTCCTGAAACAAAAAGCAATCAACTCAATTCAAAATACTAGCTACTAACCACCCAAGGCTTTCTCCTCTTCTTTCAATCAGAAGGAGAGGAAATATCCTACCTGTTCGTTAACTTTGCCTTGCCTGGCTACTATGGAGAGCCAGGCAGGCTCTACTATGGAGAGACCCAGACTAGGACTTTTTTTGACCCAGGGTCTTTTCTCTCTGCTTTCCCCGCAGAAAGCTTTAGTCCTGGTTTCCTATATGTGCTTGCTCCTAATCTTAAGCCCTGTGACTCTCTTGTTTAAAGGGCCCAAGGGTGTACCATGCACACTGTCACATGGCCACACACTGTCACATGGCAGTTATTCTCCAAATTTTCACTTTGGTATCTACACCTCATCAGCAACCTCAGTATGTCTATATTCCCTCACAATGACCAAGGCTCAATTCAGTGCAGGCATGGGCATTTGTGTATATCTCTCTGAAGATGTGCTGAGGAAACGCTGACTGCTGACTGCTAGTGCTTTAGTTCTCTGTGTGCCTTCAAGCAGCACTCAGGAACTTGCAGGATTTTAGCCCTCTAATTAATGGAAACAGTGATATACATAGGGTAGGTCTGAACTTACAGTGATGTGTAGAGTACAGACAGCCAACTAGCACAGGCATAAATAGCAGTGTAGACAGTGCGGCAATGCTTAGGCAAGTGAAGAAGAGTAGAGTGCCCTGCACGCCTGAACCCTAGGCAGGGCCGGTGCAACCACTAGGCGAACTAGGCGGCCGCCTAGGGCGCCAAGTGGTTGGGGGCACCAAAAAGCACGCTCAGGGGAGATGGTGGAGTGGAGGTGAGCTAGGGCAGGGAGCGCGGGGAGGGCTGCCCACAGCAAGTAACGGGGGGGGGCGGGCAGGGGAACCGCTCCCCACCCCAGCTCACCTCCGCTCCGCCTTCTCCCCTGAGCACGCCGCCCCCGCTCTAATTCTCCTCCCCTCCCAGGCTTGCTGTGCCAAACAGCTGATTGGTGCCGCAAGCCTGGGAGGCGGGAGAAGTGGAGCGGTGCCGGCGTGCTCAGAGGAGAAGGCGGAGCGGAGGTGAGCTGGGGAGCTGCCGCAGGGGGAGCTGCCCGGGCGGAGCGGGGGGGGGAGGGGGCTGCCGCAGGGGGGGCTACCCAGCTCTTCCCCATGGCCCCACCCCAGCCCCGCCTCTTCCCACCCCTGCTCCACCCCAACCCCACCCCGCTCCCACTCCCCTGAAGATTGCAGCCAGACCGGACCCTGCACTCACCGCATGGTAAGTGGAGCGACCCGGCCCCAGCCTGCTCTGCTCCCCTGGCTCCCAGCCGTGCTGCCAGCGAGTGCTGAGGGGGCGGTTCCCTCCTCCCTCCAAGCCTGGGAGCAGAGCAGGCTGGGGCCACAGGCCTCCGCGGGGCGGGCTGCCTACTTCCTGCAGGAAGTGGAATGACCCGGCCCCAGACTGCTCCGCTCCCCTGGCTCCCAGGCTTGGGGGGAGGGAGGAACCGCCACCCCGCACTCTCCGGTGTTGCGGCTGGGAGCCAGGGGAGCGGAGCAGGCTGGAGCCGGGTCACTCCACTTCCCGCAGGAAGTGGCCAGCCCCCCCCTCCCATGGAGGCCTGGGGCAGGGCCCCACACAGTNAGCAGGCTGGAGCCGGGTCACTCCACTTCCCGCAGGAAGTGGCCAGCCCCCCCTCCCATGGAGGCCTGGGGCAGGGCCCCACACAGTCCCCCCGCGGAGGCCTGGGGCCCCACACAGCCCCCCCGCGGAGGGCTGAGTAGGGCACCAAAATAGCTAGGGCGGCCCTGGCTCCCTGGCCTGGAGGGGTGGGGGGGGGGCGGGCGCAAGGTGGAAGTTTCGCCTAGGGCGCGAAATATCCTTGCACTGGCCCTAACCCTAGGGTTTATACCTTACACGGCTCTCTATACACCCAAGCAGTGACTCTCCTATCTACACTGACATTTATAGCAATGTCACTATCCAATGGCACCTCCTGGCTGCCAGAGCCTTTCCATCCTGCAGTAAAAAATGCTGGCAGCAAGGAAAGGTTTTTGGGGGGGTTAGAGAGCAGGGACAGGGAAGGCAGCAGGGAAAGGCTCCAGCAACTGCCCACTGCCGAAGCCTTTTCCCACTGCCTTCCCCCTCCTGGAGCCAATTGTAGCCACAAACCACAATGAGCATGGACGTAGGCAGGGCCGGCGCAACCCATTAGGCGACCTAGGTGGTCGCCTAGGGTGCTAACATTTGGGGGGTGGCGACCGCGGCGGCCGGATCTTTGGCCGCCCTGGTCGTCGTCGGTATTTCAGGGGCGGGACCTTCCGCCGCCTCTGTCGGGGGCGGCATTTCGGGGGCCGGATCTTCCGCCGCCTAGGATGGCAAAAATCTGGCGGCGATCCTGGACGTAGGCTGATTTTCACTGCAGTGTGTTGTTCCATATACCCTATACTCTGCCGCAAGTATTGACAAGGCCATAGATAGCTCTATATGTATGCTAACATAGCTGATTCTGCTCTCATTGAGATCAATGGCAAAATCCCATCAATGTCAATGGTCCCACAATGTACCTGAGAATAATAGTTTCCCCCTATGAGACATATATATTGTGTGCATCTCTGTTTCATGAGACAAGGTGAAGCCAGGATTGATACCTGTCTGATTTAATGCCTATCTACCCGTATCTTGGTGAGAACAGATGAGTGTTAAAAAAGATATGTTACACTTCGAACAGATTGTACTGAACTTCTTTCTTAAGTCTTTCCTGACAAGGCGCTAATAATGAGTAGTTTTATTTGACAGCTCTTCTATTGTTAGGTAAGGCTGAATGACAATCAGCTACAAAAGAGTTTGATTAGTTTATCATTAACTATGTCTTTGTTTAGCAGATGTTTTCCAAGTACTCTGCCATAGTACTCTGCTTAATTTGTCACCATATAATGTGAAGTGGGAAACTTCTGTTGTTACAAGCTATTGATAAATTCTTTCCATATTTTGCAGCATTTTTCTTAGTACTGGAGATACAGTTAGAAAAATCTATAATGTAAACTGGTTTGGGTATGTCAAATTTTCAAGCTGAGATACAGATATTCATCTGTAAAGTTTGCTGGAAAGGTCATTTGCAATAACTCAAGTGCTTAGGCAGAAGCAGGGAGAGGGTGTGCAGATAGCATAAAATAGAATCTATCTAAAGAATACATATGCACATTAATTATACATCAGACACAACAGGCAGTGCATTTCAGGGCAATTACAGCACTCCTTAGATGGTGTTATAATGCACAAGAATAAAGCAAACTACTGTCACAATTGTGAAACCATAGGGTTTAGTAGTCTGCCACTACGTGGGAAAAAGCCACACAATCAACAACCACTTCAAAGGCCAGGACAGATACTTTACACCACAGTATTTCATATCACCTAAAGAACAGGAATCCATGATGATCAATATATCTAGAGAAGCATTTGAAAAATAATTTTATCTAGTTAAAAGAGTCTTTAAAGATATTTTACAGTACGTAAGCTTACTTGAAAAGTGCCAAAGTGCTGGAGAAAGCTGCTGAAAACTGCTGTTTTATCCTCAGAACAAGTACTGTGCAAATATCAGTGATGCAGTTACCCTCTCCCATCCCAGCCGGCATACCAAGGGATGTCATTCCAGACCTGGAGGCCCCATGTCAGAGACAGGGCTTGTCTTCACTGTGATTAACTCAAGATAACTCAAGTGTTGCTTCAGACTCCAAGTCCCATCCATACACATAAACCCTTAACATGAGTGTGGTGATGCTTTCAACTTGAGTTGACTGGCCCATCAGTGGGGATTGGCTAGCGCTTGAGCTAACATAACTCGACAGCAGCTAATTCAATTGCTCTGTGTTGTTAATATAATCAATCTGTGCAGCTCCAGTTGTTATTTCACAGTGTGACTGCTCTTTTTTACTTGAAAGGAGTTAGCAGCAGTGTTGGTAACTCAAGTTAATTCTGCAGCGAAGACAGAGGACAGAATCTTCCAAAAAGGAAGACGGAGTATGAACAATGTGACAGTTGTTTTTGTGATAATGCAGATTGGTTTATTAGGAGCTAGAGTGAGACCACCAATTTAAGCTACTCAAAAACCTCTAGACAATACTGAGCTATAATTGTACTCTATGGAGGGCAACCATTGTGCCGTATTAAAGGGGCCCAAATTTGTTCCAGTTCAGAAAGGAAAAGAGAATACTGAGGTAGTATTCCCCAAAACATAGCCACCTCTCTACAGAAACTAGAGTGGAGAAAGAGGGCCTGGATGCAGGGAGGTGTTGATGAAAGGGCTATTCATGTTTCTCTTAAATTTACGACAAGTTATGGCTGAGTTAAAGATTGTAAAACATTGATATTGGTACAAATCCTTTACACACTGCAGAAGGGACATATCACCACAGTTAGGTGGTGAGTGCAGCATGAGTGAGTATAGTAAAACTAGGGGTATGTCTACACTGAAGCATGGAGGTATGATTCCCAACATGGGTAGATAGACTCCCGCTAACTCAGCTTGAGCTAGCATGCTAAAAATAGCAGCATGGACATTGTGGCACACGTGGCAGCTGAGGCTAGTTGCTCAAGTCCAAGTTTGCCTGACACCCTGGGTCCAAGCTCAGGCAGTTAGCTTGAGCCACTGCCAAGGCCACAACAGCCACTCTGTGGTTTTTAGCGTGCTTGCTTGAGCTGAGCTAGCACGAGTCTATCTGCTCACGCTGGGAATCACACCTCCCAGGTGCAGTGTAGACATGCCCTAGCAGAGACAGAGTATGAGTCTCACCATACAAAGTGCCAGACCTCTGAAGAGATGCTATCTGTACCACCCAGTGCCCCTAACTTCTGCAGGCTCCTCTACATTTCAGATCACAGGTCCTACCTCCAAGGGGAGCTGCAAATCTGTCTGCCCTTGTTAACGTTTTAATATCTGTGAACAAGGAATTGTTCAATACCTAATTTCACTCTGGATGCTCTTCCTCTTTTACTACACCATGCAAAGCAGTTTTGCAAACATTACCTCATCTATTTTGTTACTTTTAAAATATTATGGACAGTGGCCTGACAATTTTGTTTGCTGTTTTTCAGCTGTAGAAGTACCATACAGTGTCCATTCACACTACCTGCTATGTTGTTACCTTTAAACAGACTGATTAAAAATAATGCACTTAGATATGCTATTACAATTTTCAGCCCATAGTAAACTTTTTGCAGCCGAATCGTAACACCCTAAGACAGGGGTCGGCAACCTACGGCACGCAAGCCGATTTTGAGTGGCATGCCACTGCCTGCCATGGTCCCAGCCCCCAGCCCCACTCAGCCCCCCCCCCCGCTCACCACTCTCCCCTGCGGGGGCAGGAGGCAGAAGCTTGGTCCTGCGGCAGCCAAGCTCCCCCCTCCCCCACTTCTTCCCCCAGCGTGGTGCTTTCCTGCCCCTTCCCCCCCCTCCCACCGATCAGCTGATCGCCCTTGCGAGGGAGAGTGGCAGGAGTGGCAGCGTGCTTGCTGCTCCGTAGAGGAGGCAGAAAAGAGGTAGGGACGGGACCTTGGGGAAGGCAGTGGAACAGGGCATATCCCTTCTAGCCCCCTGCCATGAGCCACTCAGGGTATGGGGCTGGGAGCCCCCCCCCGAGCCGAGCACCCCAGCCCTGACCCCTGAACCCCCCCCCCACACACACCCAGCCTTCTGCCCTGCACCTCCACACACCCCCAGCCCTCTGCCCTGCACCCCCCCACATCCCCAGCCTGGGACCATCAAGGCTACAACAACACTGCAATCATATAGTATAAAGCATTTACAGATGCTTCATTTCCTCTTCCACAGAAAAAAAAAACTGGAAAGATATCTTACTGGTATTAACATATAGTTGAACAGTTTTTACACACTCTTCAGAAAAAAGATACATTATTTGCAAATACACCGCTACCTCAATATAACACCACCCGATATAACACGAATTTGTATATAACGTGGTAAAGCAGTGCTCCAGGGGGGCGGGGCTGCGCACTCCGGCAGATCAAAGCAAGTTCAATATAACATGGTTTCACCTATAACGCGGTAAGATTTTTTGGCTCCCGAGGACAGCGTTATATCGAGGTAGAGGTGTAGTAGCAAAGTAGAAGTGTGGACATAAATATTATATGCACACATTTTACTGCCATAAAAAAAATCTACTTGTAAAAAAAAAAAAAAAAAAAAAAAAAATCAAGATTTTGGGCCAGATACTCTTGATTTCCAGTCCTTTAACACAACTCCGAAAGTGTAAAGGGGGTGGACTCTGACCACAAATTGCTAGCAGGGAGTTCACCTGGCCAAGGGATGCTCCTTGTTAGCACATCTGGGCCAGATCTGAACACTGTGCCTCTGTTCTCACCTCCCTCCAAGTGTATAGGGTGTCCGGGGGGCAGGGAGTAAGAGTCATGAAGGAATGTAGAGCTCTGCCAGGGCAATCCTCCATTGGATTATGGTCCATTAAAGGACTCTATTGCAAAGGTGGATCTTAAAGTTGCCTAGAGAGGAAATAACCGATCATTGGAACTGGGGCTGGTCCCGAGAATGGCTGTTTCTCCTGTACCAAGAGGAGCTCCTCAGTTATTAAATGATTAGTTAATTCATTCAGTTTGATCATTCAATACTTTGAGTATCTTTTTCTAGCAGATCACCTGTTATGATGCCTAGGCACAAGATGCCTCAGATAAAGAATGCCACTAAATTTAACTCTGATTTCAGTGAGACTCAGGCTCCTAAGTCCCCAAGATGCTTTTCAACATGGGGCTTAGGCCCTTTTGAAAATTTTATCCAAATTCACTAATATTTGTTGAAGTTCTCAAATATGACAGTGATGGGTACCTTCCCAGTACATACATAGACACAACTGGATTGCACCACTGAAGTGAGAGCAGAATTATTCCGGTGATATGAAAATTTCACTGCCATTTCAATCCAGGTTTTCATCAAACTCCTTTCTCTATAAGTTGTATATGTTTATGAAACATTCCTTGACAAATCATTTCCTGTTAAGAAATTGAAGTGACAAATACGAGTGGATTAGCAGGGATATCATTTTTGCCGAGTCCAGTATATTCTTAGCTCACTGCGAGGATTCTTTGACTGAGAACACAAAGAAAGAAAGGAACATGTACTCTCCAGTCCCTTGCTGTCACTTTGTTATCACAGACGATGAAGCTCTGTAAAGGATAAATATTGCTGTATGATCTGACTCTTTAATCATTACTTTGTAAATGAAACAGCTTTGAAGTTTTATTTGAGGACACAGCCAACAGTCTCTGCTTCTGGGCAATTCCCTTCCCTCCTCTTCCCTCCCCCGCCCCTCCCCTTTAACTAGCTAAATGTTTTTTAGTCTTTCAAATCACTGAGTATAACAAAACTCCTGAGGATCATAAGCAAAGTCAGGAGGACATTTCCAACACAGGAGTGGTTACTCTAGGACATATGAGGGAGTACATGATGTGTTCGGTATCACTTTGTACTGCACTTTAGGGCTTTAATAACCCTTCCAGCAATGTTGTACCAACTGCTAATCAATAGCAATTATTTTCCTCACCATAGAGACAAGGTTTAGACAACCCCTCGAGTGCCTTATCCTGATGCAACAACGATACACTTTTAACACAAATGAAAAAAAATGGTATATCCACCACAGGTAGAGTATTCAGACAATAAGTGACCCCCCCTGCCCGCTTCCTCCCTTTCCATATGTTGGATGATTCAAGGGAATCAAATAGCTGTTCACAAATACTGTAAATTAAAAGAATGCTGTCAAGTTAAAAAATATGTATGTCAACAAACTTTAGTTGTTACTAACAACCTATGTCCCAAACCTGCAATTGGATCAGTGATAGCTGAGGCACTCATGGAGAGCCCTATTGGTTTCAACAGTGCTCCAAGCACTCCTCTGGGTCTCTCTATGCAGATTTGACAGCAGGACTGGGGACTTTGTTTACTAAAGCAGAAAATAATTTTTAAAATGGGGTTACTTTTTACTATTTACTTTCAGATTGCACTCAGCTAGGACAGTGAATCTAAACTGACATGTTTCTAGTTAGAGAGACAAGGTGGGTGAGGTAATAGCTTTTATTGGAACAATTTCTGTTGATGAAAGAGACAAGCTTTCTAGCTTACACAGAGCTCTTTTTCAGACTGCAAACACCACAATTCTATTTAGTGTCACTGCCTGCTTCTCTCATATAATAATTTTCAGATTGCATATCTGCCAAGGGGTTATTTAAAAGTAGATAACATTTTACTGAAAGTTTTTAAACACACACACAAATGGACCTGGTAGAATTCCCTTACATTTTTATGGTAACAGTCTAGACATTTACCAATGCAAATACATTCTCTGATAGTTAATTGCTTCAGCTCAATGTTTCAGACCAAATGACTAGTGCACATTAAAAAAAAATATCGTTCTTTTTAACCACTTTTTGGTATAACTAAACCTATAGCAATAATAATTAATAAGCAATGTAACTATGATTCAGGCACTAAAGTAAATTATAAACATTTTGGAGTAATTAATTTCAAGGCAAAAATTGACACTTATCTAATACAAACTAGTCTTAAAGTACTAGGAATGTCTGTTTCATAGCTATTGTATTCAATCCTGTCCCATTGCTATTACATTCAATCATATATGTTAAAATTAATGGGTAAATCCTGGCCCAGTTGAAGTTAATGGCAAAACCCACACTGACTTCACTAGAACCAAGATTTCACCCTATATTTTTTTAAATGTTTAATTAACACTTCTAAGACTAGCACAGGTTTTATATGTTCATAGATAGCAAGATGCCATCAGAGGAATAAGGTAGAGTCTAAGATTATTACTTTTATAGGAGAAAACAATGTGTAACATTTCACAAAGATGAAATGTTTCAAAGAGTTTAGAATTAGCAAACTGACATAATGAAAAAGGTGGAAATACATATTCTTTCTACAATGGGTTTGTCAATAATATATAAGAATTTGCTTTACATTGCTTTTCCCAAGTTAACTATGGTGACATATCACTTAAATGATTGTTTTGGAAAACCTATTTTGTGTAACCATGAGTTAAGCCATGATTACATAAACAATCACGTTACATTATCAGTATTGTGGAAGTTACCAGGTCAGTGTCATATTCTTTTACTCTCAGTGCAACACCATCATGGGACAGTCTAAAGCAGTTTACTCCAAACAGTTTAATCAAAAGCAAAGAAACAGTGGTGATAACAGACCTCTGTCTCCTGTCCATTCACGAACAGTTCTGCCAAAGTGTTCACTGCATCATTACCCTTTTCTGGCTCTCACAACAAATAAGCCCATCACTATTACTACTGTCCTTACTCATGACACCTCTGACTCATTGGAATCCATAGCTGCTACAAAGGAGTGTTTTTTAAAGCTGTTTGAAACTGCCCTCCATTCTTACATTGTTATGGAGAAGTTCTACAATTAACCATGGACACTGAAGATTTTAGACATGGCCCAGTAAGTGCAGCTTGGTGGAGACTGGAACACTTGAGAGTACAGAGGCCTCTGTTATTAATGAACATTTCTTTCTTTAAACATTTATTTCCCTGAAAAGGGACAATCTGACTCTATGCAGGCACACATTGGCAAGGCCTCAATTCAGCAAAGCACTTAAGTACATGCTTCAATCTAATCCCGTTTAGCAAAGTACTTAAACACATGCTTCAGTACTATTTAAATTAATAGACCTTAATGGCTTTTATATAGAACTTCTCATCCACAGATCTCAAAGCTCTTCATAAAGGAGGTATGAGACTCATTGTCCCCATTTTAGAGAGAGAGAAACTCACATACAGAGAGGTGCAGTGTCTTGCCCACCGCAGGCAACGTCAGAGCTGGGAATAGAACCTCAGCTTCCTAAGTACCCATGCAATGTTCTATCCCAGGGGTCGGCAACCTTTCAGAAGTGGTGTGCCGAGTCTTCATTTATTCACTCTAATTTAAGGTTTCGCGTGCCAGTAATACATTTTAAAGTTTTTAGAAGGTCTCTTTCTATAAGTCTATAATATATAACTAAACTATTGTTGTATGTAAAGTAAATAAGGTTTTAAAATGTTTAAGAAGTTTCATTTAAAATTAAATTAAAATGCAGAGTCCCCCGGACCAATGGCCAGGACCCGGGCAGTGTGAGTGCCACTGAAAATCAGCTCGTGTGCCGCCTTTGGCACACATGCCACAGGTTGCCTACCCCTGTTCTATCCAATGAGCCCCTCTACCTTACTTAATTTAAATCTTGCATTCACATACTTTGCACAGTAGAGATGTCTGGCTGAAATGGGACTAGAGAGAAGTGAAACTAGTTGGGAAATTTCCATTGAATTGACGTTCATAGGGAGTTTTAAAAAACTGCTTGCATTTGTGTTTTCCATTTTCTGACCAGTGCTAAAGAGAAGACAGAACAAAACTTCTTTATAGTTTCTCAGTACTATAGTCCCAGTGCCCCTAATTTGGATATTATGGCAAAAAAACATTTAAAAGTTGCACCAACAGGTGCTTGTACGATGCTGGCATGTCCCCAGCCCACAAAGGACCCACTGCCCTACCCAGAGTCTCTTTGTAGGCACAGTTTGATTTCCCAAACATAGGTAAACAAACACTAAAACAGTTTCTCAGCCCACCCTGGTCTACAGCTCTCAGGGATTTTCCCCGTTTGCCTCTCCCAGTCCCTCCTGCTGCAAGGCCTATGGCAGAAATCTTCTGTGCTCTGTTAACTGAGCACTGCCACTCAGGGCTTTCTCCCTGAAGGCCCTTTTTCTCCAGCAGGTTGCCCCTATCTCACCTCCCACAAGACAACAAGGACAACTCCTCCTCCCTTCCTGACACTCTAGTTCTTTATAGTCCCGGGTGCTGTCCTGCCCTCTTAATTGGGCACACTGAGAGCATCTGTGTTCTAGCACGGAAGCCCTGGACCTGCTTCACTTAAAGGGGCCAGCCACCAGAGCTCTAATGTGAATCTGCACCCAGAGTTGGAAGAAAACCAAGAGCTGTCAGTAGAACTGACAAGTTTGTCCATTATTTTTCCCACTCTCCCTTCAGCCCCTATTCCCATAAAGGTAACTACATCAGGTTTCATTTCTCCACCAAAGTGTTCCTTTTTGTACCCTAGACTGAGTGATCTTTAGCCATTGTAACTTTTACAGCAACATGGGATTCAATTATTATCTTGGAATTATCTAATAACCCAAAATAGCAATGCTTCTCTTTTCAGAGACTAGCATTGAAATGCTAGCAAATATTCTGTATAGGACTTTAGCACCTCTTGCATCCCTATTCTCAATCCTTCTTTTGAATGAAAAAGTGAATACAAAAATAGCAAGAACATCCTTCAGTGGATTTCAAGGAGAAGGTTTTTAATCTAAAATTTGAGGCTGAGAGATAATGGGATACAAATTACATGCAATTCAATGAAAACCCTTACGGGTACTTCTTACACTTGCTCTGTTCAGCATATTATTATGCTTCTATTTATATTCAGCAACTGAGATTGAACAAAAGCCATACGTCTCCTTTCCCCCCTTAGTTCCCCCCCCTCAAAAAAACCCGTGTAAGGTATTAGACTAGGAAAATGACGATTTGGAACCTTATACAACTTCTTAAAAAAAATGTTCAAAAACGTTTCAAAACAACTTTTTCTGAAAAGTGGATGAATAAATTATAAAGACAAGCAGTTCTTTCCCTCTGGATTAGATGAACTCTTATAGGCTTGTTTATTGAATTACATCCATTGTATTATTCTCAACAACTTCTTTAGTGAGTTGACATTGTTAGGATGGTTTCGTGGAGTAACAGAGGAACAGGAGAAAAATCCCTATAAAACAATGATCTTATTAAGCAGAAATTACCCCCTAATTTAGCCTATCATTTTAAATGACATCAACCATTTAATGTATTATTACACCATGAGACCTCTCATGGATGACACAGGAATTGGGTATTACACAAACATTTGACTTGCTAATCGTTGTGTGAACTTATATGGCATAAATTAATTATTTAAATTTAAAAATAATCAATGGTGAGATTAAACCTAACACTTTGCTCATTAGTGGTGTTTTGCCCTAGGTCTATGTTACAATTTCACTCAATGTGAATTGATTACTGAACTAAATATTGATGGCTGTCTAGGTGCAAGGATCACAATCTTCTTTCATTTGCTATTCATTTGCAAACAGAATATGGTTCTGACTATTAGTATATATGTACTTGGTGCTTTAATATAGCACAATTTCCAAAAACTGAAAAAAATTATGAACAAAATTGAGTGGAGGTTAATATTTAAACATAAAGGCATGAATGGGATATAAGAATGGTTTAAGAATGTTTTATTAGAAGCTATGGAAAAACACAAATCCACAGTCGTGAAAGAAAACTACTTTGGTTTAAAAAATGAAAAACAAAAAACAAAAAAAACTGGTTAAGAGGGGAGGCGAAGGCAACTTTTGTCATATCAAAAGTACTGTTTATTTTGCAGTAGGAACTGTGATGTTGCACTCTATGATTTTATGAAAATATGCTAATGAGTATGAATATAATGGAATATGCTTCATGCAAAAGGTCTGTTGTAAGGTATCAATACAAAGCTTATAATCTACTGAGTGTGGTCATCCTATTTGTATCAATTCATCACTCTTGTATCTGAAACTAGAAATATAAAATATAACTCTGAGGGCCTATTGTAATTATGCAAAGTGTGGGCCATTACTGGTGGTTTGGAATCTTGATGGCTCCCATTAACCAGGACAATTGTCTGTAAATGGCTCTGTTTTACTTGTAAGTCTTCCTGTATACCTGTGTGCTGGCAAGTGGGTAATGAAGTCTTACAGTGACATGTGATCATGTCACCTGAACTGGAATCCATCTTTAACCTGGTGCTTTTCCATTGAGAAGGAGGGGTGGGAACCCAGAGAGGGACAAAGGATTCCCACCTTATGCAAGAGATATATAAGTGGGTGGAACAGAACAAAGGGGGCGGCCATCATGAGAAATCGCCTAGCTACCACCTAAGCTGGAACAAGAGCTGTACCAGGGGAAAGGATTGTGCTCAGACTAGGAAGGCATCCAGTCTGTGAAAGAAACTTATTGAAACATCTCTGAAGGTGAGATTTTATCTATATTCAGTTTTATTACTGTACTAGGCTTAGACTTGCGTGTTTTGTTTTATTTTATTTTGCTTGGTAATTCACTTTGTTCTGTCTGCTATTACTTGGAACCACTTAAATCCTACTTTCTATATTTAATAAAATCATTTTTTACTTATTAATTAACCCAGAGTATGTATTCATACCTGGGGGCAAACAGCTGTGCATATCTCTCTATCAGTGTTATAGAGGGTGAACAATTTATGAGTTTACCTTGTACAAGCTTTATATAGGGTAAAATGGATTTATTTGGGGTTTGTACCCCATAGGGAGTTGGGCATCTGAGTGTTAAAGACAGGAACACTTCTTAAGTTGCTTTCAGTTAAGTCTGCAGCTTGGGGGCATGTGGTTCAGACCCTGGGTCTGTGTTGGAGCAGACGGGCGTGTCTGGCTCAACAAGATGGGGATGTTGCCAAATTGGAAAGGGTTTGGCAAAGAACTACTAGAGTGATTTGAGGTCTGGAAAACATGCCTTACAGTGACAAATTTAAGAAGCTCAATCTATTTAGTTTATCCATGAGAAGATTAAAAAGTGACTTGATTCTGGTCTAACATGTACCCGATATGGGGAAGAGATTTCTGACAGTACACAGCTCTGCAATCTATCAGAAAAAGGCATAGGAAGATCCAACAGTTGGAAGCTGAAGCTAAGCAAATTAAGACTGGAAATAAGGCAAAATTTTAACAGTAAGGGTTATTAATCATTGTAACTAGTTCCATGGTGATGGGATGGCTAATCCATCACTTAAAGTGTTTAAATCAAGATCGGATAAAATTCTAAAAAAGACATGCTTTAGCACGAATAAGAGATGTGGTCTTGATGCAGACATTATTAGGTGAAATTCTATGACCTATATTGTGCGGGTCAGACTAAATGATCATAATGTTCCCTTCTTGCCTGTCAATCTATGACTATTCTATTGCTGATGTAGAAACCTGTTTCTACGCTCCATAGCTAGAGACATGTGTGCAAACGCACACACCCAGTGTTTAGTAACAGTAAAGTGGTTACCTATGGAGGACGTTAGATTGTAAACAAACTATATGGGTATTTCTGATGGCTCAATGTAAGAGTTTTATAATTTCAATGAAGTACTTAGGAAGGACTTTTTGTATTAAAACAAAGATGAGGGAGGGGAATGCTGTTAGTAAATGGAGAATTGAGTACTTAACACTTTTGTTTCAGCTTACAGGTCGATTTTAATTTTGTATTACGGATTACAGAGAAATCTGTCAATAAGACAATGGTACAGAAAACACCTGAAGGTAGTAGAAAAAAAACCCTTATTATTTAATTTAAAGTCTCAACGCAAATTCTAACAATGAAAAAAAATAAACTGATCTAAGCCATGCAAAATATTGAGGTTTTCCCTACTATCAGACATCCAGTCCCCATTTCAATCAAAAACTCAAACAAATATAGTCTTATGATAGGAAAACGGATACAAAAATGATCCTAGAATTCTATGACAGTCAGGTGAGTGGGGAGAAGGCACGTTATTATGGTGAAAAATATTTATTGCAGAAACTCATTCATTAGGTGCTCTACAGTCTTCCTTTTAAAAAGTGCCAACAAAATCTTGTAGACATCACAGAAACTGATAAACTAGCCATTTACATCTGCCAGTTATGCTTATTACTTTGAAATCGCACTCATTGCAGCAGCAGTCATAAGACATTTCCATTACATCACTCGGACAGGAACAGTTACTTGACAGTTGTTTGCTGCTTTGTGGCCTTTCTGTGCCCCCCTGGGTTTCCAGGGCGTCACTTCAGAGCACAGGCTACAGCCGCTCACCACCAGTATGCACGCTGTCACTCACACCTCTTCTACCTGCCCCCAGCAAGAGGACAGGAGTGATGTTCTCTGCTAAGTCTCAGTAACTGTTCCAAACTAAATTAACGACAGCAAAAACTTCTGGATTTCTTAAACAAATAATGCTTTTCATATCAAAGGAGCGACAAGACAGGAAATGCACAGAAAATGAAATATCTGATTAAATCAATGATTAATACTACTTACTTTAATGCTTATGCCTGTTTCCTCCTTTATTTTTTTCCTTCTCCTCAAAAACCAAAACTTAAACATTAACATTCATTAGGCTATTTACAAATTTTTTAAAGCCCAGTGATTTACCTGCACAGAGAATGTTTGTATTCCAGTCTAGGCAAGATACAATAATACTGGGGCTGTCAATTAATCCTAGTTAACTCAGGTGATAAACTCAAAAAGTTAATCACAATTAGAAAAATTAATCACGATCAATAACAGTTGTAATCACATTGTTAAAAAAATAGAATACCAATTGAAATTTATTAAATATTTTGATGTTTTTCTACATTTTCAAATATTTGATTTCAATTTACAACACAGAATACAAAGTGTATAGTGCTCACTTTATATTACTTTATAACAAATATTTGCACTGTAAAAATGGTAAAAGAAATAGTATTTTTCAATTCACCACATGCAAGTACTGTAGTGCAATCTCTTTATTGTGAAAGTGTAACTTACAAATGTAGTTTTTTTTGTTACATAACTGCATTCAAAAACAAACCAATGTAAAACTTCAGAGCCTACAAGTTCACTCAGCCCTAGATACTAGCCTATATCTATTTATTTTATGCATTTGCAATGCATTATCACCCTGATATCATGGTAGCACACGCACACACATATTTACTAAGCAACATTCTTCCAAAAGGATCATATTTTTCATCCCTCCTGTAGCAGGGCTGACTCACCCCTGCGGCACCACCTGCTGGTCGTCCATGGGAATTAGCTCTTCAAGATTCCTGGAGCGCCCCCTGCAGGCTGGTGATCCGCCTTGCCACTGGCCCCGTGTCCCTCCCAGGACCCTTTCTCTGGGTCTCCCCCTCCCAGGGGAACCCCCACCCACTATCCCCACCTTGCCTCAGTCGTGGGCTACTGCCAGTCACCAACTAGCCCCCGCGCCCTGGGGCAAACTGCAGTGTCAGCCACTCATCATAGGCCAGGTTGGGTTTGGACCTGCTGCCTTTGTCTACCCGTGGGCTGCCCCCTACAACCCTACACCTACTAGGCCTTGTCAGGCCTGCAGCCTGGGGCTTTCCTAGGCCGGAGTGCCCAGCTCTTCTGGCCCTTCCCCAGCCCTGCTCCCAATCTAGGTGTCTGGTAACGCTCTCTGCAGCCAGGCCCTTCTCTCTCTGACTACAGAAAGAGACTGTTGAGCTCCTGGCTCCCAGCCTCTTATATAGGGCCAGCTGAGGCCTGATTGGGGCGTGGTCCCAGCTGCTGCCACTTCCCCCAATCAGCTCAGCCTAAAAGCTGCTTTCTCCAGCCACAGCCCCCTCCAAGGGCTGTTTTTAACCCTTTCTGGGCCGGAGCGGGTGACCACCCCGCTACACCTCCATTTTGCTGTTTTCTAAAAGGATAGCTGTTGTCACTTGTTTGATTGTTAAGAGAAAGCATTGTTGGACATTCTGTAGTTATATTTAAGGAAGGAAGGCTTCTGCAAAAAAAAAAAAAAAAAAAAGTATCGAATCACATCCTACAGGCAGCGAGATTTGTGCCCATACTGATCTCAGGTGGTAGGGAATTCTACACTCAAGGACCTACCACTGAGAAAGCTTGATCTTGGCTCCTTTGAGCTTCATTCTGGCTTCTTTCAGCTTCACTGTCCCTGTTGTTCAGGTAAAAAGGTTGTCTTTGAGAAAGCTAGGCTCTAGTCTATCTATGGCTTTAAATATTAGCATCAGGACCTTGAAAATTATCTGGTACTGGATGGAGAGCCAATGGAGTGTCTTCTGTCTACACTGCCTAATTGTTGTGAACAGACATATGTTTTTAGGCAGCTTTTGCAGTGTCTTAGTGCAGTAAAGTAGCTTGGAAGTGAGAAAGACCTGAAACTGAGTGGCTGGGTCAACATCTGATAAGAAGGGTGGCAAACCATCACAAGCCAAAGAAGGGAAAAAATGAATGTCTGGCCACTGCCACTATTAAGGATGGTAAAAGCCAGTTACAACTAAAAGATCCTGAGTATCTCCTTGACAACTAGAGAACAGATATTATCAATGGAAAGAAAGGTCTTGAATTTTTCCCCTATTTCTAACAATATCACTTCAGTTTTATCTCAGTTGCACTTGAACTGCTGCTTTTCAGCTAGTCACTGAACCTAGTAGTTGCTCTACATACTTCAATAACGGAACATTGTTATACTGAGAGTAGCTCAGAGAGGGGGAATAAAAATAAATAGGGCCTGAGAAACTGAATCATTGAAAAGATTAATTGTAAATTCCTCCTTTCCAAGTACCCGTGGGTACTTCAACTCTGATAATGTGTTCCGTCTACATACATGGAAGCTCCACAGATGAAGGAGGAGCAGACTAATGGAGTCAAGATAATCTGGGTAGATCAGAAGGGAGAGTTCTGCCATAAAATAAAAACTCCTCAAGAAGCCAAATTTTGTCACCCATTTGCAGCAGTTCAGTCTCATTCACTTAGGAATGTTAAATGTTTGGGGAAAAAAAGAAAAAAAGAGTAGAATGTTGCCCAAATATGCCTAGTTTGTCTAAATGATGACTATGAAGGTGATCAGGGGGAAGGAATACAAATACTCAAAAAGTATAAGCTGCAAAGGCCAGATTCCAATACCCTTATTTAGACAGAGTACACCTTTACTCTACAAATAGTTTCACTAAAGTCAAAGGAACTATTTGAGAGAGAAGATACTTACTCAACATCAGTAGGGATAGCACATTCTGGACTTCAGGAGGGAGAGGAATTTTTAGAGCGGCTTGGAGAAGTATAATTATAGCTTAGAGGATGAAACTGAGCAAAAGAAAATGTTGGCACAATGTAAGAAAACATTGCTCACAAGTGAGTTATGTTATATAGCAGAATAATTTCCATAACAAGGTGGTGTAAGCCCTAATACTATTTTCTGTTTAACTAACTATCAGGACTTTGCTATGTTCTCTGAATAAATGATACCCTACATTTATAAAGCAGTTTGAGAACTAAGGATGAAAAACTTTATAAGTAATATTTTAGGTCCAGATTCTGAAACCTTTACTAATGTTGAGTAGCACCTTACTCCATGACCAGCTTCAATGAGCATAATGGGACTGTCTAAGGAATAAGGTGCTATTCAACACGAATAAGGATATCAGACTCTTGTACTTATTTCTGTATTTATTTATTAATTATATTATATTATTATTAACATTGCATTGCTTTTAGTGGGACTAGTCACAGTGTGATATTACACAATTTGGGCAAGCATGGCCCCACAGCAACAAAGTGTGGTGGTGGTGATAGTTGACAGAATATACACATGCCACCTCTCTCTCTTAATGACTTTCCCATCCCATATAACGCCTTGGGTTGTAACAAAAAATATTTGTATATAAATAAACAAACAAGCAAACAAAAACACAAAAAACTTTAAAAGTGCAAGAATATGCCAGCTAATTGAAAAAATGGTGACAAAAGACCATAATTTGCATACATATTTTTTTTTAAAAGCACCTGAGGGAAAAATACATCACCACGTTGCATAGAAATGAACTTGTAAATGACCACCCCAGAGGCACTTCCGTTCACCTCTAGCAAGTTATGTAGATTCTGAACAACTGCATTGTATGTTCTGATATTCTATAGGAAACAAGTTATTACCAAGGCAACCACAGCAAAAAGTGGTGTTTACGGTATTTCAGCTATTAAACTTAAGTATTTGCTAAAAAAATTCTCTACACTTACCAACCTATTATTAGACTACACTTTAAGGGAAAAATGTATTTTTTCCCTCTGACTCCCACCAGCACTTTGCCCTAGATTGTATAAATGCAAGATGATGGTTTGTATGAAGAAAAAACAGGGATTTAAATACACTGTAAAAAGGGGAAAATGCTTATGGAATATCAATAAAGAGACAACATATTTCTATCCAAGCAGAATAAAAAAAACCCACATAGCAACATTCAGCAGAATCTAATAGTTTGCGTAGCATTCTTAATTAGACTACTAGAAGCACTTTGGCTTGGATTCTGAAACCCTTATCCATATTGAGAAACACTGTACTTCATAAATAACTGCAATAATTTTAATGGGGCTACTCACCAAATAATGTGCGCAATCCACATAAATGTGGCAGAATCTAGCCATTAATGCCTAGCAATAGTGAAAAAAAATTATTGTTTGTATTATTACTATTTTAATCTATGTTCAAGACCCACCAATATTTTAACTTTGTTTGCTAGGCGAGACAGAGGGCTTGAATTCCTCATTGAATGGTTTTTACAAAACAGATGAGATGCATGTAACATGGACTATGAAACCCCCAGAAAGGCTGTTCAAAACAATTAATATTCTCAAGGAAAAAACCTTAAGGGATATCAATTATTTTGCCATAAGCTCACTCCTTTTCAATTTTCCATTCTTGTATGGCATGAAATCCTTAGAGAGATGGAACTATAGAAATACCGAAGTCAGTGCTATAGCATGGGTATCAGAAAGCATTACTATGGGTAATTAAAATAAAAACAAATAAGTTTGATAGGTGAAAATGTTCAGTTAAAGGCATTATTATCACTATAAAATGTCTATTTATTTCTTCATGTTGATTTTGCATTGTTTAGTTTCTTCTTGTCTTAAAGAATACTTACTACCTTCTAATCACTTATTTCGTGCACTTTAAAAAAGCATAACTTCACTAAATAATTACCTTGCAAAATTACTTGTAAAAAGTATTTCTAAATAATGCAATGATTTGATCAAACTGATGGTTTTAAAAATGTATGGTGAATTAAAGATATCACTGAAGACTTTCACTTATGAACCAATATAAGATGGGATAACTGTTATCAAGTTTAAATTAGAACAACATATAGCTGTATTTCCTTAGCAGAAAAAAATAAAATGATTCACTATGGATATAGTACCAGACACATTTTTGATAGTCAATCTTATAGAATTAAAGGCAATACATGCTTCACCTGATGCCATATTTTATCTAGGCTTTACCTAGGTTTTTCTAAATCTGATTTATGAACATGTCCCCGAACAAAGGAGTAAAAATTGACTGCCTTACTATCAGCATTTGAATTTATAACAGTCAGGGTTTGTCTACACTTACAGTGCTGCAGCGGAGCAGCTGCACTGGAGCAGCTGTGCCAGCGTATCACTTAGTGAAGATGTTTCCTACGACAACGCCCCCATACTCCACCTCCCTGAAAGGCGGTAGTGATGTTGAAGGGAGAAGCCCTCCTATCAACATAGTGCTGTCTATGGCATTAGCTCAATATAACTACATCGCTCTGGGATGTAGTTATACTGACATACGTTTGTAGTATAGACAAGGGCTCAGAACTGGTGATGTGGTTTTTTTATTCTCTCTGTCCCAGAATGCCAAATGAAGCAAGGTCAAAGCAAAGAACAAAAAGCAACAACAAACTGAAACAAACAAACAAACAACAAACAAATAATCCCCCCAGTCTCTCCCCCGCAAAAAAACAAAACAAAACAAAAAAACCCTACAGCAATAAGTGCTTACAAGGAAAAAATATAAGGCCCAAGGTAACAAAACTGAACCAACTACAACAGAATTTTGACAGTCTGTACAAACTTGCAAATAATTGTACAAACAATACAAAAACAAAGGTAATAATCACACAATGTGCTAGGGTCATTTATTTTTCATTTTAGATACAGCTGCAGGTCCAAAGCAGTTGCCTCCATTAACCCCAAGAGCAAAATTTGGCCCTTTCCAGGTAGAGCTCTCTGACAAGAAGGAAAATACTATCTGTACTGTTCATAATTTTTTTCTACTGTACTCATATTAACTTTATTTGATAAGTTATTTTAAGTTGGTACTATGTTACTAAATTGCTAATACCCCAATTTGATTTTTTTGTTTGAAGTTTTGGACTTCTAGAGTAAGGGAATATAGCATTCTTCCCTGCGCATTTATTGATTTGGGGTCCCTAGTCTCTTTCTGGAACACATGAGGTACAATATGTGATATTTCATGTCTGCATTTTCTTTTCTTGTACAGCTCCATAGCAACCGAAATAGAACTCACCTGCTTTAGAGATAGAAAATTGCTTTCCTATTTTACTAAGATTAGGTGTTCCACTTGAGTTGAACAGTAGTGTGGGTGAGTTACTAGTTAAAAAATATTTTCAGATCCATAGGTTTTTACCTCTTTGTAAATGAAGAAGTCTGATGTTGAGTAACCTTAGGTAAAATCCAGTAAGGTGTCAGGTTTGAGGGGGCAGGGGAGAGCAAAGGGGGAAAGGAAAAGTAGATTACAACTGTATTTTAAACTAATAAATTACCATTAGGAATTCAGTTTTACTTACAACAGGACAGAGATAGTGGACATGTAAGGTGTAGGAGAGGGAGAGAATAACATACACATGATGTTGATGATGATGATTCCCAGTTCCTATATAGCACTTTTCATTAGTTGAGCTCAAAGTGTTGTACAATAGAGGTCAGAATCATTATACCCATTTTAAAGTGCACAGTTAAAAAAGCAATATAATCCAAACACATTGGTCAAATTTTCTAGAGGCCAAACCTACCTCTCCCTGAGGGGAAGTCTGTAAAATTGAGTGGGTGGAGAGATTTAAAGTTCCCCTCATGGAATTTTCATCAAATTGTTCCATAATGGGAGTGGAGTTTGCTGATCAACCCCCTTCCTCCCCCCCAAAAAATTGGATTTGGGGTTAATCCCAATTGATTCTGTGGAATGTGCAGTAGGTGCTGTGCCTCTATACTGACAATGGGACTCCCTGTCTCCCTGAATTTTGAGCAGGAAGGTTTGGGGAGGGAATGATTAATGTCTTCCATCCCTCTCCAAGCACCTCCTCCACATATGTGGATTTCAGACCTGGGGAGCACCCGCTGTGGGATTTGGTATATTTGTGTGTATTGAGGCATGTGGGGTGTTGGCATCCTTAAAAGCAGCACCAACTGCCCATCATCTGGCCAGGTAGAGATCCTCACATAGTGGGCCCTCTCTGTGTGCAATCAGAAAGGCATGATATGGCCTTAGAAATGTAATCTCCATCACAAAAGTCTCAATGCGTTTCATGCAGAGACTTTTGAGTCACAAAAACCTTCTCTGTATCCCAATCAGATTGCACTGGGCACTTGGTTGAAATAGTTTTCCTGCTATTAGACATGGGCAGATATTCTTATTAAGTAAATGCAACCCTAAGAAAATTTTCTTCTCCATCAACTTCCAGATTTCCATAGCTGGTAACAACAGTCCCCATAAAGAAAATTCTCCAGCAGAGCTCTTAATTACAAGAGCATGTGGAGAGGTGGAGAGTTAGGGTGGAACTTTTTCTAATGGAAAATTCTACCCTGCGGAGACCATGAGCCACTCTATTCCAAGCAGGGGGAAGAAATCTGCTCTTGTTTGTAAAGTCTACTGAAGTCAGTGGGATTGCATCACAACGGAGTGGAATTAAGCTTGTGGTTACTTTAAAGTAACATTAGTGTCATCAGTATTAAGTAGCTTATTTTTCCCCTCAGCATGTTCTGTTTACAAAAAACACGCAAGTTTCATGACATCTCCACCCAGGAGCTTACTGAATACTATTAATAATAATTGCATTATATTAGAGCCTACAAACACACAGTGAAAGAAAGTCATTATCATCAAACACACACAGTCTACTAAGGACTGTTGCACCAGCCAGAGTGACCAGGGCTGATGGTGCCACATCTGGCGTTATGTAGTGACAGGAACTTTATGCCCCAAAAGCTCTAAATAAACCAGACATATAAATGATGGAATGGGAAACAGAACATGGAGAAATGAAAGGACTTGCCCGATGTCTCACCTCAGGTCAGTAGCAGAAATGAATCCAAGTTTCTTGTGTCTAAGTCAAATGCTCTATCTACAGGACCACGCTGCCTCGGTTGGTTCAAGAACTTCAGACAGGAATTTAAAAATTATGATCTATGGCCATTTAATTTTCTTTTTTCTAAGGGATGTTGATAAGATAAAGCTATTTTATTAAAAATCAACAACACACATTTTGTCACATGGGTAGAGTTTCACATTGTTGTGAAACACAAGTGTCAACATTTTGTGACCAGGACCCTTTTTTGACAACTTACACTCTAACCAATTCTATTCACTTTGTCATGCCCTACATCTGCCCCCCTCTCCTCTGGCCTTTTACCTTGTCACCCTGCATACCTGGAATTACTGCCTTCTAAAGCCTCTTTCTTCAGTTCACTGCTCAAAACCCTCCTCTTTCACTTTGCTTTTTGCTGTTGATCTCCATTCCTGTGGTATCTATTCTTCCCTTCTTGTCTTACTACCTCACTCACCATTTTATAATATCAGAATTTATAAGCTTCGTATGTATTATACTATTACTCACAATATTTGTATTTGTTTCAACACTCTTCCTTTATCTTTACGCTTTCCTTTGTCCTTTTCCAACATTGGTCTATTGTCAGTAATATCTTCAACAAGAGACCTTGTAATTTATTTCAACAAAGTACCATGCAACTTTATGGTGCTAGAGTATACAAATCATTAACAGCAGTAACCACTTTCCTGAAGTCAGAGGGTGCCAAGGACTAGGCTTCATACCTGTAAACACAAGAGTGCATGGGCGTGTCTTTATAAGAATTTGCAAGATAAGGGTCAAAATGTGCATATTTTTAATCAAACACTCTTACAAATACTATTAATAGTTTAGAATTAAAGGCCACATTTTGCCACTGGTTACATGTGCATAACTCTGAGGAATTTCAATAAGAGTAGCATAACTATAAATGAGAGGAAAATGTATCCCTTAAAATAATTAATCTCAACTTATGTATAAACATATATAGTAAATATTGTAATTTAAAGTCTGATCTAAAGCAATTAGTTGTTAATCGATACCACATATACTGCTGGGATGAAACAGATTGAAGTTCAACAGCTTTTTTATTATTAATTCAGTATTTATATTGTTGGTCTTTATATTCAGTAATTGCAACTTAACCAAATTTAAAATTGGGCTTTTGACCTCAGATGGTTTTATCTCACAGTTTTACTCAAACTTTGAAGACACAAGGCAAGACTCTCTCTTGTTGATACAGATGGGATTCTATAATTGGTAGAGCATTTATTCTGGTTTTAATGTAAACTTTTCATAGCAGAACAAACCTTCTACAGGATTTCAGCCTTCAATTCTATGGTTTCAAATTAGGCACATATTATTTTGAGTGATGGTTCCTTTTAACGTAAGGGGAATGCATACTTCTCTGGCTTTACTTTGTTTGTGGCAGACCTTCAAAACTCCTACTGCTAAATCTGAATTAAGTATCTTTAGTATGCATGATGTTTAACATTTTCAGAAGCTGCACTTAAATCTACAGCCTAAAACTTTTAGTCTAGGAATGAACCCAGCATGTCAGGGTTTTACATACATTTCTTTATCTTTAATTCCACTTGCCAAATAGCTGTTTAAGTGCAAAATGTATAAAAGTGAACTGCACATGGATCCTACAGGATTAGTCTACTACATCTTAGTCTGAGAGTGGTCTCTTTCTTCCCCAGCTCTTCAGACTTTGAACTTTGAGGCTTGTATTAAAAATGAAGATGGAATAATGAGTTTTTAATTTTACAGACATTAAATACCCTGAACAACCTGGTTAAGAATTGTAGAGACCACAAAGGAGCTTAACAAATCCAAGACATTACAAAATCTAATTGTGTGTGCATGAGTGAGAGAGAGAGAGGGAGAGAGAGAGAGAGAGATCAATTTCTAAGAATATGTGCTCCTTATTTCAAACTGAATTTATTCTGAAAGGTGCTAGGTGCTGACAGCAATGGAGAATGAAGCCCCACACAATAGCCTCTGCACTGCAAGTGGTACTTCAAACTTTCATGTCCTACTTTTCCATGGTCTTTCCATCCTAATTCTGGAGGAGACATCTACCAAGGTGAGACAATAAAGATCTTCATTTTACTAGCATATGGTTAATCAGTATTTTTTTCATGGTTGCCACCCAAAGCATTGATCTTCCCCCAATATTATTCAAATTAATTGAACTGACTGCATCAGTGGAATAGTCCTACCTATTTATTCCCTGAGTCTTATTTCTAAAAAAAACCCTGGACTCTAGTTCCTTGTATAGTTATCAAAAATGCACAAACTACGTCCACATATAGCTACCAATAAGAACTGTATTGCTCCAATATGCTCTTTATGAGGCTATTAAAACTTCTGCCAATCCAGCCCCATTGTTTGACTGTGATTAATACTTATATTGTGAACCCACTGAACTAACTGCTATACAAACCATTTGTGAGAGACAGTTCCTGCCCCATACTTTGTGAGTAGGTGGAATGAGAGTCTCACAATCTCTCCCTATGCCTATACATATAGTTGATTAAGGGCAGATTATAGGTGGCAGAGGAGAAGGAGGGAGGCCAGGAACCTTCATCTCCCCATTTCCTACTCCACATCCTGTGTCAGGGCTTGCCACTTCTGCATTGCAGTGGTTGAAGAGGGGTAGCTAGAAATGGTAGTGAGTCTGTTCCAATGGTGTACCACCAGAGGCACACATTTTTGCCCCAAGGGAGGGAGAAGGGTGGTGACGAGATTGGATCTTGGCCCTTCTCTCACTCTATGCCAGCCTGCTGATCAGGTGTGGCATACTAGAGAAATAGGCTGTACCATGGCACAGCTTACATGTCCCCACCACAAGGCAGATTCCTAAACAGAGATTGTGACTAAAATTGATTATGTGACTTGATTTGGCCCAAAATAATTATGATGAAAAGCCAATTAAAGTAATAGCTTATAGCAACAGCAAACTGAATTAGACCAGTGGCTCCTAACCTGTGGTCTGTGGGCACACTGGTGGGCTCTGAGCTCTCAATGGTAATGCATGGGGAACTGGCAGGTCACAGGCTGCCAGCTCTCAACCTGGCTTTCAGCTCCTTCACAGTAGCTGCAACAGGAATATTATGTGACAGTGAATAGCAGCAGAAGTGGTCCATGCCATCATGAATGAGGCTGGTGATAGTCCATGAGACAATCTCTACATAAATATCTGGCTCTCATGATAAAAACAAGCAAACATGAGACCACATAACAACCCGCTACCACATGGCTATGAATTGTGTACTAGTAGACAAGCCTAAAAATGGCATTTCTCAACAGCATGTATAGCATTTGTTCTGAAATGGGATTACAAAATAGATCACACTAGCTGCCGTTCTCTCCAGGCAATAACTTAAGGCACACTGGGAAAGGAACATATTCTCAGCACTCAGGACTATTTTAATACCCATTTTACATGCAATTGCTGTCATCACAGCAACATATTTCCAGCTGTGAGAGAACACACAGCTTCCTGCAGAGTTTCCAATCCCAGGGCTATTTTGCAAAGCAGCCAGAAGGATGTGCTAGTGTAATGAGAAGGTTGGTAACTATCGCCTAGAGATATAACACTTCACGTCTGCTCTGTTCTTAGGCTCCAGTGGTCTGAAACAGGGATGATCTTGGGTTGGCTTCTAAATATCTCCCTCCCTAGACAGCAACATTACATTCACACAGGATAACTTAACTTGTAGGGTTGCTAACAGAACCCCTG
This sequence comes from Platysternon megacephalum, assembly GCA_003942145.1. Classification (NCBI taxonomy): domain Eukaryota; kingdom Metazoa; phylum Chordata; order Testudines; family Platysternidae; genus Platysternon; species Platysternon megacephalum. The sequence goes on along the minus strand of QXTE01000197.1, from coordinate 1,559,902 downwards.
AGATCCTTTTAATTATATATAAAACTAACACACAGGATCTATAAAACACTGCCAAGTCAATCAAGAGTGCTAACTACTTGAATTTAAAGTGAATGTGCTCATTGCTACATTACTAGTAAGCAGTGAGTGCACCACATTGGCAAAGCTGACCATCACATGGACAAATCTTCTCAGTGGACTGTGAAGATAAATTAACAGACTTGGTACATTTAGAGGACCACTAGGGGTCATTTTTGTTGGGGAGGAGAGGGGAGACACCTGAAATAGATAAAGAAAATGACACTATTTCAGCAACTTTCCCCCCACAATAAGATACAAAAAATCTTTGTCTTGCTTGACATAATTTCCCTGTGGCATTGGGCCACCTCTGCACAGCCATCCATAATTCTTCTCCTGCTTGAAACAATCTCCAACATGCCACTCTCGTTAATGACTGAGATACCCCCTGATGGTGCTTAACATTTAATAGTGCTGGAGTTCCACGTTTGCCCAAACAACCTTTTCCATTTACCTTACCTCAAAGGCCTTCTAATTTTTCTTCAGAGACAGAAATCCTTTAAGTCCATTGTATCCTTAGGCTACAAATTTACTGAGATTTAGGTTTCCAATAAGAACGTTGAGATGAATGCCACCTTCTCATTTATGAATCAATTTTTGCCCATCGGCTTTTCAGTGTTATTACTTTTTTATTTTATTTTGCACTCAAAGGGAGAACCTCAGGAATATATTTTTTCAAACTGTTGAGAACCACAAGAGGACAAACTTTAAAACTGTGCTGAAGGAAATGTGTGACATGCCTCCCACGATATCCTCCATGCAGACATCTTACATACCATGTACTCACAGATACAATCTCTCTTTTTCATCTGCAGTGCCCTAGTTGTGATCGTCAACAGTTCACCACAAAAGCAAATATGTTATTTCTTAGCTTCATGTGTTGTGTTTTTACGTTACACTTGTAAGTGCTTAAAGAAGTACTTTTCTTATCTGTAATTCATGCAACACTATTCAGCTGACACCCTCATTTATCTTCAGCTGATAGCATGTTTTTGGTTTAATGCAGACAATGTGGCAGTTTGCAAAACCTTGTAGCGAGGGAGGAACCGAGAAAACACATTTATTTGCCTGAACCAACTACAAATCTAATGTTGTGGACCCCCCCCCCGCCTTTTCAGCTACATTTTCATCCAGATCAAGTGATAAAAGAAATGGTTTATATGACTAACTTTCAGCAATCATGGCTTGTGAAGGTCTTTTCCCACATTCAGATTCCATTTTATTTTAATTGTGTTTTGACTAGAATGTATATTGAACTTCACCTAAACTTCAACAGGCTGAAGAGCTCTAATTATGAGCTTTAATTATGTGGTCCAGATCATATATTAGGTCTAGACCAGTGATTCTCAAATTCTTATACTGGTGACCCCTGTCACACAGCAAGCCTCTGAGTGTGACCCCCTTTATAAATATAGAAAAAAATGTTTTTAATTTAACACCATTATAAATGCTGGAGGCAAAGCGGGGTTTGGGGTGGAGGCTGACAGATTGCGACCCCCCATGAGAACTCCTGGTCTAGACAAACCATAATCCAGTTAAAACTACTTGTTGGAGGCCACATGTGGTGCCCAGTGTGCAGCTCAAATAAGGTGAGTTCTGAGGAACTCCATGAAGATGATAGGAGGGAAGCAATCATATATTCCAGACTGCTCCTGCACAAGTCACCATGGTTGAAAGAGCACCCACTGTGGAGGGAATGGCAAGACTTCCGGTCCCTCCACTGCTACACCTAGTAGCACCGAATCCTGTCCTCTTCTGCAAACTGAACCATGTGAGTTCAGCTGCCAGTATTATTCCTGTTGACATCATGGAGAAAATAACTGAAATATGTCCATTTATATGTAATATCCAGAATGCCCTTTCATCTCACTGGTATTCCATAGTAGCTGAAGTCTGAACTCTAGAAAAAAACTGAATGGTAAGGACATATTTGAATATGCAATGGTCCCTTTATTCTTACATGAAAATCAGTGGCAGCTTGGACAAAACTCTGAGGAACAGGGCTAAATTTATCACCAATAACTTAAAAAAATAATAATACAATTTCAACAATAGCAATATAAGCATAAAATGTAAAAGGCATAAAAAATTAAAAAAGATGCAGTATTCGGTTTTTACTTGTGATACCCCTTTTGACCTGAGCAGTTAGCCAATATCCAGGGCCAATCCCCAACTAAATCATCCCAAGCCTGACCTTAAAAACGTCTAAGGAAGGAAATTCCACCACCGCCCTAGGTAACCCATTCGGGTGCTTCACCACCCTACTAGTGAAAAATTTTGTCCTAATATCCAACCAAACCTCCCCCTCTGCAACTTGAGACCATTACTCCTTGTTCTGTCATCTGCTACCACTGAGAACAGTTTAGATCCATCCTCTTTGGTACCCCCTTTCAGGTAGTTGAAAGCAGCTATCAAATCCCCCCTCATTCTTCTCTTCTGCAGACTAAATAATCCCAGTTCCCTCAGCCTCTCCTCATAAATCATGTGCCCAGCCCCCTAATCATTTTTGTTGCCCTCCGCTGGACTCTTTCCAATTTTTCCATATCCTTCTTGTAGTGTGGGGCCCAAAACTGGACACAGTACTCCAGGTGAGGCTTCACCAATGCCAAATAGAGGGGAATGATCACATCCCTCAATCTGCTGGCAATGCTCCTACTTATACAGCCCAAAATGCCGTTAGCTTTCTTGGCAACAAGGGCACACTGTTGATTCATATCCAGCTTCTCATCCACTGTAACCCCTAGGTTCTTTTCTGCAGAACTGATGCGTAGCCACTCGGTCCCTAGTCTGTAGGAGTGCATGAGATTCTTCTGTCCTAAGTGCAGGACTCTGCACTTGTCCTTGTTGAACCTTATCAGATTTCTTTTGGACCAATCCTCTAATTTGTCTAGGTCCCTCTGTAGCCTCTCTCTACCCTTCAGCGTATCTACCACTCCTCCCAGTTTAGTGTCATCTGCAAACTTGCTGAGGGTAGAATCCACGCCATCCTCCAGATTATCAATGAAGATATTGAACAAAACCTGCCCCAGGACCAACCCTTGGGGCACTCCGCTTGATACCGGCTGCCAACTAGACCTGGAGCCGTTGATCACTACCCGTTGAGCCTGATGATCTAGCCAGCTTTCTATCCACCTTTAGTCCATTCATCCAGACCAGGAGTCGGCAACCTCTGGCACGCGGCTCGCCAGGGTAAGCACCCTGGTGGGCCGGGCCAGTTTATTTACCTGCCGTGTCGGCAGGTTCGGCCGATCGTGGCTCCCACTGGCCGCGGTTCGCCGCTCCGGGCCAACGGGGGCGACGGGAAGCCGCGGCCAGCACATCCCTCGCCCGTGCCGCTTCCCGCTGCCCCCATTGGCCCGGAGCGGCGAACCGCGGCCAGTGGGAGCCGCGATCGGCCGAACCTGCCGACGCGGCAGGTAAATAAACTGGCCCAGCCCGCCAGGGTGCTTACCCTGGCGAGCCGCGTGCCAGAGGTTGCCGACCCCTGATCCAGACCATACTTCTTTAACTTGCTGACAAGAATACTGTGGTAGATCGTATCAAAAGCTTTGCTAAAGTAAGGAATAACATTTCCCCTCATCCACAGACCCAGTTATCTCCTCATAGAAGGCAATTAGGTTAGTCAGGCATGACTTGCCCTTGGTGAATTCATGCTGACTGTTCCTGATCACTTTCCTCTCCTCTAAGTGCTTCAAAATGGATTCCTTGAGGACCTGCATCCGGCCCCATGCTCATCCAGATTTTCTAAATACTGCCCAGTGCAGTAGTCTGGGAGCTGACCTTGTTCGTGAAGACAGAGGGAAAAAAAGCATTGAGTACATTAACTTTATATAAAGTCTTGTTTCTCCTGAACACAATAGGAATCAAACAATAGGAGGCAGTGTCTTTGCTCAGTTCCAAGCCTCTTTCCAGCCAGAATTCTGCCACAAAATCTCTCCTTCTTGTCTCTCTCTCAGGGCCACATTACTGCTTCTGGCTGCATCTACCCACAAACACTCATAACTCCACTAAATACCACTCAGTCACCTACATATGCATTCAGCCCTCCACCCAGATAACTCTGCTTCTCACTGGTCTTGTATTTGTTTTGGGAGGTGTCTCCTGTTACTTCAGCTATCTTACTCCAAAAAGGAGCTTAACTGCGCTTTATATTGATCACCAGCAGCAAGGTTACACCCAACCTCCATCATACCATTTCATTGGATTTCTGCCCTTGTTTTGAAGTGGCAGGTGTTAGACAGGATATCATCTTGAAAGGCAACATAGCTGGTGTTCATATGGAAATATAGGGAGTCAAGAAGTCAACCAATATTTGTACTGTTATTTTATTACCCTGTTTAACATGGCAATTTTTCACTTGTGTGTATTGAAAGTAAAAATGGCAATTCCTCTGGAAAACCATATATGCAGCAAACAAGGATTTCATCAGCTGTCCAAGAAAGGTCAAGTGAAGTCAACACTTGAAGGAAACAATTATAAGAAAAATATAAGGTGCAACAGGAAGTGATACTTGTGAAACAGAAGGTTAGTATTCTTCCCTTTGATTCACTATGGGATCAAACCTCCAGCATTGTTTTAAGAGGCATGGGGTATGGGTTCTGCTCTCTCTTGGAGAGGATGTGATACTGCTCTCAAAATGGCCTGCAGTCATCTAAAATTCCATAGCACTTTCCATAAATTTCTTAGCTAAATTCTCCAAGACAGCAAGTACTACTCTTCACAAACAGCTATTTGTCATAGTTCAGTATATTTCTGACCAACTCTAGAGGGTCACAACACCATTACTACCTTTAGGAAAATTATATTTGGGCAGAATGGATCTGGATTGGAATATCCATTCCACACAACCTAAATTAGGGGTTCCATAAGAAAATGTGGACCTGGGAAGGGGTTACTGTAGTCAATGAGGCCTACAAATTAATGGGCTTTGAACAATTTTATAAACTCTAGCATCCTGATCTAAAATCATGGTTAACAGACAAAAACCCTAGAGTTGTAACCATAGCTGGGAAACTGGCAGACTATATTGTGCATAGTTGTTCTGGATTTGAAAAGCAACCTAATAGAGATGGAATTGAATCAGAGGACAGGGAATGAGGACCAAACCTGGTCATAGGGAAATCACCTCTGAGATGCCTCAGGACGGGTGGGGAAAAACTGGTGCTTCACTTGTGGCCAGTGGGGTCACTTTGCTTGTAATTACCCACTCAGGCTCACCTCAGTGCTGGAAAGGCCAGCTGCACCCCAGCCTTACAGAGTTAATTGAGTGATTGAATCTCTGGAGAGGAAGTCACATGCCAATCCACTGATTACATATAATGTTCATGCCAAGCCAAACCACCGTAAGCCTGGGTGCTGATCCATCTGATCCCCAATGGGCATGGAAGGTGATAGGTAATGGGGAGACATTCACTTGGTGGAGAGATACCGGGCTGTTAAGACTATCAATAAACCCCATGTAATGAAACCCCATCAAATGCTCCAGAGTATGAAATCTGGGTTCAAGTTCCCAGCGTAAAAGCCTTCACTCTACCTACAGCACAGTTTTCTACACAGACCAAGGTAGATGTGTTGGCAGACACACAGGCACTGGTCTTAGGCGGACTGACTTGCTAAGCATATCACAGTATAAGGCAGGGAGTTGTGCAGCCTTAAAACCCAGTCAGGCAGGAGAGAGACACAGGTCTCCACCCCAGAGAGCTGAAGGCTGGGAGACAGAAATCTTAAGTGGTGCCTTCAAGGGACCATGACAGGCGTGGGGTGGGGAATACAGCTGCAGTTACCCCGAAACTATGACTCCTTTCACAAAGAATTCCAGACTACAACAGAGTTCCTTCTTCATTAACAAAACACACAAAGTAGACATGGGCCAGGGGAGTTTATGAAGCATTCTTAAAATTCCCAGTAGTTCTTGGTCTTCTGGCAGTCCTAGGACATTGGGGCCAAACTGATTTGTTAGCAAGTGTCTTAGTTGTAAGTACTGCCAGTAGGCTAGGTAGCTTTAGCCTTAGAAAAGGAACAAAGCCCTCATGGACTAATTGGGGAATCCATACGATGCAAAATAGTTTTTGTTCCCAATTTGCAAGTTTGGGTTCCCCATATAGGTGCATTGTTCCAACGATGATATTGGTACCTCTTAGCTAGGATTGCCCAGACCCTTCATTTATCCATAACTGTAGATACTTTATTTTTCTCCATCAAACAAAAGGAGGAAACAAGGACACAGCCAGGGGAATTGAGTGCCACAATACACATTCAATGTCCATCCACTGTTGTCAAACTGGTTTCAGCATGTTATCTGTGACATAATAAAAGCATTATAGTAATTTTGTAGGTCTGGGAGCCTAAACACCTCCTCCCTTCTATAGGGAGTTGGAGAGTTTTAAATCATACTTGTGGCTGTTGACCACAGCCCACCTGGAAGGCTTTAATAATGCTATTATATTTTACAAAATAAGACAGAGGGACATACACAGACCTCTTAGAATATAGAGGAGCCTATGCAGCATATTCATTTTTATTAAGTTAATCCTTCCCCACAGGTTCAGAGAGAGAGAGAGAGAGAGAGAGAGAGAGAGAGAGGGAGAGAGGATACCAGGATGTTTGTATCACTAACTATTTTTGAGAGCACATGATCTAAACTTGCCTTCACTTTGTTAATATTTCTTGGCACTTTTATACCTAGGTACTTAACTTGCATCAGTTTGCCTACAAAATTCCACTGAGAGAAAGTCCTTCTGGATGATGACTGGGAGATTTCCAATAGTTCTTCCCAAATTTATTTTGCACCCAGACATTGATCAGAATTTTTGAATTAGTGATTAGCTGGAATCATGGTTTCTGGCTTGGATATATACAAAAGGACATTGTCTGCATATAACATCAATTTATGCTCATTGGTATTGAGTTGTATGCCTCAGATATCTGGAGCCATACAACTATTGCCAGGGCCTCAAGAACCAAAATAAAACAAAAACAGAAACACCCCAACACTGACTGTTGTCGCTGTTCTGTTGAAAGTCTTGGATGTGAACATTCTATTACTTCTACAGGTAACTGCTCCTTTTAGTTATCCAAATGTGGGTTGTTCTTCTGGTCCATATCATGTAAGATTTGAGATTATCTTTTTATACTGTCATTATGCCCATTTATTCTCTCCCTTTGACGGCCACAAAAATTACACATTGACATCGTTTGTTCTATTTGTGCATCGAGTGACCAGTCATACCAGCAGTCTGAATAAATCTGTTCAGGAATACTGCTTACAATTAACATACAATGCACTTCAATTTATGTCAGCTATACAGGCAAATCTGTTTCTATTCCAAAGCGAAACAGACTGTCTGGTTGAACCAAGGTTGAGTACACTTTATTGTAAGTTTTATTTAAAAAAGAAAAGAAATCCTGACTAAATGCTTTGAGACTGCAGTTATTTGACTATTGTAATAGGATAAGGAGCAGGATTTGTTAGAAGAAAAAATGAAACAAAACAAAACGAAATTAAAAAGCCACTAGATGACCAACTTCCACATAACAGAACACAAAACGGATATTTTAAAAGAATAAAAAAATCAACACAGCTAGGCTACTTCTCTAACTATTTCAAAGTTCTAGGCATGATTTAATACTATTTTAACTTTCCTTTATGTATTCCCTCCCCCCATTTTTCTCTCCCCTAAAAAAGATCCTTAGCAAAAATGACAAATCATGACAACCACATTTGTATTCTGTACTATTCATGCCTGCTTAGCAGACTGATATATGGGAAGGGCTTACGCTAAGCTTTGGCTAGGAAATTCCCAAAGTCAGCATAAGAGGTTCTTTAAAGGCATGCAAAGCTTCAACTCTGGGGTGGGAGGGGTGTCTAAAGAGATTGGTATGTCTATTACAAAGATCCTTAGAGCTCACAAGCAGCCTGGAAAGCAGAGATTCCTGACCAGGGTCTTTTTGGAGGTGGTGCGTTGGGGGGGGAGGGGGGGGGGCGGGGGAGGTATACATTCCATAAGCTTTGGAAAGTAGGAAGGCACCTTCCAGTCTCAGTAGGTGAAATAAGAATCCATTCGAAAAGATTCCTAGTGCAACTCCATGGACTTTAATGTACTTACAGGAAGGATTAATTTGACACATTGTGTCCTACATGTGGATTTTCTTGGGCCAAGATGCTAGGTACAAGTGATATAAGAAATTTGGCCCTCAGCAGAGCATTCTCCTGAATAAGGCTTATGTCACACAAGGAAAACAAAAACACAAAAATAAAAAACTTGAGGCTGCTGGGGTTTGGATTTGGGGAATGGTGTTTGCTTAATAAATACCAGGAAAAGACATTTTCAAAGGTTATCTGAATGTATGTTAAATAGTTGACTATTCAACCAAGTGAAAAACAGCTCGAAAAGGATGAAATAATAATGCACCAGGGACAATAGATCCACACACTATTTAGCAAAGAATGAGGCTCTCTATAAAGGACACATAAGCAGCGTCTCTTATGGTACTTTGGGAAAATGATTGCAAGCCAAGCCTAGTGAAACATTAAACTATTCAGTGACAGCTGTTTGCAGCTCATCCTTTTAAACTGAACAGAGCTCTTTTTCAGTGTGGTAGGTCTCCCCCCGCAAGCCTTTTCTTCAGACAGGTATGCAATGAAAACATGCTCAATTGGAAACATATTAGAATTCTATTGCAAGCAATTGTTTTGTTTAGAAAAGTGCATTCCAATATAACTTAATTAAATCTTACCTTGGAATTTTCTGAAATGCACTTGCAGGTTTAGAAATAAACTACCGGTACTTAATATTCAGAATGAATTTAAGTAGTTTCCAGATAAACTCTTAAGAATGATAATTTATTTTAGACGGGGGGGGGGGGAAATCTATGATGCCTCTTTCTTCCTCCCCTCCCTCTCCCCCCGGGCCCATCCACAACAAAACTGTATTATTTTAACCCAGGGGTAGGCAACCTATGGCACCTGTGCCGAAGGCGGCACACAAGCTGATTTTCAGTGGCACTCACACTGCCCAGGTCCTGGCCACCGGTCCAAGGGCTCTGCATTTTAATTTAATTTTAAATGAAGCTTCTTAAACATTTTAAAAACCTTATTTACTTTACATACAACAATAGTTTAGTTATATATTAAAGACTTATAGAAAGAGACCTTCTAAAAATGTTAAAATGTATGACTGGCACGCAAAACCTTAAATTAGAGTGAATAAATGAAGACTCGGCACACCACTTCTGAAAGGTTGCTGACCCCTGTTTTAACCTATTTGTTGCCCCTCTGAAGTTAATGAAAGATTTCTCATGCAGTTATGCACTTAAGATAATGCCGCTATGATCTACAAATCAACCAATCGGGACACACTTCATGTACCTTTTGGCCTTCTAATATTTTCATTTCATGTTATGTTTGCAAAGCAGGATTTTTATTTATTTTTTATTCCTATTGTTTTTCAAGAACTGGAAAAATCCATCCTAGAAAAATAAATATTAAAAATGTGGAGGGTACTTTTAAAGCAATGGTAAAGTCTAGAATTGTGCAAAACTGGACATTTCACTTTACAAGGGTTTCCTGCTAACCTCAGTAGTTTGTTTCAGTTTGCAGGGATTTGCACTGTTTAGGTTGCAGATATGAACAAACACACAATATGTAAAAACTCAGCCAAAACCCATAGAGTTTTGTCTAACTTTCTCCCAAATATCCCTCTCAGACACCTGAGACATGATCAGTCCAAAGGCTTAGAAACTCTGGTGCGCCTGGCCTGATATTGGTGTTTATGACAAGACGTATTTGCGTTGTTTCAGATAGCTACACGTGATTTGCAAAACTCTTCCTTTCTTGTGTGCACGTCACTCTCACCTAACCTTAAAGGGTCAGAATTGTTCTCTGGGATCTAAATTTAAGATATTTATTATTGCTGATCGAGATCCAGAATTTCTGTTCTGTGGGAGATTCTAACATTTTTGGGGGGGGGGAGGGGGGGAGGGGAGAGTTCTGAATCTGAATAAAAAGGTGAAATTTTGAATTTTTTACCTATAAAAGAAATAGTCTACAAATCTGATTCATTTTAAGCTTTATTACTTTGATTCATTTTGTTTTGACTTTTACAATATACTAAAACATTACAATATATATATATATATACACACCTAATATTAGTTATAGTACTAAAATATTTAATCTAAAAGTCAAAACAAAATGAATCAAAATGTTTCAGCATTGTCATAACAAAATGTTTCAATGTCTTCCCGTCAAAGCTTGTCAAAATGAACATGTTCCTGCAGAAGATTTCTATTTCAACAAAACTGGATTTTTTCATACAAATTGTTCCATCACAAGTTTTGTGATCAGCTGTTATATATATATAAAAAGGAATCATTCCAACAGGCCCTTACAATTGTAATCATCTCCCTGTGGTTAACACGGAGGCACGAATAAGTAGGAAAGGGAGGAGGCAGTGGGTGGAGAGGGAGCGCTCATGTCGTATGATTATTGTATGTTGGATTACCATAGCATCTGGAAGCACCAGTCACGGACCGGGAGCCCATTGCACTAGGCATTGTACAAACACAGAACAAAAAGATGGTGCCTGCCTCAAAGAGCTTACGATCTAAGTATAACACCCCATTCTACAACTGGGAGGTCATCATTCTGGAAGAGTGTTAAAGCTAGTGATAAGGAAGAAAATCATTCACAATCTCAGGATCTCAGCACAGGATTATACAGTAATAAATCATCTACTCGGTTGCAGTGTAGTCCCCAAATTTGACATTCCTGTACGTACCCCAGAATTTGAGAGTACCGCAGTCAACCATATTTTATGTTCAACCATGGCAAGCTGAAACATCACATAACTACGAATAGTTTTAGTACCCTGAGAGGAAAGGCCATGCAACTGCATGTTTGCAGTTTTGCTAACAGAATGGGAGATTGGGACACGGAGTTAAGGTTCCATGAAAACAGAAGGAATGTTTGGACAGCCTTGATTTTAGGTGCTTCTGACATGCAAGTTTTATTGACTAGAAATGCTTTGCTGATAAGGCGAATAGTGAATTGTTATTGGCTGTTGCTAGGGAAATTGTTAGCCTACTAGGGGCTATTATGAGTTATGTGCTTTGTTCCGATAAAATTTATAAATATAGTTAGAAAGTGTGCTTTGGAGCAGTCCAACAAAATTTTCTTTGGGCATGGATCTGACATCTAACTTCTCCAGCAGCAAGAGGGAAGGAGGATAGCCTGGCTGCAAATTCCTTGAAACCATCTTAACTTTGGTAAATATAAAGGTTTAACATGCTCTGAACCTACTGCTACAGCGTGTGTGTGTGTGTGTACTTTAGTAAAAGTACTTTAGTTTGTATCAATCATATATCAGAAGAGGAACTGTGTCCCCATTGATTTATTCCTGACACCGCCTGGAGAAAAACAAAGTTAAGTTACCACTGCTTTGGGTTCTAAAAACCCTGGGTAACAGCAGAAGGAAGAAAACTGTGTTCAGGCCTAACTTGATTGCATTCTAGTAAACGTCAGAGCTTTGCTCCAAGCTCTCGTTGTTTTTGATGGGAAATCAGAGTGGTTTCTTCCTCCAGGTGTTCAGCTGTACAAGGTGGAAAGACCAGCACCCAAATATTCTGTCAGAGGCTGCTCTGACCAGATCCTGCAGGCTGTACCTGAATGAGTCAGCTGAGGAGCAGGGAGCTATTGCTCAAAGGTAGTTTGAAAAGGGGGGAATTGTTAGTCTGTCTATGAGGTGTGAGAAGGAGCTGGTCTGAGGGGGTAAGTGTGGTAATGGAATTTTTTGGGAATGGGTGGAAGGATGTGGAAGGTTCTAATAGAATCCTGAAAAGGGGTAGTAGCAGCATCACAGTAAAGATAATTCAGCAGCAGTGAGTGCTTGAGAAGAGCAGAACAAAGTGTTTTGTGTTTCTTTTTTAATAAAAAAGGAAAAGTAAAACCCAACAAGATGTAAATAGTTAATCTACACATTATGGTTATAGTGTTTGTGGGAAGGCATAATGAAGTGGCAGACTGAAAAATTACACTGTGGGGAAAAAAACAATGTACCTGTTTTTAGCAGATTTGTTGTTGCACTTGGTGTGATTTGGTGAAAGAAGTGTAAGTGTTTGAATTAGACTGTAAACCTCCTGGCACAAACAGCATTTCTTCCTTTATATACCCAGTCCTGCAAATTCTTGCTCATGGGAGTAGCGACACTAAAGTCAGTAGTATTTGCTTACATAAGGACTCCTGAAATGAAGAAAATATGTATAAAATATTTTTTGCACAGATCCCCTTACACATGGGTTAAGAAGTGAAGTGACATTTTCTGCCATGATTCATCACATTCTCCTGTAGAATAATGCTGCCAAGTTATCATCCACCAGTTCTCTGCTAGGTATTTTACATATGATTGTGTTTATTAATCCACTGAGGGCATCCTCAGAGATATAAAACGGGATAAAACAGAGATGGCTTAAACTGAAGCTGTTTAAAAAAATCCAGGAATGGTCTATATAACAGCCTTAACATTATGCTTCTTGTTTCAAGTGGGCCCTTCATTCCTCACTGTGGAATTTCAGAATAATGACTATGGGTTTCTCTTCCAAATATGAAACTATTCTCTAAAAAAAAAAAATAATAATAATAAAAAAATTAAAATGTAAAAGCATATACAGTAGTTCTTGGGATGTACTCACACCATTGGGAAAAATGATCAAGAGAAAAAATAGAAGAAAGGATAGACATATCAAATAAACAAGTTTAAAGATATTAAATATTTAGCGGTGAAATAAAAATGCATAAATACATAAAATAAAAATGCACACAGTCATTTAAACTCTGGTTAAATGACTGTATAGGGAGAGCTTTCTTTGATGGTTAGAGAGAACTTTTCATGCATTGTTATGATTTACAGTCAATATTAAGCCTGAGAAATGAGATAGTACATATTTATCTTTTATTTTTTTAAACTAAATTGAAGTACTTGAGACAGAAAGGTTAAAAATGGCTCAGGGAACAACCACACTAAATAATGCTTTAAGGCCTTGATTTATGCAACAAGTTCAGTTTGATAATGAGCAAATCTACTAATCAGTGCCCACAGATATTAGATAAACTCAACAGGGTGAAATGGATATTTGCAGCATAGCAAATGCTAGTTTAATGATTTAATTAATCTAAACATTCAGAAATTCGTGCTTGTTAAAATTTGTTTAGCACATGACATATTAATGGAGACAAAACTGCTAGGGCTCCTTCCTCTCCTCCTTCCCCTTGTCCCCCCAATAAATTAAAAGGGAGATTTTGGGGTGAGGGAAAGTCACAGTTGCCAGAAGTTTTATAAATTCCTCATAACAACCTCAGCAGAGAGAGAACAAGATCCGGTAATTGGTCAGGTAATAATTCACCTTACATGGTAGAATAGAAATTACTTTGATTACTACAGTATATCTATGAAACTGCTATGCAAGACAGACCTACTGGTAATCAAAGTACTTTATAATTAGCAGATTATGCTGGCTTTCCCTATAGCTACATTTGTTAGAGAATGAGGTATGTTCATGCACACTTGGTTGGGGGTTTGCATGTTTAATACTATGCTAATTAATTTTTTATCCTGTCCATCAAATTAATGTGTTAATTGTGACAACTCGGGGATCATTTCTTCACATGTTGACAAAGAAACAACACCTTGGTAATAAAATAAACCAATGTATTTTCCCCGTTAATATCTTCATTTTATATTGAAGGAGACAATTGATTAAAAAGGTGGAAATGCAATATTTCCAAGCCACTTCAAGCCCAGCACTTTAGTACACAGATCAATGGGCCATTCTTAAAGAGAATTCAAAAACATCCTGGAGAACTGGTTATCTGAAAAGCTGATCCTTAACTACATAAAGAAGTTCAATAATCTTTTCAACTACTTTTTTTTTTTTGTTGGTAAACTCCAAGGCACTTATTTTAACCTAGATTTTTTTACTGTAGTATTACCCGGAGACATGCAATTAGCTACAGGAATTGACCCTTGTCAATTGTGGATGACTGATTCAAATTATCATAACTATGGTATAAACGCAGAAAACAAAATTCACTTTGAATTCTTTATAGACAGTGCTAAAGCCAAATTCGCATTTGACAATTATCTCCTACTGCACCATCTACAGACTTGAAATGCTAGAGGAAAGATAATTTAGATGACTCCCTAAATTAACCTGGACTGACTAATTCACTTGATAATGATTAAATAACATTAAAAAAAGAAAAAGAAAATAGAAAAAAAAAAAATCTCTGTCCACCAGATTTAGCAGGTTAATTTGCAGTTAATGAGACTTCAGTTAACTCAGTGTGGGTATATATGGACTAAATTATTTTCAGGTGCATTGAACAGAATCTACATAGAATTCACATATTGGGAGTAGTATCATTTGGATATTATATAAAATAAGAAAAATAATGTTCACAAACATAAGTGTTTCTACTTTTAAAGTTATTAAAGACTCCAATGTGCAAATATTTCCCTCAATACATGTCTCTGGTGAGTGCCAGGCCCCTTTTAACATCAAGCCTCACATCAACAAAGTTTAGTCCCTCTAGATAGTTAATATATATATTTACCAAAGCTCAATTTAACCATATAGACTTTACTGGTCAACTGAAGAGAGGAGGACATTCTCACATTAAAGCAGAGTAGTACTATGAGCTGTCAGCAAACTGCCAAACCTAGGCGATGCAATTCATATTACACACAGCAGAATGCTGCATTAAGCTGAAAAGACCAAAAAAGAAAGGTGCTGACATAAGAAAAATGGCACTCATCCTTCCTTCGACTGAGCTCTCTTATTTTCAATCATGTTGTGTTCAACCCTTCTTTGGCCCAGGCTCTGGGATTCTGAAGCCTTCTGAGGACAACTGTTCCCTTCAAGCCTACACAGCAAGCAGAATGATTCATGGACATCTTATGAGCCATAAATAAAATAACTGTCTGCCTTCTGGCCTGCACAGAGCTGTCCTCAAGTTTTTCAATATACATACAAGAATTACCTAGAAAGGTGCCAGGTCCCATGCACAGAATCTCTCATACCCTTCTCCTACACCATTATCCATCCAGGTACCACAAACACACACAAAACCGTCCCCCGTCTTCCTCTTATCCTGTTCCAAATCCACACAAAAAATCCACATTCATTCCAGAATACACCAAGCAATGTCCATACCCTTCTTCAGTCCACCCTACACAAAGATGCCCCCCACCTCATCATCTTGGCACCTGATCCTCTTGTGATGGTCTGTACCGGTGTTCACCCCTTGCACACCTTTATGATAATTTTTGTAATTCCTGGTGAGGTATCATTTGAAAATTCATAACTCACTGGTCAATATTGTCCTGCTAAAATATGTGTGGTAACATTGTATATAAAGTTATAAGATTCCACTGTATGGTGTTACTAAGACATATTCAAAGTCTGTGGAATGGCCAAACCAGTTCCTCAAAGACAAAAGACAACGTGGCACCTCAGCCAGGTATAAGCAAACCAAATGGGCCAACACCTGTTTAAGTGGCTATTCATTGGCAGGAAAAGAGACATGGGTGAAAAATCTACACCTTAAAAATAAACAGTGTGAGGTTCCTGTCCACACAGACCTTTTGTCTTGGGAATCGCAGCTATAGATGCTTATCCAAGAAGGGAAAGAACTATGAGAAGCGAGGGCAGATGCCCCAAATCATTTCTCCCTTTCTCTCTGCCCATGGCATCCACAATACCTGAAGAACAAAGGAAACAGCATTGGACTGGGAGTGGAATCCTGAGTGAAAGAAGTTCAACCAGTAAGACTGCTGAAACATGGTGTGAGACACCTTGCTTTGAATTCATTCTAATTTGTTAAGTTAGGCATTAGTTCTGTTTTACTTTTATTTTTCTTGTAACCAATTCTGACTTTTATACCTCATCAATTATATTCACTTAAAATCGATCATGTTGTGGTTAATAAACATGTTTTATTGTTTGAATTGAAGTGTTTGGGAAACTCCATTTGGGATAACAGGATTTGTGCATACCATTTTCTATTAATAAAATGACTTCATATGAGCTTGTATTGTCCAGGAGGGAGCTGAGCAGCATAAGACATACATTTCTGGGGAAAGGCTGGGACTAGGAGTTTGCTCTTGTTGCTCTGTAGTGTAATTCAAGAGTGGCTGGCTGCAGCATCATATAAGTGGGAGTAACTTACATGCTGGAGGCTATGTGTGAGAAGACCAGGAGTGGTAGCTCTCACAGCCAAGCAGTTAAAAGGCATCTCAGGTTAGAGAGCTGAGGGGACACTGCTGTTCATCAGTTCAGATTGTATGCTGAGTATGTCACACACCTATACAGCTGGTCTCTAAATGGAACAAAAGGGAAGAGATTTGGACACATATGTACTCCAAGATCATCTTCCTCCTGCAGTAGAGAACTAGAGACGAGGCATATGTACATCATCTTCTTCTTCCCTCTATTTCCTAGCTGGATCAGCTTCTGCCACCTCATTTCAAGTTCGAGTGTCTCTGCTTCCTTCCCCAGACCTGAAGAAGAGCTCTGTGTAGCTCAAAAACTTGTACTTTCCAACAACAGAAGTTGGTCTAATATATTACCTTACCTGTCTCTCTTACATCCTGGGACCACACAGCTACAACAACATTGCAATAAACTATGTTATGTACACACACAAGAAAAGAAAAGAAAAGAAAAGAAAAGAAAAGAAAAGAAAAGAAAAGAAAAGAAAAGAAAAAGATTATCACCATGTATAAAACCTTATACATGGAGGAATAAAGATAATGCGTTGATATATATCTGAATATAAGGCACACCAAGAGACAATTATTCCATTTGACCAGTGAACATATACTGCCATCTCTTCCTGGTACAGGAAGAGATTAGTCTGGCATGTCAACTCATTATTGTATAAAACAGTTGCACTCGTTTGTTCAGTTAACTAGATCTAGATGTTTTCTAGATCTAATGGTTAGAAAATTTCTCTTAGAGTTAGCTTAAGGCCTAGGCTGGATAGACCACCATGTGGGGCTTTACATTTCAGAAGCCATCCAGCCAAAGACTGTGCAGAAAGGCCATCCTGGAGAAAATATCCCTAAAGCAGGAGAAAAAGAAATGATGAGAGACGGGGAATGAAAGAGTGTTATAGGAGGTGAGAAGAAGAGAACCTGGGGTGTGGAAAGGGTTGGTTGTTGGCTAGAGAGGCAGCAGCATCAAGTAGGATGCCAACCAAATTATTTACTTAAGATGCAAATACCTCCTGGCTGGTCCTTAATTCTTACTGGCAAAACTGACATATTTGAAACTGAAGTATTTTTTCTTTAAAAATTAGCAGGCCAAATTCTTTGCTGGTGTTAATGCAGCTGTACAGATACACTAGCCAATAATTTGGCCCAACCTTTCTAGGATTTCTTCTGGCACCCTTTCTAAAACTGAAAAGTGTCAAGATTTAGTGACACCATCAATGGGACCCAGTGCCAGATTACAAACCAGTTTTCAGTCTCCTTTAATACAGGTTTGAAAAAACCCTCATACTTCAACATCATACATTTCCACTATCAAACACATTTACTTTTCTGACATTAAAGCAGGATAGAGACCAGATGCCAGGTTCATATATTAAGACTCCACAGTGTTAGCATCACAAAGATGGTCACATTCTAGCAAGATAACAGATGCTCATAGGGAGATCAGAACAGTTTATTTTAATTTATAACTATTATGAAATACAGTAACTTCTCTCTTAACGTTGTAGTTATGTTCCTGAAAAATGCAACTTTAAGTGAAATGATGTTAAACGAATCCAATTTTCCCATAAGAGTTAATGTAAATGCGGTGGGTTAGGTTCCAAGGAAATTTTTTGGGGGCAGACAAAAGGCATTATATACTGTACAGTACTGGCAGGAGGTGCAGAGCACTTACCTGGGGCAGCTGCTGTTTGGTGCAGGGGGTGTGCATGGCCGCGATCCCGGGAGACGCGATTCTGGGAGCTGGGACCATGCTCGCAGGACCGCATTCCAAAAGGGTCTTTAGAGCTGCAGGCCTGGGCCCCGGGGCCCCTTAGCCCAGGGCCCTGCAGCCCCTAAAGACCCTGCATTCCGAGTGGCCCTGCCTGCCGGGGGTGGGGGGGGCGACAGCTTCCCCACTCGCTCGCTCCCGCCCTCCCAGAAAATCCTAAGCACCGCCAAACAGCTGTTTGGTGGAGGGGGAAGTGCTGGGAGGAAGGGAGGTGGAGAAGAGGAACTTGTGCAATGCTCCCTTGTAACGCCAGCCAATCGACATTATAAGGGAGCATTGCACAACTTTAAACGAGTATGTTCCCTAATGGAGCAGCGACGTAACTTCGAAACAATGTTAAGCGGGAGGACGTTAAGTGAGGAGTCATTGTACAAATCTCAGTTTATAAATGATGTGAAGATCTTTGTGCAAGGCAAGTGGGTTTTCATTGTTTTATTGTTTGTTTTTCAAGAGCCACAATTGTCCACTGTGAACTTTCAGTGTACTGTAATGAGACAATTATGTAGAGTATTTTAAAGGCCTCCCTGCCCCCCCCCCCAAAAAAAGTACTAGGACCTCAGTTTGAGGGTCAGTGCAGAAGGACACTGGCTATAAATGATGCTCCTCCAAAAATGAGATAGAAGTGTGGAGCAGAAGGTTATATTGCATTACTAAAATATTCTCCAAGGGGGCAAAATGTATTTTTAACCGTCTCTTAGAAATATTAACTTCTACTGTGCTTTTATAAAGATGTTTCATTTATTTATGTAAGTTACTGTGACTCCAGCTGCTCACCCTTCAGCCAAAGTGTAAATAAAATATCCAAATGGTACGTTACTTTGGCAGTTACAGTACCCCTTGTTATTTATTAAAGAGTTTCATTACTTAACTAGGCAGTTTTCCATAGAAAAAT
Organism: Platysternon megacephalum; assembly: GCA_003942145.1. Taxonomy (NCBI): domain Eukaryota; kingdom Metazoa; phylum Chordata; order Testudines; family Platysternidae; genus Platysternon; species Platysternon megacephalum. The sequence continues at coordinate 1,540,914 of QXTE01000197.1, read as the reverse complement.
GGCTTCTAGTCATCATACAAAGCTACTGTTCATAAACTGGCATGAGTAAATTCAAAATAATCTCCAACATTTCTAATATTTTTCCTTCACCCCTGCCTTTTGGTCATGGCATCTTCTTCACCCACTTATCCATGTAGGTATCCTGAGGTGCTGGCTGACTTTTAGAAAGGAAGATATGAATAGAGCTTTTGAGTCCTAAGGGGATCTATGTCCCTTTCACTGAATAGCTCGTGTTAATTTCTATGGGACTTAAGAATGTGTAGTAAGGCCAACAGAGACCCCCTGCTTTATGGTTCTCAAGGTGAACTGCACAGGAACCATGGACCCAACCCATATGCAAGCAAACCCTCTCAGTGAAGCACAACAGAATCAGGAGACCATGAAGTTTTTTGTAACAGGATTTGTGAGCATAGCTTCCTAGACACCAGTTTGAAAATGCAACCATAACAGTTTGATTGGACTGCACACAGTGTCACCCAGACGACATTAACTGAGACTTCAGATTATTATTTTTTAAACATGTCCACCTCTAACAAACTACTGTGAAAAAAATAGGTGGCATATTCTCGAGTAAATGTTTATGGTCTCCATTACTGCTGAAGAGAAGCTGGATAGCTAAAGGTCAATACCATCACTGATAAAAATTTTGGCCTGGTCTACACTACGATTTTAGTTCGAATTTAGCAGCGTTATAGCGAATTAACCTTGCACCCATCCACACAACGAGGCCATTTAATTCGATTTAAAGGGCTCTTAAAATCGGTTTCTGTACTCCTCTCCGACGAGGGGAGTAGCGCTGATATCGGTATTGCCGGTTCGAATTAGGGTTAGTGTGGACGACATTCGATGGTATTGGCCTCCGGGAGCTATCCCACAGTGCACCATTGTGACCGCTCTGGACAGCAATCGAAACTCAGATGCTCTGGCCAGGTGGACAGGAAAAGCCCCGCGAACTTTTGAATTTCATTTCCTGTTAGCCCAGCGTGGAGAGCACAGGTGACCACACAGAGCTGAACAGCACAGGTAGCCATGCAGTCCGAGAACCGAAAAAGAGCACCAGCATGGACCACACGTGAGGTACTGGATCTGATCGCTATATGGGGAGAGGATTCAGTGCTAGCAGAACTACGGTCCAAGAGACGAAATGCAAAAACTTTTGACAAGATCTCCAAGGGCATGATGGAGAGAGGCCACAATAGGGACTCATATCAGTGCCGTGTTAAAGTGAAGGAGCTCCGACAAGCCTACCAGAAAACCAAGGAGGCAAACGGACGGTCCGGGGCAGAGCCACAGACATGCCGCTTCTACGAGGAGCTGCATGCAATTCTAGGGGGGGGCCGCCACCACTACCCCACCCCTCACCGTGGATTCCGAAGAGGGGTTAATCTCATCCATGCATGAGGATTCTGCGGACGGGGAAGAGGAGGAGGAGGACGAGGACGAGCTTGCGGAGAGCACACAGCACTCCGTTCTCCCCAACAGCCAGGATCTTTTTCTCACCCTGACTGAAGTACCCTCCGAACCCTCCCAAGGCGGTATCGCAGACCCCCTGGAAGGGACCTCTGGTGAGTGTACCTTTTTAAATATCAAACATGGTTTAAAAACAAGCATTTTTTAATGATTAATTTGCCCTGGGGACTTGGGATGCATTCGCGGCCAGTACAGCTACTGGAAAAGTCTGTTAACGTGTCTGGGGATGGAGCGGAAATCCTCCAGGGACATCTCCATGAAACTCTCCTGGAGGTACTCCAAAAGCTTTTGCAGAAGGTTTCTGGGCAGGGCAGCCTTATTCCGTCCTCCATGGTAGGACACTTGACCACGCCATGCTAGCAGCAAGTAATCTGGTATCATTGCATGACAAAGCTTGGCAGCGTATGGTCCCGGTGTTTGCTGGCATTCAAGCAACATCCGTTCTTTATCTTGCTGTGTTATCCTCAGGAGAGTGATATCGTTCAGGGTAACCTGGTTGAAATACGGGAATGTAATTAAGGGGACAGAGGTGGCCCCGTTCCTACTGGGCTGTTTGCCTGTAGCTGAAAAGAAATCCTTCCCTGCAGTTAGCCAAGCGGGCGGGGGGGAGTGGGTGGACAATGGCGCTGAGGTTTTCGCGTTTGGCTAGCAGGGGTCTTCCCTGATACCAGCCACGCGGTGGGGGGAGGGGTAAAGCGATCATCCCACAGAATTGGATGGGTGGTGGTGGTGGTGGTGGAGGGGGTGTTATTTTGTTTTCTGCTGCTGCACGGTAACAGGAAAACCGCAGCACTTAATGGGCTTTGCTTGCTATGGGAAAGGAGGGCGCTGATTTAATGCAGAAGCCGAAAGACAATGGCTTACCATGGCTGCATACAAGCCGAATTCTGTTGCCCGGCCCTGCGTCTGTGATCTCTAACACCAAAGCCGCAGGCACTCAATATAAGATGCAAAATGCGACCTTGTACTGAAATCACATGTGCTATGTAATGTGAATAGTGTTGTTCACCGTGAAAGAGTATAAGCATTGTTCTATAAAATGTATCTTTTTACATACTTCTCTCCCTTTTTTTCCCTCCTCCTGCAGCTGCAAATTTTTCAAGCCTCCCTCCTCCGTCCCGAAGGCTCTCCCAGATAAGGTGCCGAAAGAAACGCACACGAGATGACATGTTCTCAGAAATAATGCAATCTACCCGCGATGAGAGAGCTCATTTGAATGAATGGAAGGACACGGTCTCAAAGTTCAGGAAAGATGCCAGTGATCGTGAGGACAAGAGGGACCAACGGGAAGAGAGAAGGGACGCTCGAGATGAGAAGTGGCGGGATGCAACGCTGGGGCTGCTGCGTGAGCAAACAGACATGCTCCGGCGTCTGGTGGAGCTTCAGGAATGGCAGCAGCAGGATCACAGAGTGCCGCTGCAGCCCCTCTATAACCGCCCTCCCCCCTCAAGTTCCATAGCCTCCTCACCCAGACGTGTACGAATGCGGGGTGGGAGGCTCCGTGCACCCTGCCACTCCACCCCAGTAGACAGCCCAAGCAAAAGGCTGTCATTATTTTGAATTTTTTCAGTGACCTGTTCCTTCCCTCCTATCCTCCTCCCAAACCCCTATGTTTATTACCCGTTAATAAAGAATGCATGAGTTAATAAAGAATGCATGAGTTTTAAACGATACTGACTTTATTTTTTTCAAAGCAAGCTGGGATCGAAGGGGGGAGGGTGGGTTGCTTACAGGGAATGAGTCAATCAAGGGGGCGGGTTTTCATCAGGGACAAACAAACAGAACTTTCACACAGGAGCCTGGCCAGCAATTAAACTTGTTTTCAAAGCTTCTCTGATGTGCACCGCTTCCCGGTGTGCTCTTCTAATCGCCCTGGTGTCTGGCTGCGCGTAATCAGTGGCCAGGCAGTTTGCCTCAGCCTCCCACCCCGCCATAAAGGTCTCCCCCTTACTCTCACAGAGATTGTGGAGCACACAGCAAGCAGCAATAGCAATGGGAATGTTGGTTTGGCTGAGGTCTGAGCGAGTCAGTAACGAGCGCCAGCGACCCTTTAAACGTCCAAAGGCACATTCTACCACCATTCTGCACTTGCTCAGCCTGTAGTTGAACAGCTCCTGACTACTGTCCAGGCTGCCTGTGTATGGCTTCATGAGCCATGGCATTAAGGGGTAGGCTGGGTCCCCAAGGATAACGATAGGCATCTCAACATCCCCAATGGTTATTTTCCGGTCTGGGAAGTAAATGCCTTGCTGCAGCCGTTTAAACAGACTAGTGTTCCTGAAGACGCGAGCGTCATGAACCCTTCCCGGCCATCCCACGTTGATGTTGGTGAAACGTCCCTTGTGATCCACCATTGCTTGCAGCACCATTGAAAAGTACCCCTTGCGGTTTATGTACTGGCTGCCCTGGTGCTCCGGTGCCAAGATCGGGATATGGGTTCCATCTATCGCCCCACCACAGTTAGGGAATCCCATTGCAGCAAAGCCATCCACTATGAGCTGCACATTTCCCAGAGTCACTACCTTTGGTAGCAGCAGCTCAGCGATTGCTTTGGCTACTTGCATCACAGCAGCCCCCACAGTAGATTTTCCCACTCCGAACTGATTACCGACTGACCGGTAGCTGTCTGGTGTTGCAAGCTTCCACAGGGCTATCGCCACTCGCTTCTCAACTGTGAGGGCTGCTCTCATCTTGGTATTCTGGCGCTTCAGGGCAGGGGAAAGCAAGTCACAAAGTTCCATGAAAGTGCCCTTACGCATACGAAAGTTTCGCAGCCACTGGGAATCGTCCCACACCTGCAACACTATGTGGTCCCACCAGTCTGTGCTTGTTTCCTGGGCCCAGAATCGGCGTTCCACAGCGAGAAGCTGCCCCATTAACAACATGATCTCCAAAGCGCCGGGGTCCGTGGCGCGAGACAATTCTCTGTCCATGTCCATGTCTTCATCACTCTCGTCGCCGCACTGCCGTAGCCGCCTCCTCCTCACCTGGCTTTTCTGGTCCTGGTTCAGCATAAACTGCACGATAATGCGCGAGGTGTTTACAATGTTCATGACTGCTGTCTTGAGCTGAGCGGGCTCCATGCTTGCCGAGGTATGGCGTCTGCACAGTTCACCAAGGAAAAAAGACGCGAAACGGTTGTCTGCCGTTGCTTTCACGGAGGGAGGGGAAGGATGTTCCCAGAACCGCCCGCGACAATGTTTTTTGTCCCATCAGGCATTGGGATCTCGACCCAGAATTCCAATGGGCGGGGGGGACTGCGGGAACTATGGGATAGCTATGGGATAGCTACCCACAGTGCAATGCTCCGGAATTTGACACTAGTCTCGGTACATGGACGTGCACCGCTGAATTAATCTGCTTACTGTGGCCGCGTGCAATCGAATTTGTACAATCGGTTGCAAAAAATCGAATTCCGTAAGTTCGGAGTAATCCTGTAGCGTAGACGTACCCTCAGACACTAAAAGCCTCTGTTTTATTCAGAGATGGGCATTAAGTCTACACATGTCCGTGTATACATTTGCATTTTGAAACTTGCACATTGATGTTTCTTCATCTATGTATAGATTACGTATTAGATGTGCAAAAATGTATGCACAATTACATAATTTTCACGAATGTGTATGCAAACTATTTAACTGTGCATGCAAATAGCAAATAGTTATGTTTTTAACTGCATGCACATCAAGGGAATCATAAACACAGTTTAAGTGCGTAATTATGCTTCAACAGTTTTGGGAAAAGAAACAAACAAAAATGAGTCCCATGATTATTCCTGGCATAATACTATCAAAATTATTGAGCTCACACAATTTCTCAGCTTAGACTGTTTTGTACATCATACGGAAAAAATGATCAATAAAATTGCATCGTCCAGAGTTAATCCATCATGTTATGTTTGAACACATTTGTAGCACCATTTAGTTCCTTTTCTGAATGATCCTAATTATCTGCAGTTAAGCCTCCTTTCAAAAGGGAAGAGAAAAAAAAATCAGTTTCAACTTTTAATTTCACAAGCTAACCTACAAATGACATTAAAATTGCTGGTAATGCTAAAGCACTACTACCCACCTACACATTTTTATTGAAAGACTGCAGCTACAATTCATTAGTTAATGACTAAGCTCTGCTTGCCAGATCACATTCATGCTCAGAACTGGGAAGTGGCTGGGTTTCAAGGGCCTTGCAATAACAGTAACGATCAAACCAGCCTCTTTTGTTGCATTTTTGCAAAAACAATATGCTTAAAATAACACTTGAATTGTATTGGCTTCTCTATGGAGGCTTTTATTCTATGCCATTAGTTTGTCAGTGTAAATTTATTTGGTGTTACTCAAGTATATGAGTGCACATAAAGCTCTCTTAAAAATTATGTGCGTTAACTTAGGTGACTCAACTAACTAAGAATTTGTTTAAGATAAAATTCAATTAAGAGGATACCTACAGTGGATTTATTACCTCTGCTGTTTGATACAAAAATTACTCAGCGAAAGCTAAATGTCAAAACTAGTCAGTTATTCCAAGGCAGTATAATCCCATCCATGAATATTTTTACATGTACAAAAAATAAGGCCTATTTAATGTGATAATCATGCCTGGCAATAACTATCTGTGTACAATCTATGCTAATGAATCATTGATATGAGAATGCTCTTATTTATATATTTTGTTTAAAAAATGAAACATTTTAAATTAAAGGAAAATTTATAACTAATATGCTATGTTTAACAGCCAACAAAACCATCCCTCCAATAGCAATCCCAGTGACATTTTTTACATAAGCACACCTAGATCCTTTAAGTACTATACAGCACTTTTAATCCTGATTAGTTGGGAAACCAAAAGGGAAAAAAAAATGTTCACCCTTTTTGTTCCTGTCTAGTGCTTAATCACTGACTTCAGATCCATAGGTCACCAGAGAGCTACTCTCAAAGAGGAATCAGGCATATAACCAGGATGATAGAAGAGTCTTCTCTGTGCAGAAATTGGGTTACCCTCAGAGAAATTACATTTCAAATCATGTCTTGAAAATGAAACTTCTGATTTGTCAGGTCGTGGAATTTTGGGGGATGCTTTCAACTGTTAATACCATGCATTTTTAGGCACTAGTACAATTTGATTTTTGACGAGAAGCAATGAAAATCACTTTTAAATGATAAGCTGTCCCTTGGAGAAATACAAATGTGCACTTGGGAGATTACATCAGTCTAGATATAAATCTGATAGATAGATAGATAGATAGATAGATAGATAGATAGATAGATAGATAGATAGATAGATAGATAGATAGATAGATAGATAATGACATTTCTCCTATTTTAATACAAGTAGCAACTTCTATACTCTATGAGGATTAATTTTCTTTAAACAAGGAGATATTTCCTCAGAGGAAAAATTAATAAGGTAGCCTTGAAGATAACAAGCAACCTAACTGCGTGAACCAACTCCAGCAAAATTGCCTGTGGCACATTCTCCGGGGAGAGTCTACCATTTTGTATGTGACTCCAGTAAGTACTGTCTAGAATATATTGTTTTAGGTTGTTATATCACACTTATCACCATGGTATCTGAATGCCATTGACTGTGGCTATAGGTGCTGATTGCCTGCATGTCTGCAAGATGCATAGATACAGCAAAACAAGAAATGCTTTTCAGAGTGTGTTTTTACATTGAAACAACCCCTTCTTAAAACTGCAAAACTTTTTAAGAATAATGCACAAGCCTACTGCACAAGCCGAAACACTGGATTTTGTTATTATGATTCCAGAAGAACAAAAATATCCATCTCAGGCTGTGGTAAATGTGAAGATGTGTGTATTCTGCCCCTCCACTGTTCCCCACACACATGGTAAATAAGTGCTAACTATAATAGATTAAGATATTATCACATCTGAGTAGCAAGGCATCTCTACTCACTATGATTGACAGAGGTAATGAGTATTTTGTTGTGGTGGTGGAATCACAGTGTAATGTACTGTACATGTCTGAACATTGCAAACATTCTATCATTATTTTCAATCTGCTTACCTACTTTTTTTAACCCTGTATTTCTCTGGATCCATATGAGAGGAGATAAACCCACAGCCACAAACTATTATTCCTGCTTCTAGAGACTTTATTCATTCATATTTTAAAATGTTAATAAGTTGTCCTTTGTATTAAAAAAAAGATTAGATTTGTGTTTTTCTCTTTTGGGTAAGGAGAGCAGACCAAGTTTGTGTATTGACAGGCACAACTCTATTCTGTTTGTGGAAAACACAATTTTTTAAGGAAAAATACATTGTAGCGGGGTGATCACCCGCTCCGGCCTTAAAGGGCTTAAAACAGCCCAGGAGAGGGCTGTGGCTGGGAGAAAGTAGTTCCCAGGCTGATTGGGGAAGCAGGCTCAGCTGTGGCCACACCCCAATCAGGGCTCAGCTGGCCCTTATAAGAGGGCAACGGTCTCGGAACTGAGTCAGTCTCTCTCTAGTGGGAGAAGGGCTTGGCTGCTGGGAAGCTGAACAGCGTACCTGAGGGGAGCAGGGCTGGGGAATAGGGCAAGGGAGCTGGGGAGCTCCCACCTGGAAAAGCCCCAGGCTGCGGCCTTGTCAAAGGCCAGAAAGGTACTAGGGTGCAAGGGTGCAGCCCAGGGTAGGCAGAGGCAGCTGGTCCAAACCCCCCTTGCCTATGATGAGTGGCTTATATACTGCAGTCTGCCGCCTCAGCCCACCATCCAGTTTCAGAACAGGTTAGAGTATGATGGAAAGTTGAGCTTCTGTATCATAATTCACTAATTTTAGTTTTACATGATGCCAATAAACTTTATAGAAATTCATTTTAGTTTAATAGCCTGCATGTAAATAGAGAAAAGTATTTATTCTAAATCACTGGCCAATTAGAGGATCTGTGCAGCAACAGGCCCTCTACCTTTGCCTTTATCCCACTCATGTTACATTTTTCTACTAGTTGTCTGCATGTAGCTCCACAGGGAGAACCTGTAAATGTGTGGTGCAAAGTGCAAAGTCAGGGAAACTATTTACTTGAGTAAGGGTTTTCAGGATTGCAACTTACTATTGTTATACATTTTGTAAAATCTGCATGATTATTTATAAATAAAGCTACAATTTAGTCATGGAGGTCATGGAATCAGAAAATCCATGACTTCCAGCGACCTCCATGACTTCAGCATGCGGGGGCCGGGAGCTGCGGGGTACCCCTGCCACCTCTGGCGCCCCCACAGCTCCCAGTCCCCAGGCAGCAGGGGAATACCTGCAGCTTTTGGCCCCTGTGGGTGGCAGGGGAACCCCTGAGCTCCTGGCCACAATGGCCAGTGGGGGTACCCCACAGCTCCCAGCTGCCGTGGCGAGTGGGGGATCCTGGAGCTACAGGCAGCGGGGGAACCCTGCAGCTCCAGCTCCCGTCCGCCATGGGCCCCTGGGGATGTGGGCAGTGGGGGTACCCCACAGCTCCTGGATGCTGCAGGGGCACCCCACAGCTCCCAGACTCCACAGGTGGCGGGAGGACCCCCGTAGCTGCAGGTGGCAGGGGTACCCCACAGCCCCCAGCTGCTGCAAGTGGTGGGAGGCCCCACAGCTCCCAGCCATGGGTGGCAAGGGGTCTCTGGAGCTCTGACACCCAACCCGCAGTGGGGGCCTTGGAGCTCCTAGCTGCTGCACAGCTGCCCTGCTGCAGGCGGTGTGGGGACCCAAAGATCGCCATTTTGGCACGGATATTTTTAGTAAAAGTCTCAGACAGGTCACGGCTTCCATGAATTTTTCTTTATTGCCCATGACCTGTCCTGACTTTTATTAAAAATATCCATGACAAAATCTTAGCCTTATTTACAAATGATTTCCAGCATGGAGTGTAGCATAAGAAACTTAACTGACATTGAAGCTGTGATTTTCTTTTGTTGCTCTAATTTTTATCAGTTACTGGGATGGCTATAAAATTGGCTTGAGTTTCTCTGTTTTAATCCTAATGTAAAGGGACTTTTTGTTTAGCTGCTGAGGCATGAAGAAATACTCGCTGACATCAAAACATAAGAATCTGTACAGAAGGAAATCAATAAAAGCACTGCCTGTGTTTTAGGGGGTTTATGAGGAGGTTTTTTTTCCCTATTGTGGGCATTTAAGTTGAAATTGTGGTTATGTCATTTTAACCTTGAGACTGTTATAAAAGGTCTGGATGATTAAGTGGTTAAGCATGCAGCATTTGTCACTTTCCTCTTATATTTGGAGTCCACACTTAAAGGATGTTGAAAAACTGAAAAATGTTCAGAAAAGAGCTACCAATATGAGTCCACGTTTAGAAAACTCGACTTAGTGTCAGGTTAAGAAGCACAGTCTGCTTAGTTTATCAAAGTGAAGGTTAAGAAGTAACGATCACTGTCTATAAGTAACTGAGTGTTGGATAGATTCTTCATCACCTGAAGTCTTTAAATTAAGTCTTTAAGTCTGGATATCTTTGGAAAATATGCTGTAGTTCAGGGGTGGGCAAACTTTTTGGCTTGAGGGCCACATCTGGGTGGGGAAATTGCATGCAGGGCCAGGGCAGGGCATTGTGGTGTGGGAGGGAGTGCGGGGTATGGGAGGGGGTGTGGTGTGCAGGAAGGGGCTCAGGGCAAGGGGTTGGGGCAGAAGAGGGGTGCAGGCTGTATGAGGGGACTCAGGGAAGGGGATTGGGGTGCAGGAGGGGTGCGGAGTGCAAGAGGGGGCTCAGGGCAGGGGTGCAGGGAGGGGTGCAGAGTGCAGGAGGGGGCTCAGGCCAGGGGATTGGGGTGCAGGAGGGGTCCTGGGTGCAGCAGGGGCTCAGGGCAGGGAGTTGGGGTGTAAGATTCATTGGCCTGTGTTGTGCAGGAGACCAGATTAGATCATCAAAATGGTCACTTTTGGCCTTAAGAATCTTTAAATCTATATAATGAAGAGATTTCTGAGCGTAGATGGCTTTTTAGTATAGCAGACATTGTCCAGCTATACTGACAGGAGGACAGGAGACATTGCATGTGTGTTAATCAGGCCCCAACATTATTATTAGATTTCTGGGACTATGCAGCAGGTAAGAGTGTACAGTGCAGATAACCCCATTTCATTCAATATCTACCTGGTGGCTTCTGCCAGCCCCCCTCTCTTTCCATCCTGGTCCCCAGTCAACCCATTGCTGTGCCTTACCATCCCCACTCTCAAATGAGGGTTAAGGTGGGCTATCAAGGAACAGGGCTTGGCTCCCTGCCATGCAAGTTATAGAAGCCCCTAGGCTACCCTCCTCATTCCTCTCCTTTAACAAACACCTCCTTTAAGTCCTTTGCCAAGCCATTTATCTGGTCTCTGTATCCCTTCCCTATGGAGTACCTGCACTAAATATCCGCCCCACACTTATGTAATGAGTTGCACAGATCAGATTCAACCCTGACTCACATTCCACACATCCTGAATTGGTGCATGGGGAGAAGGGAAAGGAAAACAGGATAAAATTTGGCTCTGTGTCTTCTTTCTAAACCAAGAATGCTGTAGAAATCTTAAAAGCAGCAAAGAATCCTGTGGCACCTTATAGACTAACAGACGTTTTGCAGCATGAGCTTTTGTGGGTGAATACCCACTTCTTCGGATGCAAGTAGTGGAAATCTCCAGGGGCAGGTATATATATGCAAGCAAGAAGCAAGCTAGAGATAACGAGGTTAGTTCAATCAGGGAGGATGAGGCCCTGTTCTAGCAGTAGAGGTGTGAAAACCAAGGGAGGAGAAACTGGTTCTGTAGTTGGCAAGCCATTCACAGTCTTTGTTTAATCCTGAGCTGATGGTGTCAAATTTGCAGATGAACTGAAGCTCAGCAGTTTCTCTTTGAAGTCTGGTCCTGAAGTTTTTTTGCTGTAGGATGGCCACCTTAAGATCTGCTATTGTGTGGCCAGGGAGGTTGAAGTGTTCTCCTACAGGTTTTTGTATATTGCCATTCCTAATATCTGATTTGTGTCCATTTATCCTTTTCCTTAGAGACTGTCCAGTTTGGCCGATGTACATAGCAGAGGGGCATTGCTGGCATATGATGGCGTATATTACATTGGTGGATGTGCAGGTGAATGAACCAGTGATGGTGTGGCTGATCTGGTTAGGTCCTGTGATGGTGTCGCTGGTGTAGATATGTGGGCAGAGTTGGCATCGAGGTTTGTTGCATGGATTGGTTCCTGAGCTAGAGTTACTATGGTGCGGTGTGCAGTTACTGGTGAGAATGTGCTTCAGGTTGGCAGGTTGTCTGTGGGCGAGGACTGGCCTGCCACCCAAGGTTTGTGAAAGTGTGGGATCATTGTCCAGGATGGGTTGTAGATCCCTGATGATGCGTTGGAGGGGTTTTAGCTGGGGGCTGTATGTGATGGCCAGTGGAGTCCTGTTGGTTTCTTTCTTGGGTTTGTCTTGCAGTAGGAGGCTTCTGGGTACACGTCTGGCTCTGTTGATCTGTTTCCTTATTTCCTCGTGCGGGTACTGTAGTTTTGAGAATCTTAATGAAATGTTGATGCATATCATGCCTCTCAGGTTTTTTTTTAAAGAAACAAATACACGGTGTTAAGATTAAATCCAGTCTTCAGTCAGCTTTATAGCTGTTCAGTAGGCTAATTCAGCCAATTTGACTCCAGTTCCTCTTGTTACTATTTGCCTGTAGCTAAATGTGACAGTGTAAGATTCTGTGTGAGGTCTGAACTTGTGTTTAATGAAATGGAGGAAATGTCTCAAAGGCAAATGTTCTTCTTTCAGTTCTCAGAATATGAAACACAAAAATAGCTATGGACAGTGATTTATCTGGAGAGAAGAAGTTAACACAGAGGCATCCCTGGCTACATGTTAAACTGTAAATTCTCCACTATGAACTTCAGTCTAGCCAAGTGGAACAAGCAACTTCGGAGCAGTAAAGAAAAGCAAGGCTTATACAGTGGGAACAGACTGTAAGGTTAAAACACCATCACCCACTGGCACCTGTGATAGTAACACTGTAAACCAGAGTTCTTTGCATGAAAGGATTAGCTTCTCCACATGGGACCCTGTCATATGACCAAGTTTAATACAAGACACTCTTGCCATAACTCTGAACTGTAATAATAATTAAACCATGCCACAGAAATATTCCTACTTATTACTGGAATTATATTATGATTTAATTCCCCTGAAATCATTTCACTAAACAACTGTAGCATTAGGTTTATTTAAATGTGGGGTCTCGTGTTTTATCAGCCACACTGATCCAAATATTGTTTAATATACTGGAAATAAAAAGCATTGTAATTATAGCATTAATGGAAGACTTGGGCTATTTTAGACATTGCTTCCAAGAACATGGAATTACTTCCAAATTTTTATTTTTATTTTGAATACCCTCAGGCATTATAAAATAATTTTCTTCGTTTTATGTTTAGAAGTGAAACCTTTAAAATGCCAAGGATTTGTTAGTTTTTCACCCAAGCCCAGTCTTCCTTACATGAAGGCATAATTTTGGGTTATGTAATATTTATTTATATTGCTTATTAATTATGGGTAGAAATTAGGCAAACATATGAAGGACAAATATTTTTTCTCTCTGCTTCTTACTTATTTCCACACGCGCACATCTGAAATGTATAATAGGCTCTCTCCCCAGAGCAGTTCCCACACTCGGTTAAATATATGCTATTTCTCTTTATCTCTTTGAGGGAGAATGAATCACATCCACAGCTTGCAGCTATCAAAATGTAATTTCATCAAGCAAGTTCATGAAAGTACACATTTCACCTTCTTTACACTAGGAGGCACATTTTTCCTACATACAATTCTATCATTCTGTTAGCTATATTGAATGTAACCATTAGATGGGTTAACATTTCCAGTTTAAATGATAGTACTTAGCAGCCTTTACTAAAAGAGCAGTGAAAGCAGGATCCTTAACTAATAAGGGCTCGTTTAATGCTGATGAAAAACAAAACTGTACTAGCAAGAAAACACTGAGCACCTGTCTGCTAAACTACAAAGAAACATTCCAGATTAAAATACATCAAATTCTTCTCTTAATGTCCACAGGTCATAAAACAGGATGTTTCTGTTAACATTACACTTTGTAATAAACACATTAAAAAGCCACAAAGCAAGCAGAAGAGATGCAATAAAGTCATGTTGGTAATATGCAATTTCTACTAGACTTTAGGGCAATTTGGTGGTTTTGCAGGTTCGTATCGGACATACTGAGAGATAAAATCTGGCAACAATCAAAATCATTGGAACTATTTTCCCTTTTAATAGCTTTCTTAGGAAGAGTGAGAAATGAAATGAATAGTCTTTTAAATTCAAAAATATTCTTCATTTAGAAACAGGTTGGGTCAAAAATACATACACCAGAAATCAAAATGTGGCCGACTAATTTTTAAACTTCTACTTTTGCAAATTCCTTTCAAAGCTCTGCTTCTTGTTTTATGGCAAATTACAGTTTCCTTTTTATTTTCATTATTTTTCTCTTTTTAATTATATATTCTCAATGCAGAAATCACAAATCCCTGTTCTACTTCCTCTTCCGGCTTACATATAATACTTCATTTTATTGTGTTTCAAGATGGTTGCAAACAATTGACTTATATTACATGCTGATTTTAATTTGTCCTGGTCTACACTGACCACAAACTCATGGTCACCATGGTGTCATTTTACATGGTTGTTCATAACTGTGTTTAAGAATGGCAACATTTTACAAATTAATGTTGTGTGTGAAATTAAGTCATCTCAGTCATGACTCTTGAATTTGAATTAGTTGTTGTTACTAACATGTAATAATGGCACAGAGCTTGTGAAAATGTATGGAAGGATGCAGTTTTTCGGCCCACAATATATTGCTCACTGGCAGAGTTCTGATAAAATAGGATAACCTTGGGATATACCGGTGCATCAAGTGAAAGGTGAACTTTATAGTAGTTTAATTGTCAATTAACATTGATCATAGAAGTCTGAGATGGTAAAGACCTATAGGTGGATTAGATGAAAGCTTCAAGAATAAGATATTCGTTTACCACAGCTTTATGAGGTGGCTGGAAAAACGGGGATTGTTACCTCTTTAAAGGCTCCCTCTACTACTGGTAGCAGAGGTAGAGGAAGGAAAAAAGTTGACCTATACAGAGTAGGGAGGATAAGAAAATAGCTTAATCAGGTTGGGGGGGCAGGGAGGGACACTGCTCTTCCTGCTGACTGGAAGAGTGGGGGTATTTATACTATGTGCAGTCCCAGAAAAGCCTGCTTTTGCCTAGATTGGGCTGGCAGTACCCATCCTCCGACCCATAGAATCTAAAAAAGAATCAGGTCCCTTTATGATCTGCTGTGGGCATCATGCTAGTTGTCCTTTCTTCCTTGGGGGCTCGGGAGTAAATAATTTTTCCCTCACTCCCAGACCGGCCAAGGTGAAGTGGAATATTTTTTTTTCCTTCCCCATAATGGGTCTGGGATTCAATGGGTGGGGCAGGGAAGTTAGGTTATAATCTCACAAATTAGTACATAAAATTTATGGTGGATGTCCAGTGTGGGTATCAGTATGGAAGGGTTACTGGTATCAGAGAAAATGGATCAAAAAAGGATGTAAAGCAAAGCAAGCCTTTTTTAGCCCCCTTTAACCCTGCCACCCTCTCCTTGTAAGAGGGTGGCAGGGTTAATGATTAAGGAAAGTATGATGACCTGCACTGTACAATTTGTGGTTGGTTACTCCCAGATATCTTAAGTGAATAAAATTGCCGACTAATTAAACTAAATCCATTGCCTTCTGTTTTTCTTCTGGCATGGCTGGACAATGTGAGCCTACACAAAGTTGACAGGTTAAGTGTACGAAACCAATCTTGGAATATGCAGATCCTGGTTAAATTGCTGATTGATTGATTGATTTTCTATTTGTCCTGCCTCTCCTGTCTGCCCTAGTAAACATGGTGACAATATTTAGCTAACAAAACTAGTGTTTGTAATCTCTCTTACTTTCATGAGATATTGGTGTCTTTAATATTAGCTGGGAGAATTTTCTCTGGCTGTGTATGCCCTTTTCATTAGACGAGTGTAATTGTAACTCCCTTGTCTCTTCATAGGCTGGCAACACTTACAAGACATAACAGTGAGTTTCTCATGCAGTAGATCATTCTGCTATGAGAATATTTAACTCATTCTTTAACATTGCAGGCTGTCCAAACCCGGCCCTTGCCCCCTGTTCAAACTTAATTAAAGCAGCAACATACCACTACCAGGAAACAATGGCTACATCTTTATTTACATAAATTTATGGTGTGCAACAATAAAAACACACCGTTCACAAGAAAATTAAAGTCATTCACCAAAATGGTTCTCACCATTTAACAGGTATTTCCAGACAGAAATAGCATCCTGCTTCAACAAACTGAACACACCTTGCATTAGAACTAGCTTTGAAAGGGACAGTGAAGGACAAGTCTGGCCCCACATGTAATTTTTGGTACAGATACATTATTAGACAATCATTACAAATAGTCCCATGACTACGCTTCTTTTCATTTTGGTTGAAACAGTTAAAGAGCACAAGAAAACCTTGCTCTGTAATATTTACCACACTACATTTGCAGCAGTACTTGTGCATGGGAACACTAACATGAAATTAGATACTGGATACTGACTAAAAAAAAAATCATGAAATTGCCTAGTCTGTTTTCATTGCCACCTGAAGAGAAATAATAAATGAATGAATAAATAAATAAACAAATACACAGTGTAAATAGAGAAAAGTTAATTGGAGTTTCAAAATTTTAAATTTCAAAATGGAGCCATTGATCACTACCTGTTGAGCCCCACGATTCTATGAATGTGTTATTTGTTGTAACACAAATAAGGAACTTTGAAAAAATAGAATATTCAGGCAGTCTCTCAAAAACCCCCATAAAACTAACCAACCTACCTACAATTCTTATTACACATTAATCATTATTACATCTTTATATTATGTATAAATACACATGATAGTGTCATTTATTGTTATGATTACACAAGAGAAAGGGAAATGGAGAATGAGGCTTTTTATTAAAGAAATATTGAATTTTGATGCTATTTTTGAGGTGTTTTATTTATAATATATATAATATATATAATAACAGGCTCTCAAAAATAAAACAAACTAACTTGTAACTATTATTACAGTTTTTTGTTGTCTGAGAGACTGTATTACATATGGAACACCTCCAGACTAACATCAAAGTTACAAATTTCTTTTAAAAATCCCTCATTTATCACCTCCTTATATTTTCTGTAAAATGGATATAAATGTGACCATTCTGATTTGGAAACATTTTACACCCTCTTTTTGAGCATTTTGTTCCAGTGTAAATCATGGGTGTGGTGAATGAGAGAGGAACATAAAGCCCCCCAAAAGTCTTAATGGGTCCACTTTTTTCTTTTGAACACAGATATAATTAAGTATTAGGATTACAAAGAAATCACAAAGCTTGTCTAACTGTTTCTCTGTATTTTTAAAGATTTAATCTAATGCATATGTTTCATTAATGTAACAATATGGGTTCTCACTAAGANCCCCCCCCCCCCCCCCCCCCCCCCCCCCCCGCATAATTGCACTTGTCATCCCAAAGTATTCACAATGCTTTTAAACCATGCACACTACAGTAGGAATCACTTCAAAAACCACTGAAATCAAACTACCTCTAGGGTTGAATGCAGCAACTCTTTAACATTGCACAGCATCAGTAATTTAGGTAGGCAGAATGTAATTACTCATATTCTAATTTTGCCCTAACGCTGGGTAGAACTTCTACTCATGTAAAGATGCCGTGGGATCTTTCAGGCCCATAAACTGTCACAAACTATATTTCACATCTCATAATAAAAAAATAGGCATCTCCAGCCATGTTGCTTGGGCAATAACTAAGTAAGGACTCAAGAGTTAAGACTGGAATCTACATAATCACCAGTGCCTCATGACCTAGGTTTCCTGGGGTGACTTCTGTGAAATAAATTATTACGCTCTGCTTAGCTTGTAAGATCTGATGAGATATATAAGACACTATTTAAATGCATGTTTTAATTCAGTCTGATAAAATAATTAGTATAGGAAGCTATATTCCCATGCCTCACTAACCTTCAATACAGCTTGACCATTAGTTTCTCATAGATTTGCCATGAATTTAGTGTCCCCAAAGGCTAAATTGTGTATAATCACATCAGTTACAGACATCACTAAAACAGATATATTCATATGAGCTTTAAACACATCTGCCGACTTCGGTGAGTTAGATCATTTGCAATTAATATTGCATGATTGCACGGTGCAGTTGACACCTATTAACTAATGCAGAAACACTCCCATGTAAGACCTTTGTACAGAGTTTACTGATCCTGCTCTTTGCTCAGCTTTGTTTGATGGACTTTTCTGCTATGTGCTATATAGAGATATACAACTCAGTATCAGTAAAGCCCATGCTACAGTGCCTACAAGTAATGAATGAAGCCTTAAGACAGCCCTGTACTCTAGTTAAATATGTCACTCTTCTCTTGCATGGACAGGGAATTAACAGGATAATTCCACTTAAACTAATCAGTTACATCTACTATACACATTTTTCGCTCTTAGCGGCTATATTACTACTGGTCCTTGTGTTTTTGTGGACTTAAGGTCACAGTTTGGGCTGGCCAGAAAACATTTCCATTTCGTGAAAAATTTCAAGCTTTGGGAATTTGTTTTTGCGGAACAAGACCAAGACCTTTCAACAGTTTTAATGAAAAAACAACAAACAAACATGTATGTGACAGAGAGACAGAGACTACATAAACCCCAGAATAGCCAACAGCCCAGTGGTTAGCATGCTTACCTATGATATGGGAGGCCCAGCTTCAAATCTCAGCTTTAAATTAAACTATTGGTTATTATAGGGAGTGTCTGTCTGTCTCTCTCCCCCTTGAGAAATGTTCCCAGCAAACATTTTGTCAAAACCAATATGTTTCTGTGAAGTTTAGGTTTTGATGAATCAGCATTTTCCAATGACAAAACACTGTCAAAAAATTTCCAATGAGCCCTAGTCACATTACCTGTAGAGTCCTCAGTTCAGATGTATGATTCTCCCATTATCACTTGCTGAGCTGCATCTATAGTGCAGGATGCAAGCATTATATTTCCAATATACTGTAAAAATTAATTAAAATTAAAAGGAAAAAGTAGTTTCCAATATATATAGACATGGTGGGTGCCAGCCAAACTGCCCATGTGGAACATCGTAGATGAAACTCATATCCATTAGAGCCAAACATGAGCTCCCCCGCCCTCTCAAGCTAATGGAGAATCTCCATTTACTTTTGCAAGCCGAAGGGCTTTCAGTGCGACAGCTATTAGAAAGAGGTGGTACCTATATGCAAACTAGCCAGAAAACTATATGTACCCTATTTTGCTCCATTTTTTAACTTAGTTCAATGAAAAATATCACCTACAACTCATTGTTCCTTTGATCTCCAATAGACATTTAGGATGATTTCAAATCCCATCCCACAGTGAAGACAGAAGCATCATTGTAAGAAGAAAGTGCATAGGTAAATACTAAACAACACTGCAAATGACAACAAGGACAAGCAAGCTACCTTGTAGAACTTCCTTCTTTCTTGTTTTTTTCCACTCATCATGTAGTCTGTCTATACATGTTTCCCAAATGAGCACAATTTTTTTTTTACTTGTGTTTCTTTTTTTACAATCACCATTGCAACATGATATTTCAGACAACTAATTTAACATGCTGTAAATTCTACTGAACTGCTGTGACTAAATATCTATGCACATGCTCCACATCTCTGCAGCTTAAAAGTTTTTTTAAAAGTGAAAAGGGAAAACAAAACAAACAAAAACCTCTACCAAAGACTATCAAAGCCTTGAAAGTCAACTCACCAGAGTTGGGGTCAGAGTTGCCATCAGCTTCAGTCCTCTTGTCTGGTGAGGCCTGGTCGTAGAATTCGTCCTGTGGCTGAACCAGAGGGAGAGGGTGTGAGATCAGGGTTCCACTACCCACAGGCTCATGGTCTCCTAGACCACTGTCACTGCAGCTTTCCTGGGAGCCATCAGGGAGGTGAAACGTAACACGGCGCTGGGACTACAAAGAAGAGCACAGGACATGCTGATTAGTGCTCTTTTTTCTGTTCTCTCTCTTAACAAAAAAAAAAAAAAAAAGACTCCTGTGGCACTTTTTTTTTTAACCCCGTACAGCAACCCAGGGAAGAAGGCATGCAGGAGAGTGGAGGTGCAGAAGTTTCCATGAGCTCATCTCTGAAGCAAGCCTCCCATCAGAAAGCACTTTTATGTGTTTCTTGCCATGTTAAAGGGATGACATACAAATCTTGTCTTGAACAACAGAAATATTTGGGCACTATGCTAAGAAATGCAGGCAACAGAACACGGACGATTGAATCTTCCATTGAAATCAGCAAACTGTGTGAACATATCACCTACACAATCAGTGTGTGTATTTTAAAAACTTTTCCCCACTCTTTCCAGGAGCAGAATGATAAAAGTCTATTTAATTATACTATCTATTGTTGTGTGCAGTGTTGTTGTAGACATGTTGGTCTGAGGATACTAGAGAGACAAAGTGGATGAGGTAATATTTACTGAACCAACTTCTGCTGGTGAGAGAGGAAAGCTTTCTAGCTACACATATCTGAGGAAGAGCTCTGTGTGGCTCACAAACTTGTCTCTCTCACCAAAAGAAGTTGGTCCAATAAAAGATAAGGTGGGTGAGGTAATGTCTCTCTATTTAATGATACTAACACTTAGCATTTATAACATTGCTTTGAAATTACAGTGATTAACTAGGATGGAACAGAATGAGGTTTTTCATAAAAGCAGTATGATCATAATATTAAGTATCATGAGATAACACTACATTCTCAGACACTGGAGGCAACTAGAGCATCCCAAGAGAGGAGATCCCTTAAGTTAAGCACATCTTCCCTCAAAATCTGAATTGTAGTAGTGGACAGTTTGAGTGATCTGGTTAGGTGAGATGGTATGGGATCCAGGATAGATTCACAATCTTAGTGCTGAGCTTTGGAAGCCTTTAGATTCTAATGCCTCCCCCCCCCAGTCGTTGTCTGACTGAAGTCAATACGAGCAGCATTGGGCCCATATTCATTATGATGTGGAGAAAATCTAGAGAACACTATTAATTGTGTGTTTGCTCATTTCAGCCATATGAAAACAGTTGTGCAAGATAATCAATATCCTCCTCCGGGCTCCTTTTTTATTCATCATACTTGGTCAAACCTAGATGCTTGATTGAACCCATTTTGTTGGATAACTGCTTAATTTAGTATCAAATAAGCTTGATTTTTTTTTCTTTTAAGACGTTCCTCACTCACTAATACCAGTTTCCCAGCTGTTGCAAAGTGGTGTAGTTCCATTGAAGTCAATGACCTTTGCCAATTTATACCAGCTGAGGATTTAGCTCTCAGTGTTTTATGACTAGGTCAACTTTTACATCAAACTATACCAGTTAGTTTATCTTATGACTTCTTTCATTCTATAGTTGGTTCTCTGAACATACTGTGTAATCGTAGTGCTAGCAGATTCTTTTTCCCTTAGAGATTAACAGAATACATTTCAATTGTAAACAAATATAGCTTAATATCTTTTCCTTGTTACCTATCAGCTCTGTGTTCTTGGGGAACCAGGGCACAGTACCCAGCCCATCTGACTCACAAAGGACCTCCGACCCCTCCCTCCCCCCACGAGCCTCTGCTTGAAACAAAGCCAATCAGAAGAAAGACTTACAAAAAGCAATGAAAAGGCAGGGAGAGACACATCTAAACCCCTCTGGACAAGGGTGACAGGATTAAGGAAACTCCCCTAGCCTCATTTGCATCAAAGATGGGACAGGGAAGCATCTCCATTAGCATACAGAATGGAGAACAGAGATTCCAAGGCAAGAACCACACTGAACTCTGGGACCAGAAAAGCAGGAAAGCACTGCATGATGGGTAATCTCTGCTCCAGATCTTAATGAACCCACGCCTCACACCCCCAGCTCAGTAGTTATCAGACCAATTCTTGTAATAAATCCTTTATTGATATCCAAAATACTGAAGCTGCCTAATTGCATTGTGAGCTCCCTTGAAGGAACACCGCCCATAGCCAGGAATGGTCAGTTCCCATTGTCTAGCCTGAACAAAACAACTTTGGTATATTCCCTTGAGCCATCAGTTTACCCACAAACAAATCTAGTGTTCTCCCTTGAATCACTGTTCTTTCCCTACAGAAAACCCTACCCATGCTCAAGTAAATGCTCTGATGCCTGGATCCAAAATCTGCATCAGTTCCATTGGGACTTCATCTTCTCCTGACTGATCATGCTGGGGGCTCTGCCTGTCTCCAGCACTCCGGACCCTCAGCTACCACCACCGCCTGGGAACCCTGATCGATTCCATCTTCACGGAGTGGTGAGAACCCAGCTCTCTCGCTCTCTCTAGCTAGGTATAGCCTTCTGACCCTGACTTGTGTGATCAGTTAGTTTTCTAAACCTGACTTTTGTAATCAAATTTAAGTTAGATTTCATATCATAACTGTTTTGTTTGTTTGGCTCTCCTTGTATGGTTATTACTTGGCAATGAATAACTTTCATGGTTAGGCTGGTTGCTTCTCTCTCTCTCCCCACTCCTGGGTGTTTTTGGCTTCCCCATTCGCTCTGCAGCAGCACTTCTCGTACCTAAGCTAAAAGATCCCTGCAGCGCCCAAAAATCCTGTGGGGTTTGCTCATCAAGTGGGTTACTACCAGAACAGTTGTAACGTGAAAGTGGGGATAGGGACGTGTGGAACCTGGGACATATGAGGGTGGCAGCTTGGAAGTGCTGCTCGACCCAGCCTACTGAGTCCAGGGACATATAAGGGGTCAGCTTGAGAGTGCTGATTAACCCGGTCCTCTCAGACACACTCTGTTAATGTGTGTGTGTGAGTGTTCGTCTGATTCTGGGGCTGGAAGAACCCAGCCCTGGGGAACCTAGGTCCTGCAGGATAGCTCCATTGGGAGGGGACTTGCAGAAGGGAGAAGTAGAGCTCCATATGAAAACACAAGTGACTCAAGCAGCACATTGATAGAATTACAGAACCCTCCCCCCCCCCCCAAAAAGTAACCCTAATAAATGAGCGTACCCCAAAGTAACAGGAAAATCTGGTAACATTCTGCATTTATCTCCAAACAACCACATTCAGAGTACTGTATTTCCAAAATGAGAGATGATGACACTAGCAGGACTTTCAGTGGCACAAGAAAGGCATTTTCTTTTAATATTTGTGAAGTAAAAGAGCAACATAAGGCAATATCAACGGTTGAGGAAAACAGATCTCTAAATTAGGGAGCCAATAAAAGTCCTTCTCTTCAAGACTATATAAAATAGTTAAGAAACAATAGGGTTTGACTCAGCTACACAGAATCATCTGCAATTCCAAGAGCATTCCAAAGGCCTCTAGGGTTATACAGCAAAGAAAGCTGATCGTAGTTAAAACATAATTCCTCATACTAACAGTCATACACAAGCCATTATGGCTGCTTCCACTCCATTGTCATGTTGGGGTGTTATAACAAGGGGATTGGATACATAAGAGTACCTAGATAGATATGGGTCAGGTTTTTCCTGGCTGATTAGTCAGCTGAATATACATTTCACAGCCTCAACAATGACAGTGGGGGCTCCTTAGCTGACAGCTCAGTTTTTGAAGTTGTCCAGTGAAAGAAGAAAGATTTCAGCTGTAGTATTGGAGCACCTCACAAATATCAATGGAATTATTCTCGTAACTCTGAGGTCAGCAAGCATTATCTCAATTTCACTAATGGGGAACCAAGGCATATGGACATACATGACTTGTGAAAGGTCAATCAGGAAACTTAAGGTAGAGCCATGAATATAACACAAGATCTCCCAAGTCCCATTCTGGTGCATTAACTCCAAGACCATCTTTCCTTTCCCTACAGCCCAAAACGTGATCCATCCTAACACATCAGGCACCCCAAATAAGGAAGTATTGTGAGCATGTAACATTCCAAGCACCTTCCCAAGCAGCCTTTCCCTCCCTTTGTCAACCTTGTTGGCCTTCCAAAACATACTGAACTCTCCTTGCTGAATAACATCGAGGGCCACTATGCTTTTGTTTTGAAAGGAAAGCTGCCCATATTTCTTTTCCTCGCTAAGTTAAGTCAAACTGTTGGCAGACAAGGAGCTCCCAATATCCTTGTTCCATCTCATCTGTACCATCACTAACCACAGCATTTCAAAGGCATTTTTCCTCCAGATGGGATTAGTCTTATGCTGAATAACAAGCTTTATGATCAATGTACAGCACACCTAAAACATCCTGGTCATGGATGGCAAGCCCTTATGATCTCAATGCAAGTTTTTAGCTGTATTTCATGCACACACATAATACCTCTACTAACTTGTTAGCACTTTTCACTTTTCTAATTACAAAACCTGTCTGCACTAAATTCACTTTAATATATATGTATTTTTAAATGAGTGACTTTTTCCATGGAGACTGTATTAATAACCGAAACTATTCTAAATATACATTCTTAGCAGATACCATAGCCACTTTGAAGCAATAAGAAATGGTCTAAGAAGAAAGAAAGTTGGGAATGTACAAGTATCAGAAATTAATCAGCAACTAAATGTTTGCATTGGCTACAGCAAAACTTAAAGATCTGCATAATATATAACCATGTATCATTGTGTGAGTAACATTCTATCGTTTAACAAATCCATTAACAGATCTTAACATCATGATTTCAGACCCATTTGAGGTCAACCATGCAACAATCTACATGTGATTAAGGCATCAAATGAGCCTACAAATCACTAAGGCTGGACAAGCCATTTGAAAACCTTTCTACCCTGTAAGATTCTGCTGAGCTGAATCGAAATGTTGCAAGTGAAGGTTCAATATACACCATGACAATGTGGAGGCTGTTTGTGTCACAACACTGATGCAAACTTGCTTATATCACATCACATTTTGAGCATGATTTAGGGAAATACAACTTAGATGGAGTTACTATAAGGTGGGTACATAACTGGTTGGAAAACCATTCCCAGAGACAGGTTTCAGAGTAGCAGCTGTGTTAGTCTGTATCCACAAAAAGAACAGGAGTACTTGTAGCACCTTAGAGACTAACAAATTTGAGTTATCAGTGGTTCAGTCATGCTCAAAGGGCATAATGAGTGGGGTCCCGTAGGGATCAGTTCTGGGTCTGGTTCTGTTCAATATCTTCATCAAATGATGTAGATAATGGCATACAGAGTACACTTATAAAGTTTGTGGACGATACCAAGCTGGGAGGCATGGCAAGTGCTTTGGAGAATAGGATTAAAATTCAAAATGACCTGGACAAACCAGAGAAATGATCTGAAGTAAATAGGATGAAATTCAATAAGGACAAATGCTCTTAGGAAGGAACAATCAGTTGCACACATACAAAATGGGAAATGACTGCCTAGGAAGGAGTACTGCAGAAAGGGGGGTCATGTGGATCACAAGCTAAATGAGTCAATTTATTAGCAGAAGTCTTGTAAGCAAGACACAGAGAAGTAATTCTTCCACACTGATTGGGCCTCAACAGAAGTATTGTGTTCAATTCTGGGCACCACATTTCAGTAAAGATGTGGACAAATTGGAGAAAGTCAAGAGAAGAACAACCAAAATGACCTATGACAGAAGATTGAAAAAAATGGGATTGTTTAGTCTGGAGAAGAGAAACCTGAGTGGGGACATGGTAACAGTTTTCAAGTACATAAAATGTTGTTACAAGGAGGAGGGTGAAAAATTGTTCTCCGTAATCTCTGAGGATAGGACAAGAAGCAATGAGCTTAAATTGCAGCAAGGGCGGTTTAGGTTGGACATTAGAAAAAACTTCCTGTCAGGGTGGTTAAGTACTGGAATAAATTGCCTAGGGAGGTTGTGGAATCTCCATCATTGGAGATTTTTAAGAGCAGGTTAGGCAAACACCTGTCAGGGATGGTGTAGATAATACTTAGTCCTGCCACAAGTGCAAGGGACAGGACTAGATGACCTCTCGAGGTCCCTTCCAGTCCTATGATTCTATTAGTTTCGCTGCCATTTATGGTCAGAATTGAAATCTAAACTTTTCTTCATATATTCAATCCTAGATTATCATTAGAACTGGGCAAAACTCCATAGTTTAAGAATTCCTTTCAATTTATCTCAATCCTGATGTACATGTATTTGCACTGCATATGTTTGAGTTTCAGATGGACACAAAAATCAAAATTCAACTGAAACCACCCATGTAAATCTATGAAGCAGGCCAGGTTCCCTCAACTGTTTTTTGAACCTAGGCTGAGTTTTAATTTTAACAAAACCCAACATATTTTGTTCTGTTTCAAGTGTCACTGAAACACAGCCCCCTTTAGTCACCTGGTGCAGGAGATTCCATACAGCTCATCCCGCTAATGGATTATTTCACATATGAGAATGATACAGAAAATTTCTCATGCCTTTGACATTGTTATATCAGGGATCGGCAACCTTTGACTTGTGGCCCATCAGGGAAAGCCGCTGGCAGGTCGGGACGGTTTGTTTACTTGCAGCGTCCGCAGGTTCGGCCGATCGCAGCTCCCACTGGCCGTGGTTCGCTGCTCCAGGCCAATGGGGGCTGCGGGAAGCGGCGGTCAGCACATCCCTCGGCACGTTGCTGATCCCTGTGTTATAGTATTGTGACACTGGCTGACCACGTCATGCTAGAGTGTATTCAGGTCAGTTCACTAGTGTAGATCAAAGTAAGGGTTAGATAAGTCTAAGTGCATCCCTCACTCACCGTCATCAAAGGAAAAGCCCACATTGGTAGAGAGACTTCTTTCTTTGTGAAGATACTATAAATATGGATTCAAGGAAAGATCCTGTATTTCTGAACTGTTTGGATTCTAACGGGACAGAATAACTGAATGAGAAGACAGCGATCTCCAGAGTTGTTATTGATAGCGCTGAAAGACTTTTGGGAGACTGGCAGTTTAGTACATCATCGCCCCCATTTGGAGTTACTAACTGTGATTTATCTCTTGTTATAGTTTACCTGCTTTAAACTCTCAATAACTCTTTTCTAAGTTAATAAATCCTTAGTTAGTTTACTATAGAATTGGCTGCCAGCGTTGTCTTTGGTGTAAGATCTGGAGTACCAATTGATGTGGAGTAAGTGGCTGGTCCCTTGGGACTGAAAGCAACCTGATGGTGTGATTTTTGGTTTTAATAACCTTTTATCACAAAGTTCAGTGTGTCTGGGTGGCAAGAGAGACTGGAGAGTCCAAGAGGACTGTCTGTGACTCCATGGTAAGACTGGTACAGAGATCCAGGAGCTCACATTTGTTACTGGCTTGGTGAAATATTATTATAGAACACACCACCAGTTTGGGGTGTCTGCCCTGACAGTCTTCTGACAGTCTGCCCTGAGGTAAGTATTCAGAGTTGTGAGCCACTCTAGACAGCGTGACAAGTATCATCAGTGTTTTCCAACATATAGAGATTATTCAAGTTACACTATGAATGCAATTTTGTTCTGGGGAAGGTATTTGAGACTAGTTGGCCAGCCAGCTGATGCCTTTCATCATAACAAAAAACATTGCAGCACACAACAGCAAAACAGCCCTGAGTTAAACTGATTTAGTTGCCTATTGCTCATCGCAAAAAATGAGAGTTGATCATGGCTTTCCAAGAATATGAATTTCAGTTTGCTTAAATACTGGATATAAATAATAGCTATAGTATTTTGTGAATGTCAACAGCAACAACAACAAAATGCCTTTCTTTGAAAATATTCCTAATCTTATTGTTCAGGTACAGAACAATAAAGCTGTGTTTGCCACAGCATATTACATTTTCATGGTAAACTTGTTTTATTTAAAAGCATTAAAACCTATTTAAAAATACTCTTTAGTCATAGCTTATCTTCCCCCCCCATATATTCTGCTGTCACAGTTTTTCACACTTTTGTTGCCTTGATGTCATGAGTTGTAATTAAAAATGAACAAACACAAATTTTTTAAAAAGTAGAATAAAAAATCTGGAGCTCTTTGGCTGCTTTCCAAATGCTGTAGATTGGTATGAATGTTAAATTTATTGTGCCTAAGTACTGTATTTTCAGCAGACAGGTTTTGTAAATATAGGTTGATACTAGATTTACATTTGGGATTTACTACAGTATTCTTCAGTAAATGGCACAGAACAATCTTAAAGCCCTTACTGAGGCAAAACAATTGACTAAGTGAATTTTTACTTTAATGGGTAATTTTGCCTGAGCAAGAACTTTTGAAACCCCTGTAACAATGTAGTAATCTTTAGGGACTGATTTTCAGAAGTGTTCAGCACCCTCTCCACTGGGTCAGACTTGTCAAGACAGCTTAATTTAAGTATCCAGTTTCGAAAAAAAATGATCAGCAACCAACAGCTCCCATTGTTCTTAATAAGCACTTTTTGAAATCTGGCCCCTTTATATAAGGACCAAAATGGTAGCTTTTGGGTGCAGAGCTCTTTTGAAAATTTGACCCATGGTGTTTTGTACCATTACTGTATTATGTTTATTAATAAAGTGTCTAAGACAAAATTTGTATTACTGTTCTGGGTCTCTGCTTCCCAGAGCTACAGAACTGCCCACAAATTCATCCTTTGCCTTAGAATGTGTCTGCAGAATATAATCTAAAATTAAAAAAGAAAAAAAGTCCTCTGGCCTGTATTGTTGCAAAGTTAACATGCTGAATGAAAACCATGTATGAAATGACAGTGTTGTCCTCGTTAGTTATAAACCAAAAGCCTAAACAATGGACCTGATTTTCTTCTCAACACAACCGTAAATTAAGGACCCTGATTTACTTGTCTGGGGAAACAGTAGAGTCACCAGACCTTGTTGTTCAAACCAAGTTGAATTAAGCAATACAGAATGGCCAACCATTGCCACCTATTATATCCAACAAGGGAATAGATCCTCATTTGATGCAAACTGTCAGAGGTATTGAAGTCAAATTTGGAATATATTTGCATCACCTCACAATTTGTTCCACCCCCATCCCCTGCTATCCCAGTTTTGGATTTGGCCATGCTTTGTGAAAATAAAGGAGAGAAGATTAAAAAAGAGAAACAACGGCGGAGAAAAAGAAGGCAAAGCCAATCTGACATTTTTTCTGATGACATGACAGAATTGCTTAATCTACGGAAGCTCAGAAAACAGCATGAAAACAATATATTCTGAATGAGAACAATGAGGGAAAGATCTGTAAGCCACATACACCTCTACGCTGATATAACGCTGTCCTCATGGAGCCAAAAAGTCTTACTGCGTTATAGGTGAAACCGCATTATATCGAACTTGCTTTGATCTGCTGGAGTGTGCAGCCCCCCCCCCGGAGCGCTGCTTTACTGTGTTATATTCAAATTCGTGTTATATTGGGTCACGTTATATCTGGGTAGAGGTGTATTCTACTGATTCTAAAACCCACACATGAACAACAGATACAGTTAGATCAACAGAAAGAGGAAAATATACGGTACTCCTGAAGGACAGGGAAAAATAGAGAAGAGAAGAAGTTGTATGTGCACGTTGTTAGTGGAAAATGTCAGGTAATAAATATCTGTGTGGAAAGGCTATGTTTCTACTGAGGCCCAGATGGGGCTGTTTTCTGTAGATTGGCCCTCTTTGGGTCCTATCAGATATTGTCATTTATTGCATTGCAGCACCCAGTTTACTCTCATATAATTTGCTTGATAGGACTGGAGCAGAAGAGATGCTGGAGCAGAAGAGATGGAGCAGAAGAGATGAAGGTCAGATGTACTGAAATAATAAAATAAATACTAATGAAATAATAATAATACATAAACCCAGAAAAAAATAGACTGACAGTTTTAGTTCAAAATGACAGACAGGTTTCCAAAGTACCATTAAATTTAAGTAGTGTAACATAACACAGGCACTACATGGTTACTTCTTTGTCTCTGCTAGCCAAATTCTTCTCAGGGCTGGAGATATTTGGAGTATGAATTCTAATTTGATCATGGAGTTGTGTGGTGGGGGATACCCTATTTATTTCTTTTAACTAAAGCCAAAAGAGGCCAGTAAATCCACACAGACATATATCTAAATTATTTTAAGACTATATTTAAGAAATATATAATATTTCCCTCAGGGTGGAACTGGACCAGATACTTCTAAGAGGCAGGTTCTCTACAATAATATAAAGGAACTCTGCTAAATGAGTTTACCAAAAGGATTAAAAGTCTCCAAAAGTTTATATATATGTATGGATTTTCACTGGCTTTAAAAAACATTAAATTGTACAAAAAAAAAAAAAAAAAAAAAAAAAAAAGCTTACAACTCAGAAGGCCAGGGTTTTCTTTGTTTAAATTTCCTTTAAAGAAATCACTCCTGTACCCTGACCTTCTCTGCAAGCCTAGAATGTACGTCTATGGGCAGACTGAAAAGTCCTCAAAACAAAGATTTATATAATTTAGATCAGTCATCATCCAGAAGTACTCCCCCACTCCCTTTCAAACAGAATTGTAGGGCAGTGGCAGGCTGGGCAGGGTTTGCTAGGAATTTCCAAGAATGAAGGGCTCCTTGCCTCTCCCAACCAAATGTGGATCAGATTTGTGTTGGACCAAGGCACAGGTTTGTCTATGGAGCTCTCTACAATAGGAGACATCAACAAGGTTTCCGTGGTAGGCAACTAAGCTAACGTGTTAGTAAACCTGTAGGATACTGGTCATCAAACTGCTGTAATCTAGTAAATTGTAATTCACCAGTACCATCAAGTGATTCTCTCTGGACATATAGAAGGGTGGCCAAACTTACTGACCCTCCGAGCTGCATATAACAATCTTCAGAAATTCGAGAGCCGGGGTGAACCTGCCAGGCTCAGGCTTCAGCCTTGTGGGAGGTGGCTGATGGGACTCAGGGCTTCAGCCCTGCTCCTGCTGAAGCCCCGAGCACTTGCAGGTGCATCCCATGGGGCTGAAGCCTCGAGACCTCCCCTCCCCGCTGGGCAGAACCCCTACCCCACCACCCCGCAGCAAGGCAGAGGTCCTGAGCTTCTCCCCTCCAGTCTGGTAGGTGGAGAATGAGGGGGGCATGGGGGTCTCCGTGAGGTGCACTTTAACTGTAAAAGAGTGGCTTGCAAGTTTGGCCAAACCTAACATATAGGATAAAAGTTTCAAATTGGATGTCTAAAGTTGGTTTAAAAAATCCATAGATAGATACTGAGGACAGTGTTTTCAAACTTAAGAGCCTGATGGTAACCTTCAAACTTTAGGTACTCGAGTTTGAAAATCTTGGCGTACCAGCCCTACTATGGATTCAGCAACATAACTTTAAACACCTAAGTTTGAAAATTCTGGCCATTTGCTGTTTAGGTGGGATGCCTCAGTGGGGTGGATGTCAATGACAAAGACGTAATACACTAACTCTACATTACTTTATCCTGTTACTCTTCTATAGTCTATTAAATTAGTTGTTTTTGCAAGGCAGAACACAAAGAAGTCAGATACAAACAATTAAGTTTTAATGGAATTATGTTTTATATGCTCTTTAGAGGTTGAAAGACTTAAGTGTTCAGTTTGATTTTGGTAACTAGCTGCTAGAACTGCAGAAATGAGGTGGCACAAGGTAAGTGCCCTAAATTGGAGAGGAACCACAGAAGCACTGCACCACTTACTATAAGCTCGCCACACCCTTACAAATTTTGCAGTAGTAAAAAGCATATGTGGATGAATAATGCATACTGATTGTTAAAAAGTTGGGGGCAATGCTTCCAATGCAGCAGGGGCTCCAAACGCACCAGCAGAACATGCACAAACACCTTCCCTGGCATAGAAAACAAAGTGATTGGCCTGTAGCTCTTATGGGGGGAGGGATAGCTCAGTGGTTTGAGTATTGGCCTGCTAAACCCAGGGTTGTGAGTTCAATCCTTGAGGGGGCCATTTAGGGACCGGGGGGGAATTGGTCCTGCTAGTGAAGGCAGGGGATTGGACTTAATGACTTTTCAAGGTCCCTTCCACTTCTATGAGATAGGTATATCTCCATATATTATTCACAGAGCGGTCCCTTGCCCTTATAAAGTGAGATCAGAATACTGTCCTTCCAGGTGGTTGGAAGGTTCCAGTTCTCAGGGGAAAGATAGGCCAGAAGTGATTCTGCTACCAGGTCAATAGCACATTTTAGCGGGTATGCCATCAGTGCCAGCTGCGACTCTGTTTTTCAGTTTGCAGATGACTCACTTCACTTTATCTAACATTGGTGCATCAGAACAAGTGCCTGCATCCGAAACCACAGTGGTGGACAAATAATCCAGCTTTGAGAAAGTGGCAGCTGGAGGGTGGTTCAGGGCTCTGTGATAATATTCCAGCCAGCATGAGAGGATGTCATCATTCAATTTACATTGACAGCCTTGGCTGGATGTCGTTCATAGCAACTACCTCTTGACCGCTGAGATGGTGGATCGCGTGGAATGCCAGCTTTACGTCTCCACTGGCTAAGCTGAGTTCATCATCATCCACCACTTGGTTATAATATGCCTTGTGATCACAAGGTGCAAGGGTGTTGAACTTTCACGTCAGTTGATTATGAGTGTGCTTATCACTGTGCTTGCGGGCTGTGGGCTTCAATTTAATTATCGGGAAGGCATCCTCTGATAGCCATGGTTGACGTGCTGCGTGCCTATAGCTGATCATCTGCTTGGCGGACAGGTGGAGGATGTAGGTGAACAGAGATCAGGAGATCTCGACATTGTCTGGCAGGTCATTTAGAGCCAAGAAACATTTGCTAACATCGATACAAAACCTGTTGGCTAAACCTGGAACACAGAGACGTGCATCGATGTCAAACTTCTACATAACTGCAGAGGGCTTACTTGCTCGTCGAAGCATCAGTGTCATGTGGGCAACCACTATGTGGTGGCCCATGTTTGTGGCACATTCCGCACTGCAAGATACTCTGCAGGAGGTGAAGAGAGGCCTGCCATATGTAATAATGCGGTCCAACTCCTTCTGAGTGACGCCATCATGAGAGATCCAGGACATCCAGTGTATGTGTTGCCGCTTGAACCATGACCCAAGAATGGATTCTGGGAGGTGCAGAATGTGCCCAATTTGCAGGGAGTGCCAGTAACTGCATTTAGGTCGCCCAGGATAACAAGATTATCATGTGGAGGGATGGTGCATACTAGAGATTCTAATTGATCATAGAAATTATCTTTTTTGACAAATCAGCAGATTCCTCTGTCGACGCATGGGTTACTATGACAGTGAGGTGACCATGCCAATGTTTAAGATGTGCAAGAAGTAATCAAGAAGACATGGGCATCCAAGTTATCAAGGAGGACTTGGCAATAGTAATGCTACCCCATGTGAGTGATTAGGACCATTGGAATACAGAAATAATTAATCTTCCACCTTGTGCCATCTATGATCTATCAGTCTTGCTTCCATTAGACCAGCCATTAATATGCCAAGATGGTCCATTTCATGTGAGACAGCAACCTGATGACCATGCCTCTAAAGATTTGCAACTTTCCAGGTTGCAATTTTGATGGCTTGGCAGAGATCCCAGCTATGTTTGGATACATATACTGCAGACGCCATCTGCTAACATGCATCGGAAGCATCGTCTGCAACAGTCAGGCTTTATGAGGAACAGGTCCACATTAGATACCATTTTGGCCCTCTGTTTGTTTTCAGAGATACGTCATGATTTCAAGAAGCCTCTGCACATGGCGTATGTTGATCTTAAGGCTGAGTTTGATTCAGTTGACGAAGTTGCACTATGGAAGGCCGTAAAGAGCGTAGGTGTCCTAACCACTCAGCTGGACTTGATTATCAAGCTGTATAATGGAACCACTGCCCATGTACATCTTGGGAATCGGATGTTGGCACCTTTTAAATCAGTATTTGTTGTCAGGCAGGGCTATGTGTTGGCCCCTGCACTCCTTTTGTCAGGCAATGGATTTCATAATGCAGCATTCCATCAGATCAATGGGCATTAAGATTGGTGATATCTCGCTCTCAGACCTTGACTATGCAGATGACATTATTCTTCCAGTACAGAGCCCTAACAGGTTTCACAAGGCACTCCAGCAAATGGAGGAGTCGTCGACTAAAGTTGGCCTCCATGTTTCGTGGTCTAACACAAAGCTGTAAAACCCAGGATTAGGTCCACCTGTGACCCCAATCTCGTTGAATAATGAAACGGTTGAAGCAGTCTCCAGCTTTTGCTATTTGGATTCTATACTCACCAGTTCCTCCAACTCCCACATGGAGGTTATCCACTGGATTAGCATCGCAGCATCTGCCATGGGTCATTTACAACAAATATGGAATCAATATCATCTTGGCATGCCAACCAAGTTCAGGATCTATTCAAGCTGTATCCTCTCCATACTGCTGTACAGTTGTGAAACATGGACACTATGCCGTTCAGACTGGGCAAAACTAGAGGCTTTCCACTCGAAATGCTAACATTGTATACTGGGCATAAAGTGGAAGGACTTCATTTTTAATGCAGATGTTTACAGTTGCTCTGGTCTACAGACTACTGGGGCCATTGTCCACAAATTACATCTTATGCTTTTAGGACATCCTACAAGAATGCCACAAGACATTCCGTCAAACGCCTTTTTCCGGGTGGCTTGTAACATCAGGGATATAATTCCACCAAACAAGGGGGAGAGGCGGCCCAGAGGCAGGCTCCCTATTAAATGGGTGCATCAAATCTGTTCCAATGTTGGACTTTCGGCCCGTCAAGCCCTTGTGACTGCACAGAAATGAAGCAAATGTTGAACGATTGCTACGGCCCACCGTTTGGCTAAGCGTTGAAGAAGAAAAAGCTGACTGTTAAAAAGTAGCAACTGTTGCTGAAATTTTACAAGTTCAATAGGCCAGATCATGTCCCTATTTGAATCCTGTGGAACTCCACTAGGTTCTGTGAAGTGCATGGGGTGTAAGCCAGGACATCATTTGGGCCTTTTATCTTTGTGTTGCATTTTAAAATGTGAGCAAGAAAAATAAATAATGAGCAATAATTTGTCCCATCTGAAGAAGGTGCATAATGTGGAAGTTAATATATCAACAAATCTATTACAGCGTCATCTCCATGAAATGAAATAGTAAAAATGTTAACTGTTATGATATTTGTAATGATATTTATATCAACATAAATTAAGGTTACATCCATTTAATTAATTACACTTGCAAATTATCAGTGTCATCAACTAAAGCTTACTAATTATATTGAGTACACTAATATATTACATGGTCTAATGTCAATAACTATTCTTGATGTGGCATTTTCTTGGC
This sequence comes from Platysternon megacephalum, assembly GCA_003942145.1. NCBI lineage: Eukaryota > Metazoa > Chordata > Testudines > Platysternidae > Platysternon > Platysternon megacephalum. Next base: position 1,506,142 of record QXTE01000197.1, on the reverse strand, counting down.
CTATCTGCTAATTCATCTGCTATATAAATGCACTCTCTGTTTATGGTTTCAACACTGTCAGTCACTGAAGTACAAATGCAGATTCATGTGGTGCCAGAAAGCAGGAAACTTCCCAGAGATCTTCAGGAAAAAGAGAGCTGATGAAAATCCCTTTAGTATTCTGTTCTGTTAGCTTTCTTTAACACAGTGTATGACCTTGGAAATCAAGCAGGCCATGGCTCTTGTGTAAAGGTAGCAAGCTTGTGTCTGAAGGGATGTGGCCTTCACTATATATTATGATTAACCTCAGGTCTTGAACACTTGACTTACAAAACTGTTAACTTGAAGAGAGTAAAACATGTGCTTTAAACTTTTGCAATGTGCTGCTTCAACAATACAAGACCAGTTAACCAGTAAGAACCTCTGTGACACTAGACATTAAAGTAACTCATGTTAATACGTTTTTAAAAGGAAACTTTTTTTTTAAAAGGTTGACTATTTAATTGATTCACTATCTCAAATGATCAGTAGGACTTAAATTGTCAGTATAAACATCAGCAATTTAGCATTAATCTTCACATTTTAGCAATTTGTGAATAAACAGAACTGCAGAAAATACTGCATTATTCCTAGATAAAACAAACACTAATCTGTGCTAAACCAACTTTAATCCTCATAATAGCTCTCAGGATATTTTAAAGTGCAAAATGTAGAATCTCAGTTTAAGGCTGCTAACGGGGGAATAGTACATTAGAACATTGTCTCTTGAACTAGTACTAGTGCATGTAATGAATATCTGTCACTGACAGCTCACTGGGTTACATTTAATTCTGAGTCATCAGTCATGTCTTCTCCTGTGAGCATGGGAAGTGGCAACAACAGCAGGATTGCCCTTTGAGGATAAACCCTTTTACATGCCATGATTCTCGTAAGCAGCCATACATCTATTGACACAATGGACATCATAACTGTCATGTTAGACAAATTGATCCACGTGGAAAAGCCAAAAGTGGACATGACTGTCAAAGATAATTTGGATAACTAAGTATGTAATGTGAAATATGTGCTTTATGCAATATTTTAATGCAGAAATGAATCTCTTGATTATCCAGATCTATTGCATATATTATATGCTAGTTAAAATACCTGATGACCCTGTTGCATCCCTATTGTCTAGAAAGTTCTGGCAAGAATGCAATACTGCAACATATGTTCAGCATGCACCTGTGTTTAGCCATTGTGGACATGGAGCGGTCCTGAAAAGCTGCTCAGGAGACTGCAGACTTCTAAGCTGGTCACACCACTGCACTGAAATCTAGCACATCAGAAATTTTTTTTTGTTTGCTTAAATAGAAGTTACGGAGTTTGGATAAGATATCCAAAAGGGTCTCTTGTGATTCTTCACTGTGCAACACATGACAGGAAGCAGCAGCTACAAAATATCCCCTTCATTTGCTTGTGTACGCACGTGTGCACACAGCAAGATCCCTACATATAAATATCTCCTGATGTCAAATCTTGAAAAACTAAATGCATAAGAAAGTTCAGGTCTTTCAACAGTTGAACTGTGGTTTCTCAGTGTGTGCTTTATTCCAGTGCCATGCTCATTACATAGTGGAAAAGCCTTGTGCTTGATACAAGATCTGAAAGTAAGTGAAGAGTAACCTGTTCAGCCCTCTCTGTGCAAAGAGATTCTTATAAGCTTGTAAAAGATGCATGTACATCTGTATTTGCATTTTTAAAAAATACATCTGGAATCTCATTTAGCAACAGAACATAAAGAAAAAAAAAGCAAATAAGGTCCCTTGGTCCACTTGTACAGCAGCATGCACAAAACAGGGCTCCTACCACAATAGTAAAGCAGCATAATCCAATATAATCTCTGTTTGGTTAGGACAGAATTAAAATGAGGAGCAAACAAACCACTGGGGACCACCACTACCACCAAACACTTGACCCACTTCAGTCATTTATGTAGCAGATGGTGTGCTCTTGCCCTGTTTAAAGTTATAGAGAAGACAAGAGCTTTCTTACCAGCAGGCTGGCTTTAGAAAATGCCGCCAAATCTGCAGCCACAGGGGTCTCTGTTATGCTTTGGTGCTGTTAGTGTGGAGCCTTTGTTGATTTTGTGCTTACTCAGCTCCGTGGTGATAATCTGAACCCTTATGGGTGAATCTTTGACTTTGCAGGTGTGGGGCACTATAGGAATAGTTTGGTGGAGTCTCAGAGTTGCTTCAGCGGATTCTAAAAACTTCTTAGTTTCCTCTAGTGAAGGGGTTCCCAAACTTGGTTCGCGCCTTGCACAGGGTAAGCCCCTGGCGGGCCGCAAGATGCTTTGTTTACCCGAGCGTCTGCAGGTACGGCCGCTCACAGCTCTCAGTTCGCTGTTCCCGGCCAATGGGAGCTGCGGGAAGCGGTGCGGGCCAGGACACCACTTCCCGCAGCTCCCATTGGCCGGGAACAGCGAACCGCGGCCACTGAGAGCTGCGAGCGGCCGTACCTGCAGACGCTCAGGTAAACAAAGCATCTTGCGGCCCACCAGGGGCTTACCCTGTACAAGCCGCGAACCAAGTTTGGGAACCCCTGCTCTAGTGATACATTCATTCAAGAACATACAGCTTTAAATATTCTTGGCACACTGTGAATTCTTCATATTGCACACATACAACCATAGGGGGCTGAGGAAGACACTGTGGGTATCAAGTTTGGTCAGAAAACATTTTCTGATGGGTGCATTTCCCGCCCGAATTTACATGCTACTGTTTAAAGTAAAGCTGACGTTTTAATGCACTCTGCACCTCTGGCCTTTGGGCCCACGTTTATGACAGACAGCCTAGCTCCTGATGTGGTCATTCATCATACCCTCATTCTATATTTATTAATGCCATGCTAAACTATGGTACTAGCCAGGTAAACTGTGAGTTAGTGTGAGTTTCATGCCTTATTTCACACAATTCATCTGAGGCTGCAACCTTTGATTCTAGAGTTTAAAGTGGATCGACTCCTATTTGTATGTGAACCACAACACCTATTTATATTCAGTGTGATTGCTGATTTTAAAAACTTTCCAGTTGTACTGACCACCTACCAATGGTAATCTCTACCTTTTGTAGTTGCTACTCCTTTTTTATGTACTTTGAGGAGACAGCAAAATCCCCAATGTAATATTTCACATTTCTATTTTGTGATAACAATCATATTTTAAATTAAAGCATTAAAAATCAAGGTGCAAATACTGAAGGATTTCATACACAAATCCATACAAAGCTATACAACTGCACCTTATAAATGGTGGAGAGCTATACATGACCATGACATTTCAAGGTCTTTAAGAGGGAGTAAACACAGAGCAACCTATGCACAGAAATGCACATTCATACATAAAACCACTGGTGTAAATGCATTATAGTTGTGGAATGCTCAGTATTTGCAATACATGAGATTACTTGGTTTAAGGAAGAATGGACAAAGCTCTTTTTGACTTTAGAGTTCAACCTTAGTATGATAGTTAAAATAAACTGGATGCATTTAGAAGAAAATTGCACCAAGTTGGCCTCATCATTTTGAAGTTAAATGTTTCTTATATCAAAAAGAATCCTGATCTACTACATGTCCTCCCCTGACAGATGGAAGAAAATATGATGGTAGTTTTGGATTTAAGGTGTTATCTCTCTATGGAATACATCACAGAGCTTAATGTCTGTAGAAGCCATCTTATCTCAGGCTTCACAGGTTGACAAAACACACAGAATGAAGCTCAGACTCCTGGTTTGATCTGTAACTTTGACAGATCACAGATAGGGACATTTGAACGATTTTCCACAGGGCCTGTAGGTAAGGTGATAACTGATCAAACATGGCAGTTAACCATTGCCTACTTCACAGAAATCTTGAAAGTGGAAACTTTTTTATCATATGAGCATAAGCATAGGCTTTCATTTTTTCCTAAGATGCAACTTTGCATGGTCATGAACACAAGTTTTTAACGCTGCAGGAGAACTTGAGACTTCCCCAACGCTTCTGAAAATCAGTGAAAGTGTACAGCTGACCGCACCAAATTCAGACAGAATTTGGTTGACTTCAATGGAATAAAGCCTGTTTGCACCAGGAGAGATAAATATCCCAAAAAGAGAGAAACTGAAAATCATTGATTTCAATGGGCTTTGGATCAGGCCGTTTACCACTATGTCCATTAACATAAAAGACAGTAAAGGCTCAGATTCTTATGGATAGCTAGTAACAGTCTCTTTGTCCTAAATTAACAATGATAAAATCATTTGTATCGAGATGCCGGTTGCCTTATCTCTCCTGAATGAGTATTCCCCTAGATGCTTTTTTTACTATGTGTGATAATAAATTGCTATTTTTATATTCAAAAAACAATCTGATTAGGACTTATTAAATAAGCTTTAAATATATCTAAATAACCTTTTGAGTATGGCATAGGATATTATTTGCTGAATTCTGTGTTTAGTTGTTCTTGAACCAGACACGTTCTCTTTTAATAGCGTACTTTTCCAGTTTCCAAACGGAGACCAAATCATTATGCACAACTAATGAAGCATATGTAAAATATGCCCTAATACACTTGAATTATATCTTGACCCAAAACCCCGTAGTCAAATAGTAACTGAAAAGTGAGGTCAGCAGTACAGTACAAAGTGCTACTCAGTAATGTCTTGTTTCACTAAAGACCAATTCCTGAAGTCATTACTCAGAAGTCAGTGGGAATCCTGCCCCCAAAAAGACTGTAGATTTGACTCAATGGCAATTCTTCTACTGGCATTTCCATCATTAAAGAGAGAGAGAGAGAGAGAGAGACTATGGTGGCTGGCACAAAGTATTAATGTATGGGCCACACTAGGCCTTAAACTTTCATACAGTGACTGCTGTATCTGTGCACTACCTAGGGCGCAAAGGCAAGGGACAAGGAGCCCATGGCTCCACCCTCCCAATGAATCAGATAGTAGCACTGAGAAGACACACAGTGGGAGAGTATCCTCATAGAGCACAACTGTACCCTGTGACTCTGCACCTCTTCCAACACAGGGCTGTGCCTTTAAGATATAGTTGAGCTCCAGCTCATCATGTGAAACACCTGGGATAAGGAGTGACTTTAGAATTCCAGCAATAGTTGGGACTTCCACCCCTACAGAGCAAGGTTAGCATGCATCATATCACGGAACAGTGCAGCAAGTATAATTAACAGAGGACAGTAGAAATATGGTGGGGAAAATGACAGTCCAAAATGATGGGGTGGGTGACAACTTAACACCTACCTAGATCAATCTCTTCTGTCTGATTCACTACTTTGGAAAAGAACAGTTTCCTGATGTGGAATAGGCAAGGCAAAGTTAAGGGCATATTTTAATGTCTTAGGTCTTGTCAGAGAGACAAGGTGGGTGAGGTAATATCTTTTATTGGACCAACTTCTGCTGGTGACAGAGACTAGCTTTTGAGCTTCTAAGGCAAAATGGAAATCTTAAAAAGAAACAGCAATCGTCACAGGTTGTTTTTATTATCGGGATTATTCAACTGAAAAAAATCTAATTTCTGAGATAAATGTATTCAGTACATAATACAAATTGCATCCTAAAAACACACACACACACAAAACACATTAGCCAACCTAGCTAGGAATATGTTGCAAAAGATCAGTATGTACAGTCTTGACTCCTTGTTTTTAGAAAAAGTTAAAACTGTTTAAAGGAATTTCAGAGGAAACTTTGTGGTTCAATTATCTAAACTGCAAAATGTTAATACATAATAATAATAATCCAGAGGCTAGCTGCATATAGTTAACTTCATAATGAAGAAGCCAAATGCTTCCCATGCTAGAAAAAAATCTGATCTAGTGCATGCTATGGTTTGACAGATGGAAGGGAAAGAAAGGCAGATGTGCTCTAATTTCTTGATTTTTCAAAAAATGAATATCAGGCACAAATGAAACTGTTTCTGCAATATATTTGACTGAAGATATATACCAGAGCAATAATGCCGGATTTTCTCCAGGATTTTGCCCACCGGTGTGGTCTCAAATGGAGTTCAGCAATGAGTAAAAACACCCAACAGCTGTCACTTTCCTCAGGAACAGCAGAACACCAGACAGGTCCAGTTTGTGCATCCTTTTACCACAGAGGACCATATGGAATGTTAGCCTGAATTTTAACAGTGAAAATCAGGGGCCAGGTCAGACAAGCAGCACTTTAAACAATTCATGATACTGAGTTTCTAAGTTAAACTCAAAATGACAGACAAGCCAACATTTGAGGAAATATAAGGAGTCTCTCCCACCCAGAGGAGGTGTGATTGAAGTACAGGACTGGGAGACAGGAGGCCTAGGTTCTATTATTGGCTCTGTAACAGATTTCCTGTGTGACCTAATAGAAGTCACTTAGGGCCTGATCCAAAGCCAATTCATTTCAATGGGCTTTGGATCAGACCTTTAAGGCTTGACTTCCAGGTGTTGAGTACCTCCTGAGAGGTGCCAAATGTCCTCAGCTGTCACTGATTTAAAACTGAGATGCACACATTCTTTGTTTGTCTGTAAACTGGTGACAGCATCACCAGAGAGGCGCTGGGGAACTAAGTTCCATGATGCTTGTAAAGAAATGTTATACCCTCAGATGGAAAACACTACAAAAACAATTTTATTATCATCATCATCATTATTTTGATGGGGGAGATATTTATCGCATGTATTTTTGAAGTGGCAAAAGACCTCCCATAAGAACTGTCTTAGGCGCTGTTCAAAGCATACAGGAAAACACTTGTTCTTCCAGAAAGCTTACAAGCCAGTTCAAGATTAAATGTAGCAAACCACACAAGAGCGCCAGGGGGCAATGATGATGCCAACAGCGATTACAATAGTTTTATATTTGCACAATTTGAAGGGTCCGAATCATTATGTGTATCTTTTTTTACTTCTTTGTTTAAAAAGTTAGTTATTTGATCCTTGTCAATATCCACTTTCATAGCTCTTAGCTATTTTATTAACCTCTGACTATTTTCAGTTTAAAGGTTTTTCAAAATTATGTATTTTTTTCTCCTGGCCATTCAGTTCCCAATCGCTGCCCATTCCCAACCCTTTTTCCTGATGTCAGGCATTAGGATGTCATCTGAACATACATGTGTGATACTGTATGACTGAAATATGACCATGTATATCATTGATATCACCACTGATAGACAATTGAAAGATGTCAATGGAAAAGTTATGATTCGCTAAATGAGATTATCCTGTTTAAATCCAAGTATCATCATATGGGCCTCTTTCTTACCACTTCAAAAGTTATTTTTCCTCTCTTGGTATCCTGCTGTTAATTGATTTACCTCGTTAGACTGACCTCACACTTGGTAAAGCAACCCCCATCCTTTCAGGTATTTATATCTGCTCCTGTACTTTCCACTCCATGCAGCTGATGAAGTGGGTTCTAGCCCACGAAAGCCCAAATAAATTTGTTAGTCTATAACAGGGGTCTCAAACACGCTGCCTGCGGGCCGCATGCAGCCCGTAGGGTTATTGCATGCGGCCCGCGAGCTCCTCACGCCCCCCCCCGCCCTCCCCCAACGTTTACCTAGAGCGGCTGCCTGCCTGCCCTGCCCCCGCGCCGGGAATCGGCTGGAACCTGGGGAAGGAGGGGCGCAGGGGTGTGTGTGGCTGTTGCTTCAGGCACCAATCCCAGCAGTTCCCATTGGCCAGGAATGGGGAACTGTGGCCAATGGGAGCTGCTGGGGGTGGTGCCTGAAGCAACAGCCACACACACCCCTGCGCCCCTCCTTCCCCAGGTTCCAGCCGCTTCCCGGTGCGGTGCGGGGCGGCGGCGGCGGCAGGGCAGGCAATCAGGGAGCCTGCCCTGCCCCCAGTNCACCCCTGCCCTGAGCCCCCTGCTGCACCCCTCCTGCACCCGACCCCCTGCCCTGAACCCCCGCCACACCCCACACCCCGAGCCCCTGCTCTGAGCCCCCTGCTGCACCCCGCACCCTGACCCCCTGCCCTGAACCCCCACTGCATCCCTCCTGCACCCCAACCCCCTGCCCTGAACCCCCTGCCGCACCCTGCACCCTGACCCCCTCCTGCACCCCTCACCCTAACTCCCTGCCCTGAGCCCCCACCACACCCCACACCCCTCCTGCACTCCCTGGGGGCAGGGAGGGGGCAGAGTTGGGGTGGGGATTTCAGGGAAGGGGTTGGAATGGGGGCAGGGAAGGGGTGGGAAGAGGCGGGGCAGGGGCGGGGCCTCATAGAAGGGGTGGAGTGGGGGCAGGGCCGAGGGCGGCGGGGGAAGGTGTCAGTAAATGTGGCCCTCGGCCCAATGTACTAGTCCTCATGTGGCCCTCGTGGTCATTTGAGTTTGAGACCCCTGGTCTATAAGGTGGCACAAGGACTGCTCGTTGTTTTTGCTGATACAGACTAACACGGCTACCACTCTGAAAAGTATCATCATTGTATCTCTACCATAAATGTGTTGTTCCTGGGGTAACATCGTTTACATCCTGCCTATCCAGCACATTGTGAATGGACTATTCACGTTCGATGGCCCATTAAAGGACACTTCTCTCTAACAATGGGCCATAGAAGAAGCTCGTCCAACTCAGTGAGCCTTCCTGTGGATGGTCCAGCCTAAATTTGGGTATTGGCTGCCCCTGTGAGTCAGCAAGCCATGTAAGGGCATATGACTTGCTCATGTGACCTGATTTTCCACAAACTATGCTGTGAGCTTTTTTTTCCTGGAACAGTAAAATTCCAAGCACATGGCAGAGGGTATAAAAGACCCTTAAAACATCTTTCCTGCTCTGATTCTCTAGTCTGTGGATTTACAACTAAAAGGAGCATATTGACTATGGACTAAGGACCTTCCAATCTTTTGGAAGTTAACGGAGACTACAGTCCAGCAGTCTGTAACATCACTGCTAAAAACCTGATAAGAGAACTTTGCAATGACTATGTATATGATTTATTAACCACTTTTAACTCTTTTCTTCTTTTCTCTTATAAATAGACCTTTAGATTTTAGTTACTAAAGGATTAGCAGCAGTGTGATTATTGGGTAAATTCTGAGTTATATATTGACCTGTCTGTCGCTGATCTCTTGAGATCAGAAGAGCTCCTTTTTTGATTAAATAGGTTTTCTATAACTACTCATCATGAAGTCTAGTGTCTGGGTGGTGAAATTGCTGGAATGCCTAAGTAGACTGCATTTTTGAATTCTTTTTAACCAGTGTGGTGAGACACGTTTATTTTTGTTACTGGTTTGATATATCTAATGGTAGAACAACAACCAGCGTGGGGTGAGTCTACTCTATTTCTCAGCTGTTTGTCCTGAATCCAGTATTCTCAACTGTGACCCACTGAGGCACAGCGGCAACATATACAAGGACTACTTTTTGAAGATAGCTAAAGTTTAGCTTTTCCAATTACTGAAGAAACATCTTGAACAAAATCCCAAAAGGTCCTACAGCTGTAAAATTCAGACACTTTATGTCTCTAGTTTTTATACTTCCAGTTGTCAGTCAAGAACTCAGGCTTTTCAGGTTTTTTAAGGTTTTGTTTTTGTTCTTTTTAAAAAAAACAAGGGCTAGTGGTACCCAAGCAAAATTAAACCTTCACCTCAAGCCCACAAATGATTTGCAGATTTACAAACATAGGCTCCAGTTCTGCAAAGACTTATGTGCGCGCTTAACATATGTTATGTCTTCTACGGAGGTCAGTGGAACTACTCGTATTTAAAGTTTGGCACATGCATACATCATTGCAGGATGTGACCTTAGCCATTGTGTCATTGGCCAGATCTTAGCTGCATTTCTGTTTTTGGCAAAAATCCCCTATATTTTAGTAGTATCGGGATTTGGCCCCTTATATTTTTAAACAGTTAGTACAGAAAACAGAATGAACACAATGGGCACCAATAGCCTAATCTGCAACAATAAAACTGTCTCATCATATGATCATTTCCGACTAAAAGCAAACATGACAAATGTGTGTGCTGTGCCAGTCCTCCGACATAAATTTTTCACACTGTACAAATGGCAATTTTTGCTGGCATCCAGCTCACTGCCTGAGTGTGTTTACTCGTGATTGCATTTAATTTCATATTGCAATGATTAATCAGAGCAAATGTCTTTATTTTCTGCTGTTTTAACTACAAGAAATGATCTCTTCTGTTTTTATCCTATTATAAGGATCGTTACAAAAATGGGAAACAATTAACACTGGGTTTAATGCGTGAATGCTATAGAGCTGAAGTAATTGCACTCAAGGTCTGCTAACTTTTTAATCAGGCATTTGGTTGCAAGCTGCTCACGATTGATTCTGAGAGAAGAATTAACACAGTCTACGGCGGAAAGCAGGTGTGCCAAAAAAGCAGACATGTTGGCAAAACAAATGAAAGAGTTTGAAAGGGTAAAAACACAGAAACCAAAGGAAAATTCTTTAGGAAAGACCATTCCCTAAAATCTGACTGTTATTGAATGAAACCAATTGCAGTGAACATATATGTGAAGATTCTCTGACAAAAACAAATGCAAACAAACAACAAAAAACAAACTCCCCCCAAAAAGCACAGAATGAGGAAACCTTGTCAGTCAGAATGTTAGTGAATCAAGTTAATTCAAGGAAGCAGAGTTCACATGTCAACATGCAGTTGAAATACAGTTGAAATACACCAGCTAAAATATGCAGGCAATGGATATTTTATGCCTGCAAATATTCAGGAATATGCAGGAAATGCAGTTGAAATACACCAGCTAAAATACACCATGAGATGTTTCCCTAGAATTATTCAATTAGACACTTTGGTCTCCAGTCATTAAAAAAAAAAAAAGAATGTATTGTTTTTACTTTCCATATTTTTTTCACCAAAATAGTAATGGATTCTTGGATCTGAGTGCAAGATCTATGCACTCAAAACATCAGTATGTTGATAAAGTCTATGGCCCCTGCAACCAGATGCACATGTATGTTTTCAATGGTGCACCACATGGATGCAAGGGTTTGCAAAGCACATTTACTTGCAGGACTGGGGTCTAAATAATCAACATGATACTTGCAACTGTTGGGAAAAGGATAGGAGAGAGGAACCTTTTCCAGTGAAAGATCGCAGCTGTAAAATACTGTCCCCTACCTTGACATACACAAAAGCAAAGCAGCGTCATCCTTCAGGATTAGGTTTCAGAAATGGTTTGATTTTTAGGTGTGTTTTTTTTTTTTTTTAATCTTGGTTGCATATGGAGTTTTTCCTGCTCAAGTTTCATCTGGTAACATCTCCTAGCAATTGTTTTTATGAAGACACCCAGATATCTTTGGGCATAACACCTAGAAATTACAGCCAATGTTTCCTAATGAGGGTGCCTAAAATCAGGCACTTAAATCTATGTTTAGTCAGCTAAATGTCCCAGTTACTAGAGAAGCTAAGCATCCATAGCTCCTATTGACGTTGTGGGCGTTCAGTACCTTGGACAATTAGACACTTACCAAGTTGCCCAAATATGGATTTAGGTGCCTAATTTCGGATGCTCAGATTGAATATTTTGGATCAATATTTTCAGACGTTCAAATCTGGGCCCCAGATTAAACTCTGTAAAGAGTGCCTGGATAAAGGAAAGTGCAAGAACATAACCAGCTCTTGATAGGAAAGCTGCAGCAGTTCCAGCATCTGAAACACCAGCAAGAGCAGAAGGATAGGGAAAATAACAGTGAGTAACTTTTTGGTTCTCAGTGTTCTCTGTATTTTTTCATTAAAGTGGATTGCCTGAGCCACCTACAGGTTTTATTACCATCCCTCCCTAAACACACATCTCTTCAAAAGAGGTGTCGAGATGCCAATGGTTATGGGAAATGATATCCAATTACAGTAGCAGCTTTCCCACCTTAGGAAGAGTGTGGAAGAAGAGTCTCATTTGTGTGCATCTGTCGACTCTCCAATGACAGCTCTCTGTCCACTTTGCCTCCTCTGACTCTAACAAGGTCTCTCACTCAGCAACTCCGTCTGTCATCTGTAGGTGAAGGGCTTTACACAAATGAAAGGAAGTGGTCTGGCACATGGCCACCCACACACAATCTCTTAATCAGAGGGGACTTTCATATCTCTCTGATCTGGGAGCAATCCAGGAAGGATGCCAAAAGTAAGAACAACAAAGAAACTGGCATTTGAAAATTCCCCTGGCGGCTCAGTAATACTGCTGAGATGGCTTTTGCCAGATTAAACAGACATGCTCTGTTGTTTTCAGAGTAATATTTAGAGTCTAAGTCCCCATGCATTGTTCAGAGTTTAACGGGGTTTGGGATACCAGCAATAATAAAAAAAGAAAGCCTTTAATAGGAAAAAGGAAAGGTCAGACTCCTTCGTAGCTAAAATCACAATACAGAAAACAAAGAAAATAAGTCTATACATATTATAGGTGAGGCTGGTAGCACCTATTATTAAGGTTGCCTGGAATGTCCCATTAGCAGATGCTGTTTTCAGTTGCTTATAACTTTGCAAAACTCTGTTTGGGCTGAAATTATCCATGTTGGGAGTCTGGTGTCTGTTTCAGGCAGCACTCTGCAAAATCAGGTCCTAGGTATCTCAGTGACTATGTCTGACCTTAATCTCTGAAATGGGGATTTCTTGGCTCACAACAAGGCCAAACTATCCACAAAAACAGCAGAACATGTAGTACAGTACTAGGATAAAAGAAAGCATAGGCCCTGAATACAAAATATATAGCACTAAATACTTTTTTAGTCTTCTCCCCCACCCCCCACTGTTCTTTTGTTTTTCTTTTTGAATTGTGGTTTAGGTTTATATCCTTACTTTTCTAGCCCAGGAGTTTTATTTGCTGTCTTCTTTTATAAAATAAAACAAAATGAAACCAGGCAGCATATTCCAGGTTTTTTTTGTTTTTTTGCCCTGCATAAGTCATCACCAGAAACATTATTTGTAATATATTTTATTAAACTAAATGTATATTTGTGGGACACTCCTTCACTCTTTACAACAATGTAGTTTCTATGTATAAATTTCATGGATTGCAAACTGAGACACTTCCACTTGGCTCAATTTGTATGCTGCTCCAATTGGCAAGAGACAGCAACCACCTTCAGGACTCTCTCCCCTCTTGGAGCGAAAACTGTTGTGGAAAGTGAACCTCTGCACACAGTCATTGAGAAATCTGAAAATACTGTGAATGGAAGTGCCACTATGGCTTGCTTAATAAGGATTTGTTTTGAATGTGCAACTTCATGATTATTTACTAATTAAAACTGCATTACCACACAGAAATCCCTCAAGATTTGCCTCTTGTTTCCTGAAGTGCAGGAGCATGAAATCATGGATGAACAAACTATAGCACCATAATTTGCTTCTGTCAGTTTAAATGAAAAGGTTTGAAGTGAACTGGTGAAATTAGTTTACAACAATTTTACCCACCAGTAAATACAATTTTACTTTATTGTAAACTGCAAAAATATACCCAAGCTTTCACAAACTCCTAATCTGACACCAGAAGCCAAGGCTTAGCTACCTTTTTTCTATCTACATATACATTGGGGAAATGAAGGTATCAACCTTTGAAGGAGATGTTTATAATAGAGCAATGAGTACACATTCCTAACACCCAGCATTCAGACAGAATAAGATGATTGGATCTGCATCAGAGCCAAGGCATTTTTGCCCCTTGATATAGGTATAGGCTCTTCTATTCTCATGTTCTCTGTGGCTGAAATCTGTCTACACAATGGAGGATAAGGGAGTAAGGATCCCAGCTTGCAACAACAGAAATAATTTAATTGTGATTCCATGTTCAAAATGTTACCTAGTGATGTTGTGGAAATCCCATCACTGGAGGTTTTTAAAAGCAGGTTAGACAAACATCTGTCCTGGATGGTTTAGGTATACTTAATCCTGCCTCAGCACAAAGGGACAGACTAGATGTCCTCTTGAGCTCCCTTTTAGGTCTACATTTCCATGATTTTATCAAAGGCAGATGAGTTCCATCAGACTGGAGGAAGGGGCGGTTAATATCACTTCCAATATTTCTTCATTGTATTTCACCCAATCTACCAGCATAGCCAAACTCAAATCCAGTATGAGTCGCAACCACTTGCCCTCACTCAAAGCCTCATCAGAGCAAGACACTAGATAGCCATAAAATACCTCCATTCAGGGCCTACAGACCGATAGCTAAGTGGCATTTACATGTCAGAGATAAAACACCTTATCTAAAATGTTGAGCAGGAGAGGCAACAAAACAGATCCACGTGTAAGTGGGTCTTGGGACAGAAAAGCAATTGCTCCACACTATCTTCAATCATATCAGCAGGAAAATAATCAAATGACTATCTATCCTGGTCAGGGTCCACAGCTGTGCCATCTCCACTATATGTCCAAGAGACACCAGACAAATCTGAAAGTCAGCAGAGACACTGGGTTCTCACGCATTGTAAGCAGAAGGTCATTGGCCTTTATGTAATATCCACAGCTAAATGCAATGATGTTGTTTGAACACATTTTCAAGATATAGCCTAATTAAATCTCAGGGCACAATTCTTGCCTTATAAGAATGTGGTGCATGGACTAGGGTAGGGAAGAGCCAAGTGGTAATATGGTATCTCACTGAGCCACCCTGCCTGTGCAGGGATCTGGAAGGCAAAGTGCTCTGCAGCACTGCTAAAGAAATAGTGTGCACTCCACAAGTGTGCACTCCTGGTGGCGTTACACATACAGAGAATCAAGGGCCTAGGGCAGGGATCAGCAACCTTTGGCCCGCGGCACGCCAGGGTAAGCACCCTGGCGGGCCGGGCCGGTTTGTTTACCCGCCGCGTCCACAGGTTCGGCCGATCGCGGCTCTCACTGGCCACAGTTCGCCGCTCCAGGCCAATGGGGGCGGTGGGAAGCGGCGGCCAGCACATCCCTCTGCCCGCGCCGTTCTCGCAGCCCCCATTGGCCTGGAGCGGCGAACTGCAGCCAGTGAGAGCCGCGATCGGCCGAACCTGTGGACGTGGCGGGTAAACAAACTGGCCCGGCCCGCCAGGGTGCTTACCCTGGTGGGCTGCTGGCCAAAGGTTGCCAATCCCTGGCCTAGGGTGACCAGGTATCTGGTTTTCGATTGGAACACCCGGCCGAAAAGGGATCCTGGCGGCTTCGGTCAGCACCGCTGACCGGGCCTTTAACTGTCCAGTTGGTGGCGCCACGCAGCAGGACTGACAGGCTCCCTGCTAGCCTCCACACTGAGCAGCTTCCAGGAAGCAGCCGGCATGTCTCCCGTCCAGCTCCTATTCGTAGGGGCAGCCAGGGGGCTCCGGATGCTGCCCCAAGTGCTGCTCCCACAGCTCCCATTGGCTGGGAACCGCAGCCAATGTTAGCTGCGGGGGCGGCGCCTATGGATGGGGCAGCACACAGAGCCGCCTAGCCACACCTCTGCATAGGAGTCAGAGGGGGGACATGCTGCTGCTTCCTGGAGATGCCTGAGGTAAGAGGTGCCAACAGCCTGCACCCCTGACCCCTTCCTGAACCCCAACCCCCTGCCCCCCGAACTCCTCGGTCCCAATCCGAAGCACCCTCCTACACCCCAAAACCCTCATCCACAGCGCCACCCCAGAGTCTGCACCCCCAGCCCTCAACCCCTCTCCTATCCCAACCCACTGCCTCAGCCTGGAGCTCCCTGCCGCACTCTGAACTCCTCATTTCTGGCCCCACCCCAGAGCCCGCAACCCCAGCCGGAGCCCTCACCCCCTCCTGCATCCCAGCCCCCTGAGCCAGCCTGGTTAAAATGAGGGAGTGAGAGAGAGAGGGAGGGGGATGGAGTGAGTGGGGGCGGGGCATCTGAGAAGGGGCGGGGCATGGGTGAGGCCTCAGAGGAGGGGCAGGGCAAGAGTGTTCGGTTTTGTGCGAGTAGAAGTTGGCAACCCCAGAAGGGCCTAGCCATGCTCATGAAACATTACTAGATATAATTAGCCTCCTGCCTAGCACACGTGAGAGTCCCAGATACATATCCTTCCCTGCCCCTGTATAGGTGGTAAAGGATCTTTAAAAGAATGGAAGGATCCACAACCCCACATTAGGATGCAGGAGAGATACAGAACCCTGAGGAAAGTTGCTGAGTATGTTCTGTTGACTCACTCTTGCTGGACTGGCTTGTTCCCATCACCATATGCTGTTAGAGGTGGTAGTGGACCCTTTGGTCAAAGAAAAGTAGGGTCCTAGCAAGAGAGGCCCTGCTGAAAATCCTAGAACATACGCTTGGGGAGAAGGCTTAGTCTATGATTTCTGTTCTTTATTATTTCATTTACCATCACTAAAGCCAAACAGGAAGAGGTTTAACTTGTCCTTCAATAGCATTCATTACCTTTATTTGAAGGACAGGATTGCCACATGCTAACTGTAAAAAGCAACAGAGTCCTGTGCACCTTTAAGACTAACAGATGTATAGGAGCATAAGCTTTCGTGGGTGAATACCCACTTCGTCAGATGAAGTGGGTATTCACCCACAAAACTTATGCTCCTATACATCTGTTAGTCTTAAAGGTGCCACAGGACTCTCTGTTGCTTTTTACAGATCCAGACTAATACGGCTACCCCTCTGATACTTGACATGCTAACTGGCTTTCTTCATCACTCCAGTGCATATACAAGAAAGACCAGCATTGCCCCTCCGTTTCTTTTAATTGTGCATAGCGAAAAACCTGGTTTTCCCCTTCCTCTTCTTTTTTGTTGGGTGAAATTTTCTTTACATTTTTGACAATGACAAATAAATTAATAACAATGAGTTGCTGGGAAATAAGAGCCGTTTAGAGCAATGCAATTTTATTAACAGAACATTTGTAGCAGTCCATTATGATTACATGGAGAGCTACAGATTGCTGTTTTATATTTGGTAGCATGCTTGCCACAGTTTCACATTTACTCACTATTCTTTAGGTATTATCTATATTGTACAATTACCCATCCCTAAAACAGTGTAAGGCTCTCACAGTCAGACTCCCTATATAGAAAATGGGGATTGTGATAGTGACAGCCTTTGTAAAGTGCTTGGGGTCTGTTGATTAAAAGTTCCATAGAGGATTTAGGTATTTTATTTTTATTTATTTTTGTGGGAGATCCTTCTTGATGACACAATGAGTTTTCTTAAATCAAAGCTATCTAGGAAAGTTCTGCTCAGTGCAATCTTTTGGCCTTATATGCCTTTTTGTGCTTCTGGATCAATTCAAATCTTTCACTTGTTTTTACTCTGCCATAAAGAGGAAATCTCACAAACTCCAGGTTCTGCAATATACTCCTATTTATCTGCTAACTTCACAGTCCACCAATAAGATAGTCCCTTCATTCTACCAAAATTATCAGGATTAAAAAACTACCCCATTAAGAGAAAAATGCGGGTGGCAGGTTGTTGCAAAGACTGCGGAGTTCTGTTATACACATTTCTGCTTCAGCAACAGAAACTTCAGCTTCTCAGTCAAAAATGTGGCTCAAAACTGGCCCGCTCTAAAAGTGTCTGCTATTTTACTGCCCTGCTCATGTCTATTGACTGTTAAAAAACTTCACTTAAGAAACAGCAGCCTAGTTACTTCAGTAAGCCTGTTATTTTTAACTGTTCGTTAACAAGGAGAGCTGGTTGGAAAAAATCGACAATCCTTTTTCATTGAAAAAACACGGTTTTGTCGAAATCAAAACACTTCACAAAATTGTGTTGATTACTGACAAAACTTTGCTTTGAAGATTTTTTTTTTAAATGTACAATGTGCCCCTTTTTGGCATTTTTGGAACAAAATATATTTATATTTTTTGTTTTAAGATGACTTTTCCATTTTTATTTTTTTCTATTTTGTATATTACTTATTAAAAATATAAAATATAGTTAAAATTAAAACAAAATGCAAATTCAACTTCAATTTAGTTAAAATAAATTGTTACGATCAATCCAAACCAATTTATTGTTTCTTGGAATTTTAGTTTGCGAAGAAATTTGAAATTCCCAATTTTATTCCAATTTGAAATGAAGCCAAATTTTGAAATCTGAAATATTTCATGCAATGGAATTTCCATCCTCTTCACAGCTCTCTTAACAAGTAGTCTTAATAAGCAATTGCTTGTATTATAAAAAAAATTCTGCTGCTCCAAAGTTCTTTCTAATAAATCTGACAAGAAAATAAACCTATCATGGAATCTGCGACAAATAATAAGTACAATCCCTACTATTTAACTGTGAACGGAAACAAGCAGGGAAGCAGTAGGTAAATTTGGTATGAGCAGCAGGGCCGGCTCCAGGCACCAGCTAAAGAAGCAGGTGCTTGGGGCGGCCAATACAAAGGGGCGGCACGCTATTGTCCGCTATTGGGGTGGCACGTCCGGGTCTTCGGCGGGAATTCGGCGGAGAGTTCCTCAGTCCCTCTCTTCCTCTTTGAGCTGCCGCCGAAGTGCCACCGAAGAGGAAGAGAGGGAGTGAAGGACCCGCCGCCGAAGAGTGGAGCAGCGCGATTGCGCTGCTGCGGCTTTTTTTTTTTTTTTTTTTTTGTGCCGCTTGGGGCGACAGAAAACCTGGAACCGGCCCTGATGAGCAGTGCAATAAAGGCACATAATTCAACTCTTCCATCTCACTTCATGCCTACTCTAATTCCATGAAAAAATCCCAGCATTCTGAAGTAAAAGCATACTCCAATCTCCTTGCCCATACTGTGCATCTGATAGTTTTGAGATTACAAGTACCTACACCATGCAAGCTAGAGGAGAAAATCATTGAATTTAGTAGGAACCAATCTTATTTTGAAGTCACATGGCACAGTACGTTTAATAGATCCCAAGGCTTCTGGTATGTGGGATTCAAAGCTGTCACATATAAAGCAGTTATGCAGTGCCCCTTTTATTTTTTTTTATTATTTTACACTGTTTTTATAAACATGTCCTATGGCTGGGAAAAGTGATCACTATACTAATTAGTAATGAATGGAAGGAAAAATGGATTTTGATGAGGTTTAATAACTGTTATGTTTGTAACTTCAAGGAAATGTTTTCTATGCCCCCAGAATGTTTTTTACATTTCTTCCTTCCAATAGGATTTCATTTGTTACTCAGAAATGTATATCTTCATCCAGAAAAGCACAAAATGAACTACTGCGTACAATCACATTATGAATACAGCTACAATGACTCAAATGTCTGACATTTAAGTTATTGTGGTTACTCTTTCTCCTATGGATGGTAGAGCCACGTTCATGTGGGCCTCACTTGCCCACTTTAATTCACAATCTCCTGGATAAGCAAGAATATGAATGACAGAGATATTTTCACACATTTCAGTGTTAATCTAACACACCAAAACCCATTTTGCCTCTTAAAGTAGTATACAATACGTAATTTTGTCTTCAATTAGACATTCAGATGAGAATATCATTTTGTATCTTATTCATAAACAAAAATGCTTAAAGCTGTTAAAAGATACTTGAAAACAGAGTTTTATTACTATACTAAATCATACCTCTGCTGTAAAAGTTGAGGGGAGCATTATGTGAGGTTGTGTTACACTCCAGGATTTTATAGCCCAGAAAAATCAGCAATAAATTTGAATAAGGCTAAGAAGGGAAGCAGTTGGAGCTGCCTGAGACAAGTGACACCTTTATACTTTATTTCCATTCACTGTTTATCCGTCATTTTTGTTTCCACATATTAAGATTTGAAGCCATTTTTGCATAGATAAAAATGACAGTGATAACTTTCTATTTTCACATCCTAGGATGTCAATGACATTTTGCTTTAGTGACTACCAAAGAACTCCTCCTAACTCTTGTGTTTCTTACTTTGAAAAAAATAATTAATTTTTATTTCACTTTCAAGGGAAAGAAATGTGTCTACCTATCCCTTCCCCTTTTTTAAAGATTTATCACTTGTCACCTCAAGAAAATTGGGTCAGAGCTATAATAGCATTCAGTTTAAACTAAAAAACAAAGTAGCTAGTTAGCTAAACAAAATCCTAACATCTAGAACTTATCTTTTCATTTAAAAAATATTATGAAAATAAATAGAGTAGATCATACCATAAATTTTAGATCTAAAACCAGATTTGAACAACAGTGAAGTACTTGGGGGGGCGGGGAGGGGGTTCTAGTTTGGCCCCAAGTTAAAATGGGGATAGTAAAAGTTCTGAGTTCACACTTCATGTTTTTTGTTTTTTGTTTTTTTAAGTTCAGCATGCCACAACCCTTTAAAATAATTCTACTACATGATTTCAAAATCTAATCCTGAGTCAAACTGTAATCATAATCCTTTTCTCAATCGCTCTGGAGCCTATTATGCTAGTACTGAGTTTAGTACAGGGGTTAGACACCTCTATACGGTTTCAGTAAGTGTTTTATAAATTCCTAATTTTACCAGTTCATACCATAATTTACAAATCCATCTGTCTAAAGCCAGACATACTAACAACAGACTCTGTTGGTACCTCTAGAGTATTAGAATATTTATCACAAAAGGGGGGGGGGGAAGGTTTCTGTACATTTTTCAGTGTTCCAATTCAAAACATTTTTAACACCAAATTTGAAAAGCTATTAAAAAATACAAACTACTGTAATTACCACATCACTTAATATATATATTTTTGAAAGGGTTGCTCTCCACATGTTTAGGGAATTTTGAACCCAGATTTCTAATATAACTATATACTTATATTTAATTTTCCAAAGTCTTGTGCATAGAAAAGGCTCAATTCTACAAACTTTCTACCATTCCACCAACCTTCCTTCCACATGCCCTCAGTAAATGTTTTGACTACTAGATGCATGTATATTAAGCCTGGATACAGTAGCCCTTTCTCCAATTTTGCAGCACGAAGAAGATGAAGGGAATGTTGTGTGCCTTAACTGTAAATGGGAGATACTGTACGCAGAGATCTAAGTGATTTAGCATAAAATAATAATGAATAATAAATAACACATTTCAAAACCAAAAAAGGTCATTTCAGAATGAGACATTGAAACATTCCACTCTAATAATGCCAAAACAATTCTTTTCTTAACAAAATTTTGTCAAAATTGACATGATAGCTAAGTAATTTTCAATTCTGATGAAATATTTCCTGATGGAAAATTTTTGACCAGTTCTACTTCATATATACCATAATTTGTATTCTTCAACTGCCTAGTTATCATATTAAAACATAAACAGCTGCGTGTGAGATACAAAAATGAGAGCAATTTCATTTCCTCCCACCATTCCTAGAATGTGTATAATGGCAATTGATTTCTGCCTCATGAGGTCAAAGAAGAATGCTGTGTCTTATAGGCTATTGGAGTGATTGTATTTGGGAAGATTTTTTTAAATATAGTTATAGTGGTTTCCCATATCTCTTTGTTTTAAACTGAGAGAAACAGGCCTGTTTATAGTGTCAAAGAATATGTCCAAAGGGTCACTCTTGTAGTGAAATAAATAGTTGCTTCTCAAAATCGATACAAGGTAACAGATCTAATTGTGGAGTAAGGGACTATTCAAAGTCCGTAAGGGTGGTGAAACGTGCCCCAAAGAGTGCTGCTGAAATAACAAATGGATATGAGCAGTGTGCGCAGACATTTTTCCAATGACGATGAATTTGTTGGTTTAATTTTTTTCAGTATTTGTTTCCCCGTGTTGTTGACAAAATATATTTGACACAAAAATTTCAATTTTGAGTCAAAAAAAAATTATTTTGTTTCTCTCATTTTTTTACATTTCCTTCATTATAGTATAATAAATAGAGACTGGGGAAGAGAGTAAGACAGATTTGGTTTGTTTGTTTGTTTTTTTAAACAAAGATTTTAGTTTTCTTTCATTTCAAAATGTGTGTAGAAGAAATGAAAAATTTGGACAAAATAAAATATTTTCTCAGAAAATTTATATTTTTGTCTGACATTCTTGCCAACCCCCCAAACTTTTTGATTAAAACAAGTTTGCCCAGTTCTAGATATGAATATCACAGATTGCTACATATATAAAAAGTTTTTCAGTTCCTGTAGTTTTCTTGTTTTGGGTTTTTTTTGGGTTTTTTTGCTTTCTTGCTTAATATTCTTTAAAGATGCTGAACCAACAGTCAGAGACACTGAAGTCTTCTCCACAGAACAGTACATCCATGGAAGCTTCCCCAGACTACTCCAGTAAGTACAACTGAAACCATGAGCAAGCCAAGTACTTTCAGTTGAATCTTTGAAACAATTTTGTACTGGAGCTGTAAAATCTAAGCCATTCCTCTCAACCTGCTAAGACTAAAATGTGGGATTCAATAAACCCAAAATGACAGACACAAAAATCTATTCATGCGGGAAACTTAAAATGACATGGAACTCATTCCTTTATTGTGAAAAATAACTCTATAACCTCAGTTCAGATATTCTGAAGGAAATGATTTTCAACAATAAAAGTGAGGGGATACTAAATTAACAATTAATTTTGGGACTAAAATGAGTGATGGTCCCCTGAAATAAGGGACAACTGAGTTATATTCTGATCTTTAAAGAACATAGTTTTTCCTCAGTAACTACTTACAAAAACATTTACTTATTAAATCATTTATATAGTAACGTTTTGCCCAGCAGTGGATGTTGGAGTTGATTCTAAGTGAGTCAGCATTCAGACTGAGCAAGAATTCAGATTTTATGTAGCTCTCTGTGATCTGTTGAAAAGCACTTTAAAGGGATATAGATAGATATTGATTAATCTTTTATGGAATTTATGAAAGACAAATGCTGATTAAATGTTAACCTTAACCGACTCTGGGGTTGAGTCACATTTATGGAGTAGAGTATGGAAGTTTCTTACCCTTCTTCTAGATTGTAGGGGGGGAGACCATGTTTTCATATGTTTCTACAGCACTCAGCACAACAGGGCTCTGATCTTGACTGGGGCATCTGGGAGCTATGGCAATGAAAATATTAAACAGCAGCAGCCCAATAGGTGGTAATCTGAGAATTAACTGTTTCAGTTCTGAGCGATTTTTTAAAAATCCAGACACATCAACGAGACTGAATTTTATATTTACAGGAAATATGAAGGCATCTATCAAAACAATTGCTTGTTGGATAAAGCTGTGAAACATGGGGCCACCAATAGTCTGACCTTGAAGGAAAAGTTTTGTAGACTGTTAATCTAATATTCTGGTTAAAATATCAAATCATGCACTTTCAGAATGCATTTAATGTATGCCTCTGGCCAGCCACCTGTCTGTTGTTACTATCAAAACTAAGTATGCATTCAATGTTCAGAAAACTTAATAGTGACACTGCATGTTTACTATAGCAGGTATGCGACACATAATTCCTGTCCTATCTCCCATCTCCCTTTTATCTTTAAACACACTGAACACACTGTCAAGCATGACCTGGAGTTCCTCTCCTCCAATTCCATCTTAGACGCTCTCTCATCTGCCTTCTGCCCCTTGCATCCACTGCATCAGCTCTTGCCAAAGGCCTGGGCTACACTAGCGGGGTTCGAACTAAGATACGCAACTTCAGCTACGCTATTCGCGTAGCTGAAGTCGAAGTATCTTAGTTCGACTTACCTGGCCGTCCTCACAGCGGCGAGTCAACTGCCGTGGCTCCCCCATCGACTCCACTTACTCCTCCTGCCAAGGTGGAGTACAGGCGTCGATTTGGGGATCGATTTATCGCATCCAGACGAGACACGATAAATCGATCCCCGATACATCGAACACTACACGCCGATCCGGCGGGTAGTATAGACATACCCTTAGTCTCTAATCACCTCTTCTTAGGTAAAGCTCAGAACCAGTACGCCATCCTCATCCTCCTTGACCTGTCTGCCACCTTTGACACCACTGGCCACATTTTTCTTCTTGAAATCTTGCCCTCCTTTGGCTTCCATTACTCTGTCCTCTCCTGACTCTCCAAACCTTGCTCATTCAGTGTCCTTTAGAGGATCCTCCTCATCTGCCCTCCAAATTTCTGTGGGGGTTTCCTCCACAGGGATCTGGTTTTGGTCCTCTTCTTTTCTCCCTCTATACTTATCTCTGAGTAATTTCAGCCAGAAACACAAACAGCCATCTCTATGCTGACAATTTACAGATCTCAACTCCAGACCTCTCTCATTCTGTCCAAACTAAAATCTTGGCCTGCATCTCTGACATCTCCTTCTTGATATCTAGCCATCAGCTCAAGCTCAACATGACTAAAACAGAGCTCTTAAGACATCCCCACTATCTTTTTCCTCCCTCAATCTCTGTTGACATCACCATATTATCTGTCACTCAGGCCCGTGACATGGGCATCATCTTTGACTCAGACCTCTCTCTAGATCCTCACATCTTTGCTATGTCTAACTCTTGCTGATTCTTTCTGCATAAATCTCCAGATTCACTTATCCATTCTCACAGCTAAACTCTTATCCAAGCTCTTATCTCATCTTGATTTCTGTAACATCCTTCTTTTTGGCCTTGGCAAATGCAATCTTGCCCCACACTGATCCATTCAGAAGGCCCTTCACAGTCAATCCCCACCCTATCATTTCCCATTTGCTATCCAGCTGTTGACACTCAACTCTGATCAACCCATGATGCCAGGCTCGAGCACACACTTATCAAGTTTTAAAAGAAGAAACTTCATGCTTTTTCTATGTTGCCCCTCACTTGGAAGGTGCTCCCAGTAAACATCCGCAAATCTAACTCATTATCCACCTTCAAATCCCTTCTCAAACCAATTCTTTGCTATCATGCCTACAAAAAAAAAAAAAAAAGAAGGAAGAAAAAACAACTTGACAATGGTTAGGTTGGTTGTGTGTTGCAATCACTGCCTATTATGCTCACCAATACTGTCAACTGATTAGGGCAGGAACTATCTTTTTGTTCTATGTTTGCACAGCACATAGAACAATGGGGTTTGGTCCAGGACTAGGAACCCTAGGTGCTATGATAATACAAATAATAAATAATAAACTACAAACGGATCTACTCACAATGGCAAGAATAGACTAGAAATTTTAATCACCTTCAGCATTAATACAGTGGTAAAACAGATAAGTAATAATTATACCTTTGTATAAACAGATATCTACAAACTCAGGGTCCGATTATACTCTCAACTCAATGGAGAGGCTTCCACTGACTTGAATGGGCTTGATTAGGACCCCAGAGTCAAGAAAGATGAAAACACTAGGACAGTGAAACCAATAGAAATTCTCATTTTGCTTTTAATGGGAATAGGGTCAGGCACATTGTTCCAAACAATGTCTATCTTTTCTTTTTTATTAGGACATTTTATGGCCAGAGCCGTCCCTTGGGTATGGCGAATTGGGGCGACCGCTTCGGGCCCCACGCTTCAGTGTGCATTAGGGGATCCTGGGGGGCCAGGCCGGCTTGGGGGAGTTGGGGTTAGGAGCTTGGGGGGGCAAGCTGGCCCGGGGGGCTAGCGGGGGGCCTGGCGCCGGTAGCAGGGGTCAGGCCTGCACTCACCGGCAGGAAGAGATTTCTACAGCAGCTGCCCCTGCGGGTTGCTCCCGGGTCCGTTCAGGGCTCAGTGGGGAGCCGATGGGGGCGGTCCAGTGCTGGCCCTGCATGGGGTGGGCCAGTCAGGCCCCTGGCTAGCTTTACCCAGCTGCGGCACTCACACAGACATCTACAGAACATAACACAGGTTCGGCCTCGAGCTCTGCTGGCACCTCGAAGCTGTGCACGTGCCTGCGGGGCTCAAGAGTGGAGCTGGTCCCTCAGGGGAGCCCAAGGGAGTGGTTAGGCCAATGTGGCATGTCCTAGCTGCAGCCAGAGGATGCCCCAATCACACTGTGCACTGGGTCTGCAGCGGGGCCCACAACCCTGAGCACCAATCCTGCCCAGCTGCTCTGCCCCCATCGCAGTGAGTCTGCGCCAGCCAGGGCACGCATGGGCTGGACGGTACCAGGTGGGCTGGCAGGGGCAAGGAGCCCAAGGCTCATCACTCTGCGGCTGCAGACCATGGGCGAGTCACATGCCAAACCTGCAGGGGCTGCAGCGCCAGCAGCCGCGTTGGGCTTCCCCAGAGCCGGGCTCCCCCTGAACTGGAGCATCCCCGGCACGAGAACCTGGAAAAGGACTTCAGCACCTGTATAAAAAATATTAAGGGGGGCCTATAGAGGCTGATTTGTCCAGGGCCCCGCATCCCCCTAGGGACGGCCCTGTTTATGGCATTAGGATAGCTTTAGGGCCCACAACAGTTGCTTAAGCAAAGAAACTTCATATCCAAAACCAACTTGCTTGTATTTCCTAATAATTTCCTGAATGAAACTATGCGGCACAGTTGTTACACCAAGGTGGGAAAATGGCTTGTATCTATAGTAGAAATTAAATTATTGCAAATTCACATAAATTAATGGTAACACAGCAGTAAAGTGATTTGTAATGACACATTCTCGACATCTGTTTTGTAATATGTTGTCTAAGAAAATATAGACATAATCCACACAGTGGTACAATATACAAACAGTACATCCAGCTGAGAAAGAATAAAAAATCTGAAAACTTTTATATGTGCGCGCACACACACACCTTCCTTAGTAACCTCACAATGGCATTATAAGGACTAATGCTTGTAAAATTCTTAGAAAAGGTTCCAAGTACTATATAAAATCTATTTACCTGAACTTGTGGTATTCCTACATTTATATAAAGGCTTCTACATTTAATGGAACACCTATTATGATCAATAATAGGGGAAAGGTATCAAGAGTGTTGAGTGTGTTAATTTCAGCTTTTTAATAGTGGCCTGTTGACCCTGGGCCATAGTCACTGGTATGCTCCAGCTGTTTTGCATCACTGCAGTATCACAAAGCAATCATAGACCTGGCTATACTACCCAATTCAAACAGACTTGTGATGCAAAACAGCCAGTGCTCACTGGTGAATTTGAACCCATAATTTTAGGAACAACACTAGTCTTCAATGTAATCTTGAGGTTCTATATTTTTTAACTCCAGAAGAGATTCTCTGTATTTTAAAGTTTTTTCATATACACACATGGCTGCACTCTTGAGTTACTGCCTTTATGAGTTTATGGGTCAAATTCAGACTTCTTGTGAAAGGGCTGACACCAAATATATATAAATCTTATGCATCCACCTGAATGCATTGCAAAACTCAGGCTCACAATTTCAGACCAGTATACATCTAATGTGTGAGGCTGACTAACAAATTCCTCAATGTATTTTTGGAAGTATTGTTGCTTGCGCCCATATTTATACAGTATGTGCATAGACAAACCTGACCTACGCTTATGCTTCAGGGGACTTATGCACCTGTGTCAGGAACACACAACATTGTGGGTGCATTCAGACATACATGTACCTGAAAATTTGGTTCTTAATGTTCAGTCCGTATGAATGGGGTCAAAAGATAGTATGCCATAATTTCCCACTATTCTTATTTCTTCTGTGAAAAGAAAATATTTAGTGACAGTTCCCGTGAGCATCCTGGACGAGTTCTGCCTTACAGAGGGATTTGAATATAAACATTAAGAAACATATATAAAGGTGAAAAGATTTAAAAGTCTTAAAATTAGGCTTAGAGGCCCAATTATACATACGTTCAACAAAAACTACCCCCATAGCCTTATGCTTATGAAGGTAGATAGAAACACAGGATATAATTAAACCTGGGGCCTTCCAATTTGCATCATTCATGATCATTTCCCCCCAAAAATACAGAAACATGAGGAATTCAAGGGACATCCACAAGGAAGGAGTTCTATAGTTGAGGTCATAATATTAAAGAATTTATTGGCCTGATCCATACTGACCCTCAGCAAGCAAGGACAATGCAGTTCAACCTTGTTCTTTCTAGGTACTAGTAAAGCACAAAAGGATCTGTATATGAATGTGTACAGTAGATACATATCCATTTATGTATTTATGACCCCCATCACCAAAGTATTTGAGCACCTCAGAAACTTTAATGAAGTTTCACAACAGCCTTAGAGATAGTAATGTGTTATTTACCCCCATTTTACAGAGACAGTTACTTGCCCAATGTCACACAAGAGGTTTGTAGTAGAGACAGGAACTGAATCCAGATTCTCCTGGGCTCAGTCTAGTATCTCAACCACAGTACCTCTTTCCTTTTGTATACACACATACTTCCTACAAAGAACTCACTTGCCTGGCAATTTGGAAAATGCAAATGTTCCAAGATCCAACACCATAACTGGATGTTGGTATTAGATGCTAAAGTAGTTATGCCGAAGATCATTTTCATTTATTTGAATTTGTTTCTGGCTATGTAAGTAACTGTTCCTAGCTACATTTTATCTGTAAGACACATCCATAAAATGAGACCACATTGTTAATTATCATTTCATGTTCATTTTAATGACATTTGAAAAGCTTTTGTAGCTTACTAAATGAGGCGCTTGGTCACCTTTTCTGCCTGGTTAGTGCCTACCAGCAAGTACAGCAGGGATACTCTAATTACTGGCAAAAGCAAAGGTCACCTAATTCCAGGCAATGCAAATAGCCTAATTACATTGTTAAAGACTCTGTCGGGCAAGTGTCAATCAGCAAAAGCAGCAAATAGCAGAAGAAATAGTCATACACTAGCATAAATTCTATAAGATTCCATGTAGCACAAGGCAATGAAGCCACACCACATGAAAATGGTTGATATGGAACTTAATTACTGTTGGTTGTAATGGACAAATTATAGGGTATTTTAAAAATATAAGAAACTATTTACATAAAGCTTTTAGAAGTTATTGCTTACTATATATTTATTTATACTATATATACATACACACACACACACACACACACACAATAGCAGGGATCGGCAACTTTTGGCACGTGGCCCGCCAGGGTAAGCACCCTGGCAGGCCGGGCCGGATTGTTTACCTGCCGCGTCCGCAGGTTTGGCTGATCGCGGCTCCTACTGGCCGCGGTTCGCCGCTCCAGGCCAATGGGGACTGCTGGAAGCGGCGCGGGCCGAGGGATGTGCTGGCCGCCACTTCCCGCAGCCAGGGTGCTCACCCTGGCGGGCCGCGTGCCAAAGGTTGNGTTTGGCTGATCGCGGCTCCTACTGGCCGCGGTTCGCCGCTCCAGGCCAATGGGGACTGCTGGAAGCGGCGCGGGCCGAGGGATGTGCTGGCCGCCACTTCCCGCAGCCAGGGTGTTCACCCTGGCGGGCCGCGTGCCAAAGGTTGCCGATCCCTGCTATTGTGTGCGTGTGTGTGAGTGTGAGAGAGAGAGAGAGAGAGAGAGAGAGAGAAACAGACACCCTGGCACGTGAACACCATGATAACATTTGAACACAATTCCAACTAAAGAGAGAGGCACGGTGGCATATGTGATCCTCAACAGGAAGTAGAAAACTCTGTACTAATGCTGACAGGAAGCCACGCCCTGACCCCTCATTAAATATGTGACCATGCAGAACTAACATCCCATTCCAGCATACAATAATTACAGGTACTGCACAATCTGCTTCCAACGTAGTCCAAAGAAATTATCTCACCCACCTTGTCTCTCTCTAACAGTCAAGTACAGTTTAACAGACTGATTGTATTTTATGGAAGATATTGAAATATTGACAGAGATATTCAGCAGTGGGTTGATGCAGTCATAATTCTCCAGTGTTATTTACTGATATTGGTTAAGGGTCTGTCTACACAGGGATATCCAGAAAAGTTAATGCGAGTTAACTAAAGGTGTGAATTTGAAATGGATTAAACTCCTGTGTGAACTTCCTCATTCAAAACTGAAAAGACCTTAATTTGGTTTAGTTTAGTTCACTTCCATTAAACTAAAACAAACTAAGGCCACTTTAAATTTAATTAATAGCAGCCACCAAACAGGGATTTAAAGTGGATTAACTAATCCATTTGAAATTCACTCTTTTAGTTAATTTGGATTAATTTTCCTAGGTATGCCCCTGTAGACCAGCCCTTAACACTTGGATACTCTAGTACTGTCTGTGTTTTAGCTATTCCCTCTCCACCCCTCCGGGTTACATAACAATTCCCAGTGCTGCCATCCTCTGCTCATACTTTTAGGGTTGGGCAGGCTTTGCAGGTGCTGCCAACAGCTTAGTATGGGCCCAACAATATTATTGAAGTTGGTTGTAGGCAACTTGAAAAATAACATGTCATATGATGAATGCTATTTTCCAGTCACTACAGTGAAAAAACAACAGAATCAAGCCTACTGTTCCTGCTCTTCCCTCCTTATTAGTGCACACAGCACTTAGGAACAAATGTTATGGGTTTGGCTGGTTAACATTTTTATAGTACCTCTGAGAACTACAGACTTGTGAACTCAACCTACATTGGCAGTTGTCATTTAAATACAATGTTAGAGCCTGTTATGACACAGAAGGTGGGCTGCCTGTAATGTCCACAATCAAGAAAACTCCAATTATGGCAGCAAGCCTATTGGACACATCCAATTTGTATTTTTTTTTCTTTTAGCCCAACGGGCATTCAAACGATCAGACTAACACCAGTTTAGTCCAGACATACTATCAATTTACATGGCTTAACTGACAAGTCATGCTTGTCACTAGTTACTGTTCTCAATGAAACTGTTCCCACAGTATCCCCATGAGATACAAATTCAAATAGGTATTAGAACAAGAGACACACACATTTCCAGCTGTACATTCTATTCAACCTCCCCACTATCCTGCATAGAACAGTTTAAACCAGTGGTGGGCAACCTGCGGCCCGCAAACCGCATGCAGCCCATCAGGGTAATCTACTGGCGGGCCACCAGACAGTTTGTTTACATTTGCCCGGCTGCCCAAAAACTCCCAGTGGCCGCGGTTCACTGTTCCCGACCAATTGGAGCTGCAGAAAGCAGCGGCCAGCACATCCCTACGGCCCGCACTGCTTCCTGCAGCTCCTGTTGGCCCGGAACGGTGAACTGCGGCCACTGGGAGCTGTGGGCGGCCGGGCAAATGTAAACAAACTGTCTGGCAGCCCGCCAGCGGATTGCCCTGACGGGCCGTGTGCGCCCCAATAGCCACAGGTTGCCCACCACTGGTTTAAACACACTTACAGTGTGATGCTAAATTTGCTAGATTATCATTGCATGATGACACCACAGTACTATTACCATTGTGATTGGTGGGGCTTATTCTTTACTACTTAGCATATTTGCACATGCTAACTTGATTCAAAATGTAATCATTCAGACCTCATTTTACACCCCCTTTCCACAGGTGTAAATGACAGGTTCCAGGCAGTGAAGAATCAGATTTTTAATTATAGGAAAATACTTGATAAGGACTTTTCTACTCAGTTTTATTTCCCAGATAACTAAAATCTCAAAACCAAAAGTAAGAACAACAGCAGCGTTCATGTGGGGAAGTGTCCATTATGATATTTAACAGAATAATTTACTACCTGAATTGACTGCATCCATCAACTAAATTTAATGACATCAGATGCTCAGCAGATGGTAGACAACAGACAGTAACTCTTTGTTGAATATGTTTCTGGAATATACAATTTGCCCTGATAAACTGGTCCATCAAACCCAACATTCTGCCTCTGGAACAGGACAATACCTAATTCTCCAGAGAAAGACACACCTCCCCCTTAACACACTTGGTCAATTGTTCAATGCTGTACATCTGGGAAGAAAAGAAAAAAAGAAAAAAAAAGCTCATCCTTGTGAGAGGAATTTGTTATCGCACCAGAAGACAGCTTGAACGTAACCAAATAAATTATATTTCATATTAACAGCTTGATCTTTAATGAGAAATGAGAATGCTCAGGTGGACACTAGGTGAGAGAAGTATCAGAGGGGTAGCCATGTTAGTCTGGATCTGTAAAAGCAGCAAAGAATCCTGTGGCACCTTATAGACTAACAGAGGTTTTGCAGCATGAGCTTTCGTGGGTGAATACCCACTTCTTCGGTGAGAGAAGTGTGTATAGGCTATGCAATAAAATGGTATGTGCCATGATGCAAGTTGCCCCCATCATGGAAAAGCTGAGGTGGTTGTGTCATGTGACACTATGTCTGGCCAACATATCCTGCGTGAGTACAGTATCTAGTAGTTACGGGGCAGAGACCATAAGGAAGATTCCCCAAAAAGGTGTTTTGAGATGCAGAAGGAAGACATGAAGAGGGTCGGTGTCAATTCGGAAGGTGCACTTGACAGGAACGCTTGGAGATGAAGAAAAAGAGCTGTCAGCCCTGACTAATGGAACAAGGCGAAGGGAAAGAAGGCTAATGCAAAAAAGAAGATTAAGGTTTCTGATCCTGCATCCCCAATCTTATTGATTTCACTGGAAGTTCTCCACCTGGAAGGTTTTCAGGATTGAACTCCAAACTAGAACACAATGTATTAGATTGCATTTAGAGCACAAATAAAAACAAACAACAAAACATGTTTATAGTATGATATTGGCAAACCAGGTGCCAGTTCTTGCCACGGCTTTAAGCCTCAGCTGAGAATTGACAAATTCATTGCTGGAAACCAGTATGTTTCACCTGTGTGTTAGTATGGTTAAGATGGGCATTGAACTTGTAATAATGTGTTTAGTGTTTAGGCTTTATGAAATGCTTGTAAGTTGCTTCATGTATTAATCTCACTTACAATATCTTTATCACATGCTATGAGATAATATTTAACTTTCTGCTTTATAACTGTAAAACATGTTTGCTCTGAAACTGTGAACCCAGTCAGGAGGGATCATTTCCTGCCCATCAAGAAGCACTATCAAAACTAAATGGGCCACTGTGGAACATCAGAATACAAAGACTTTGTTAACTGTCCCTTCACCACCAAGAGGTCACCTGCAAAAGGGTTCGTCCCATCACCTTGAATTCTGGAGGAAGGAAATAAAAATAGCTCACAGGAAAAAATTTTCATCTCTTTTGCTGTTTGGACTCTCAGAGGGCCGGGGCTACGAAATGGGAGCAGAGATCGCCCGGGTCAACCTCAGTTAGCCCTAAAAGACATTCAGTACTGACAGATTGCTTCAACTCTGTCACCTTGTCAAATCATAGACATGTAACTCATCTGTGCATATATATCTGCCTGCTTCCACCTTGTAATAACTTTCTCATTTCTTTTTCCTAGTTAATACGTCTTTAGTTAGTTTATTATGTGTTGTCTTAGGGGAGAGATCTAAGGTACAGATTGACCTGGATAAGTGGCTGGTCTCTTGGGACTGGAAGCAACCTAAATATGTTAAGTCCAGCTTGCATGGGTGGCAAGATACACTGGAATGTCCAAGGGGACTGTCTGTGACTCCGTGGTAAGCCTGCTATAATGCTTTAGGAGTTCACACTTGCTACCCAGTTGGTGAAATCTAACTGTAGAACATACAACCAGTTTGGGGTCTCTGGCCTGCTTCTTGACAGTCAGCCCTGAGGTTGGCACTCAGAGTCATGAGCCACTCCAGAGAGTGTGACATAAGGCATCACTCATGGAATCATCTATTTTAAAGCCAGAAAGGATCTTGTGACCATCTAATCAGACCTTGTGCATAAAACAAATAATTGGACTTCCCTAAATTCATTCCTACTTCAAGTCCAATAGCTATGGTTGACGTACAGCATATCTTTTTAAGCAAA
Organism: Platysternon megacephalum; assembly: GCA_003942145.1. Classification (NCBI taxonomy): domain Eukaryota; kingdom Metazoa; phylum Chordata; order Testudines; family Platysternidae; genus Platysternon; species Platysternon megacephalum. The sequence continues at coordinate 1,472,672 of QXTE01000197.1, read as the reverse complement.
AAATCCAATCTTGATTTAAAAATTAACATGGATGGAGAATACACCACAACCCTTGGTAAATTGTTCTAAGGGTTAATTACCATCACTGTTAAAAAAGTGCACCTTATTTCTAGTCTGATTAGGTCTAGGTTCAACTTCCAAGCATTGTATTTTGTTATACTTTTGTCTACTATATTGAAGAGCCCTCTATCATCAAGTTTCTGTTCCTCATGAAACTACTTACAGATGGAGCTCAAATCAGCCCTTAACCTTCTCTTTGATAAACTAAATAGATTAAGTCCCAGATGCACAAAAGGAGTTAGGTGCCTAAATCCCAGTTTCAGGACCACTGCAATTCACAAAACTCCTGGTGAACCATGTAGGCACCTAAACTCATTTGGTGACTAAGTCTTTGCAGTAAAAGTTCCCTAGATGCCTATGTTTCTGAGCATTCACATTGCTGCCACCCTCTAGGCATCTGGATGCCTAATTCCTGTCTAATCCCCACAGTGATTCACAAACCAGGGGAAGATAGATGTAGGGCCTGGTCAGGTGGGTGTGCTCAGAGGATGCCTATTGGATTGAGTACTACAGGTGAGTTCACACAAAACAGCAGGGGAGAGGGATAGGAGGAAGACCTCCCTCATAACTTTAAGCTCAGTAAAATGAACAGGAGTACTTGTGGCACCTTAGAGACTAACAAATTAGGAAACTCACCTGGGATATGCTCTAACCATTGGATTATAGGATATTCTGATGTGGGGGCCCATTGGAGTAGGGGGACTGGATCCTGGGTCTCCTACATACTCTCACCATCAGAATATAGAAATCTCTTTCCCGTTCTCTGTGGCCCAAGTGATTTATTCACAGTGGAACAGTCATTGGAGAGAGAGAGAGAGAGAGACAGACACTCTGTAGTCCACTGGTTAGCTCCCACCACCCAGGTGTGTTCAAGCATTCTTTCATTTTTTATCCAGAATGCAACAGATTCAACAGGAGAACTGAGGGAGCCCACATCAGAATATTCCATAGCTCAGCGGTCAGGAGGATCACCAGAGAGATAACAAATCCTGTCTCCCCTTCAAGTGGTTGGGGGACTTGAACTGGGATCTTCTACATTCCAGGGAAGTAACTTAACTGCTAGGCTAAAAAGTAACAAAGGAGCTCCTTTTTCTTCTTCCCCATGCCCCCAGCTTCTTGTTAAATTGGTGGTCGTAACTCTAGGAGATGGTTCATAACTGAAAATCACTAGGAGATAAACACCTCCCTGCAGCCTGGATTTAGGGACCTATCTCCATGAGAGGGGTGGGATTTAGCACACACCCTTCTGGTCAGCATCTCCCATAGCTTATTTTAGGGGCAGTGGCGCTGGAACACTTTTAATAGTGGGGGTGCTGAAAGCAGTTTTTACTTTTTACCTCATGCCCCCCCTTATCCCGACCGCACCTCTCCTTATCCCCCAGAGCTGGGGCCAGGAGAATGGCCGTGTCTCTGGAAGGGGAGAACCCAGAGGGGTAAGGGGGCTGAGGCTGGATCCACAGCTGGGAGGGGCACAGGGCCAGGAACGGGGGAGTGGGCACAGGGCTAGCGACTGAGACCCCAGGAGTGGGGCCAGTGGCTGGGGCACGGGGCCGGTGGCTGGTATTCGAGCCCCTGGCATGGGGCCAGGGAGCAGAGCCCGGGGCGCAGGGCCAGGAGCTGGGTACCAGGTGCAGAGCCCCAGACACAAGGCCAGTGGCCGGGACCCCACATAAAATCTGGGGGTGCTGCAGCACTCCCACACTACTAGTTCCCATGCCTATGTTTAGGGGGCTCCCTGCCTAGCATAACCATTTTGTGAACCTATATCTCCCCATTCATTGTACAGGGACCCAAGGCACCTAAACTCAGATTTTGTGAATTACAGTGATTTTCTGGGTCACTAAAACTTAGGCACTGTTTAATCATACTCATGGATATTTTCTGAATCCTCCCCCAATTTTTCCAACCTTCTACTTGAATTATGAAGAGAACTGACAGAGTATTCCAGCAGTGGTTACACCAGTACCTAATTTAGAGATAATATAAACTTGTATCCTACTACTCAACATTCCCCTATTTATACACATTAGTACTTTTAGCCACAGCGTTGCACTGAAAGCTCATGCTCAGCTGATTATCCACCATGACCCCCCATGTCATTTTCCAGACTCATGACTTTCCAGAATAGATTCCCACACCATATAAGTATGGCTCGCACTGTATGTTACTAGATGTATGAATTTACATTTGACCATGTTGAAACATATTTTTTGCTTATACCCTGCTTACCAAGCAATCTAGATTGCTCTGTATCAATAACCTGTCCTCTTCATTATTTACAATACTCTCAATCTTTGTGTCATCTGCAAACTTAATCAGTAATGATTATACGTTTTCTTCCAGGTCATTGATAAAAATATTAAATAAGGTAGGGCCAAAGACCAACCCCTGCACAATCCCTCTCGTGAAGTGCAGAAGCCCTCTGGGGTGGTTTTCTTTTCAGTTTGAAAGTTCAACTCACACTTTATTTGTGTAATCAAATAAGAATCTATTTGATGCAGTTTTGTCATGCTACTCATATTAAATTCTGGGAATCCTTTTATATAGTCAGCTAAATCAATAATAGAAATTAAATAACTGTGGTATCACATAATTTCTTTTTTCCTTTAATACTTTAAGGACATGCCAGTAATGCACTAATGTTTCAAACAGCTCAGAGACATCATCCGGAATGGTCAATTCACAGGATGTTAAGCCCTGCGGGATTCTGAGCAAAAATATTATCATTAAATAAATCTTTATAGTCATTAATTAAACAAAAAAGTATGTTTCTAAGTTCTCTATACGTTTTCCACTAATATGACATCATATATGATGTGCAGTTACAGAACAAAACACATGTGGATTGCAAACATGACCTACATTCTCCAAAGATAAAGTTGCTATTTTTCAGATTACTTTGACATCCTATTTTGTTTCCCCTTAGTTGTGATAAAAGCATGAGCTTGTGTCACATTTTCCACTTGCCTTTTTTGTGTTTGTTTTATTCTGTATAGTATATTAGAAAGGAAGCTCCTTTTGGTGTTCCATTTTACAGTGTTTACTCTAGACTCCATGTTATCATTGCTGACAGCTGAAAAACCAACAGAGTTGTTGGGAAGTTGCTGAATCTGATTCTGTGTTTGTGGCTTTTTTTTTTTTCCTCTTCCCAGACTGACTACATATTGTTTTCTTCCCTTGTAATGAATACATCACAACATATCCTGCCAGCACTATATTTTGACAGTGGAATCACAAGAAAAAGTCTTGCTTTTCTCCCTTAATTTAAAATGAAATCCATTTTATTATGGCCACAATAAGGAGTGTGGTTAAACAAGCTGACGAGGGGAACACATTTCTTAAACATTTTCAATTGCATACAGTATTCTTCACTCCCTGCTTTAAACTGTGTGATTTTGATGCCCATTGCTAAACAGCAGCCACATTCTACCCCAGAGGTGGCTGCATTTCAACAGCATGTGAAGTATCTCTATGAATAATACATACCTCAGTTAATTAAGTTCATAAAGCATTTGAAATGTGCTATAAAATGTAAGTCATTATTAATAAATAGGATGCTCAGCAACATTTTCAATGAGCTATGCAGATAACTTAGGCAAATGGAAGCAGTACTCCATACAATTCTAGGGGCAAATAAAATAAAAATTCTATTTCAGCAAAGTGTCTGTAAAAACATTTGAAAACAGAATTCTAAAGTGAAAAATTGATTCACAGATCAGAAGTCAATGATAAACATACTTATAACTGTCCATACAGCTACCTATGCAGATTTTTCCTATATAGAGGACTTAACTCCCCAAGTTTGAACTTGCACAGTTTCTACCAGATTTCCCTCCTTAGGGGTATAAGTGGTGTCCCCGTATGAATCTAGCAGTATATTTAAACCACAAAACATAAAGAATGATAAATTAAACTCATAGCTCCATCAAGATTCCTAAGAGCTCTGCTTAATGATAGGGAGACCCATGTGGAGGTCTTGTGCCTCTGACCATCCTCCTGTCCTACCCAAGATCTGTAAGACAGTGTGACCCATGAGTTCCCATGACAGGGAATGAGAAAGATCGTGCTGATACTATGTGTTTCCAGGATGATGATGTCCTGTATGGACTTCTGTGGGGTCTGGAAAAATGGAAAACTATACTACAGAGGTGGCACTCACTTTCTTTCACCCTTCTCACTCCCATTCACAAAACTAAACAGGACAAACTGCCCCTCTGTTTTAATGCACTCTTATAAATCACCTGGCAAGGCAATGTCATCATTATTTACCACTCGCTGCCATCATCAATGACTGTGTCAGTTCAAGGTTTGACAACTGCAGTGTCCTTTATATGGCATACACCTAAAATTGGAAACAATCTGGTTTAGAAGGTAGCAGTCCGCTTGTTAAGCTGTGAGTCATTTTGTAAGCATGAAACACCTGCTCTCCAGATTCTGCATTGGCTGCCTCAAGTTTTCCAGGTGGAGTTTAAGTGTTGTTTTTGACCTATAAATCCCTAAATGCCTTGAGACTTGCCTACCTGAGAGACTGACTCTCCCCATGTGTTGAGATCATCGGAAGCGCTTAAACCAAAGCTCCCTTGGCATAAAATGAGAGGGAGCTGCTGGTAGGCAGTACTGTGTGAGGGCTCCTTGACTTTACAACTCACTTCCCAGCCCAACCAAAGTGACTCAAATGTGTTGACTTTTAGAGAATACTAGAAAACCCATCTATGTAGGCATGTACGGAGGGGTACATGTGTATGGTACAAACAACAGATGAAACATTCCTCTAAATTACCAGAACTCAGTTTTGTAAAACATAGGTTACAGTTAAGTTTAGAACACCATTCCCCACATCTTCCCACATTTTTTTTTCTAATTAAAAACAAACAAACAAAGCTATCTCCATTACAGGTTACTAGAAAAGACTTACACAGCCCTCTAGTGTTGCAAAACCTCAGACCCCAAATATAAATAGACATAAGCAATACTAATCTCTGCCCCTCACCCACGCCTTTGCTAGAGAACCACTACTGACAATACTACTGCTGGGCATAGAGATTATTCAAATAACTTTGGCAGACAGATCTGCACTGCTCATTCTCAAAACACAAGGGAGACAGTACCAAGAACACGACAGCTTAGAAACTGCCTTTGTTATTAATAACTACAATATTTAAAAAAAAAAAACCCTCAGATTAATCAATTTTCTCCAAGAAAAAAAAAAAAAATCAGAGATGACTTTAATTTGCTGTGTACTTGTTTAAACAGCTGACTGGAGAGTTTATTATGCCTGATTGCAGGCCTTCAGCAACAGTGACAGCTTCTTCCTCATTTCCCCCCCTTCTTTCTCAGCAAGTTTCCATTGACAAAGCCTGCGGCTATACTCTCAAAAAATCATATAAAACCTGACACTGCCAAAATTTGAACCGCAAAAAAGGTGTTCTAAGGTGTTGCCTTTCAAATCTAATTTTAACAGACAACTGTGTTCTGAGAGCATATACCATGATGATAATGTGAGGCACACAGGCTACCCATGGACTGCAGATGGAGCTGTTGACAAAACAGTTCTAGTCACTTGAGAAAAGCCTGGGCTGGGGACTGAGCATTGTAGAATCTCTCCCCTCTTTTAAAGGGGCATTGTCCTAAATTCTTTTCAACTGCATTCTCAGAATGACAGCATCCAATGACACAAAAGTAAGACATGCTTATACACACTAATTAGTGAATGAAGATTAAAATCAGAGATTATCTAAAAAGGAAATAGAAACACACAACAGTTCTACAACACATTAACCCTCTACTGACTAATATAGGAGGTTCTATAAGGAGGCATCCAGCTCCTACTGCTTGTCTGTTAACTGCAGGCATGCGTACAAATGACATAATGAAGTATATCATCATAAAACCTGAAATTTTACAACACTTTGGTTAGCAGAGGTATAACAGGATCCAACTTCACTGTGCTCTTGTGTACTTTGCCACTTTCCACAGCTGTAGACCTATCACTATGCCAGCTGATTGCTGAAGCACAATTTACACTTGAAATTTCTAATAACTATTGCCTGGGGAATGAAGAGAAGCCCAGCTGTTATATTTACTAGCAAAGGACGTTAATTCAACCTTCCTTTGGACAATTCAAATTAAGGTTTCAGATCACAATTATACAAGTCAAGAGTGATGGCATAAACACCATCAGGTGATGCATGATACAGAAAGAGAAAGCTACCTGGTAATTAAAGTTGCGAGCATGACATTATATTGCCACAACTTCAGTATTCCTCATGCTCCATTTTGAACAAATGAGTGAAGAAAAATAAAGATTACTGCAACATTAAGGATTGAATTGAAATGTACAAGTCGAGATATTAAGTTAAGGTTACTTTGTAATTAACTACCCCATATTGCAACTTCTGCTCTCAGTTAAAGAAGAAATTTGGTTTTTTTAAGTACTTAGGCCATTAAAAGCATACTTACATCTACACAGCAAGCCAAATAGTGAGATCACTGGGGCTGTGTGGTGTGTAAGTCAGAACAGCATCAGCTTTTATAGTTATTAATTTTTATAGTTAAAGGCATGTTAGACACTTAGCAAATACAATGGAAAAATCACAATCCCAGCCCCAAAGAGCTTACACCATATGTTGTAGACATGACACAATGAGTGGGAATGATGAAGGATGGTGGGAATGGGGTGTGAAAGATGAGCTTTATGACGTTATAGGTGGATTATTGTGACTACAGAGTACTCAATTTTATTTCCTAATTTCTGTGCATTTACATTTGTATCCCCAATATTGCAATAATGTAACTTTGTCTTTTTTTTTGTCGGGGAAGAAGAGAAACTGCTCCCTGCATGCATTGTTAGCATTTAAATGGCCAATATTTAAAACTGAGGTCAGATTTAATCTCTTTGTGTCTCAGTTTCCCATTGTAAAATGTGGATTCCATCTCCTTAAAATCTACTGGTGAGACTTAATTCTTACATGTTTGTAAGTACTTTGAGGGCCTCCCATGGACAAGGCGAACACATTATAAGACCCTAAGAACAATGTTGTTGTTATTTTTACTGGGTACGATTTTCAAAAGTTTAGTGATTTTGGGTGTACAGCTTGAGACACCTTAAAGGAGCCTTCCTAATATGCTAACCAACTATCTTCTGGGTCTTTTTAAGGCAACGCCAAATGAGTATCCAAAAACCAGGAACCTAAATTCACTAGTAACTCTTGAAAATCTTGGCCATTATTTATGCACAGGTTTATGATGACAGTTAAAGGCATGGGGTGGTCCACTCCTTGGAAGGCTTAACTCTGTATGATGCTGTATACACTTTATAAATAACAATAGTAATCTAAATAATTAAAAATAAGTTAATCATTGTTCATAATAATGCTTTATTCTTCTGGAAGTTCCTTCCAGCTGAGAATTGATTTGAATGCATACTGGTTTACAACAGCAGAGGATTAAGCCTCACTGCCATGTCTTTACCTGTGCTCAGGGACATTAAGTTAATTGGCCACTATTATACAGGATTGTACCTGCAGAGTTGTACACAGAGTTGTACCTGCAGAGCTTTGGGAGTGAGCAAGGGTAGAGTAAGAAATTAGGTCAAAGATAAGTAAAGGCCAGGTAAAAAGATTTTAGCTGTAGAGACAAAGGGAAAGGACTGATTAAAAAAAAAAAAGCTATATAGGAAAATCTACATGATTTGGTGACACTTGATATTGAGTACAAAAAGGAGTGGAAGAGAACTCAATAGCTATTTTGGAAAGGCTGGCATCAGGAACGGGGGTGCTGAGAGCCACTGAACAAAACTGTAAACCCTGTATATGATGGAAACTACTTCAAGTCAGGGGGTGCTTCAGCACCTACAGCACCCCTAATTCCAACACCTATGATCTGGAGAGTTGAGAGTAAAAAGACCAGAGCAGAGATTACTATAATCAACAAAAGAGCTGACCTAAGTACACCTCTACCCCGATATAACGCTGTCCTCAGGAGCCAAAAAAGCTTATAGGTGAAACCGCGTTATATCGAACTTGCTTTGATCCGCCGGAGTGCACAGCCCCCCCCCCGGGAGCACTGCTTTACCGCGTTATATCCGAATTTGTGTTATATCGGGTCGCGGTGTATATGCAACGTTTTGAATATAGGTGGAGAGGAATGTTTATTGTATAAAGAATTGCTGTGATTGCTAGATTCTGAGCTAAATTCTTGCAAGCTTACATTGACTAGTACAGTAGAACAAAGGGAGTTTGTTCGTAACTCTGAACAAAATGTGATCATTGTTCTTTCTAAAGTTTACAACTGAATATTGACTTAATATAGCTTTGAAACTTTACTATGTAGAAGAAAAATGCTGCTTTTAACCAACTTAATTTAAATGAAACAAGCACTGAAACAGTTTTATTACCTTGCCAATTTTATTAAACTTTCCTTTTTGTGTGTGTGGGAGGGGAAAGGGGGGCGGTCTTTGCTGCTGCCTGATTGTATACTTCTGGTTCCAAATGAGGTGTGTGGTTGACCAGTCAGTTCGTAATTCTGGTGTTCATAACTCTGAGGTTCTACTGTATCTAATTTCAATACGACTTTAATTGTGGACTAAGAGTTCATTCCAAGTGAGAGGGAATGGCTGAATCAGCTCCATATGGAAAAAAACTATAGTCTCCTTCTCTTATTTTAATGGGCCAAATACAAAACAGAGACAAAGATGAAATCCTGAGCCCAATGAAATCAATAGCAAAACTCCCACATATGAATATACTGGGTGAAAATCTGGCTACACTGAAATCAATAAGTGTTTTGCTATTGGTCCCAGTGGAGCCAAGATTTCACCCTGTCTCTTTGTTTTGTATTATCCCATTAAAATGAAAGAACATGCAGTCTGTCTGAAAAATGTTATCAGAATTGTAAGAGCACAATTTGTAGTCAGAGATCTAATCCAGGTGACGTCCTGTAGGCTTTGTGGATATTCACAGACTAAAATTGAAAGATTGAAAAAGAAAGAGAAACGATCAGCAAATTTTCTAAGTTAATGAGCTTTGGACCTACATTCACTAGATTCAACTGTTCAAGATTTCAGGAATATAGTTTTCTGATAATTATACTACATTCATTCCAAGTCAGAGAACTGAGAAACAGATCTGTGCCTACTATCTTCACATATTCAGACATGCATGCTCCCTTTCCATTAGATTCTGAATGTATCAACTTGAACAAAGTATTTGCTGTATTCACGAAATCACAGAAATTAGAGATGGAGACCTACTGTTTAATAATGCACAACACTAAAAAGCAACCTAGGACAATAATTGAGTAAGTCTAAAATGAAGCTTCAGGGGGAATTTAGATACGCAGAACTCAAAGTAAGCTTGCAGCAAGGAAGCCAAAGTTAACTCATAGGCTAGTGAAAAGAACCATGGTATCTGTAGTGACCTCAAATAATCAGAGCCTCAGGTTTGTATCTCACTCAAAAAAGTCAACATCCTTAGAACAGTCTGCAGCATTTGGTTAGTAGTGACTCAGTGGGAAACCCACAGAGCTTATCAGGAAAATATTTCTTCTTCCATGACAAAAGAAATAACGAAAATAAAACTTTTGTTTTTGTTTTTTGACAACGAAAAATAGAAAACATTTAGTTTGGGGGTTTTCAGGGGAGTATTTTGGGGGGAGGAATCCACAAGAACTTTTATTTTCAAAAATTTCCATTTGGTTAACAAAATCCTGTCAAAAAATTTGTAAAGGAAAATGTCCATCTTACTCTAGAATCAGGACATCCACTCGATCACTGAAACAACTTACAGTAGAACCTCAGAGTTATGAATACCTCAGGAAAGGAGGTTGTTCATAACTCAGAAATGTTCGTAACTCTGAACAAAACATTATGGTTGTTCTTTCAAAAGTTTACAGCTTAACATTGACTTAATACAGGTTTAAAACTTTACTGTCCAGAAGAAAAATGTTTGCTTTTCCTTTTTTTTTTTTTTTAGTAGTTTACGTTTAACACAGTACTGTATTGTATTTTCTTTCCCCCCCCCGTCTCTGCCGCTGCCCGATTGCGCACTTCCAGTTCCAAACGAGGTGTGACTGGTCAGTTCATAACTCTGGTACATCCTGATGTGACAAGAGCAGTCCAAGGAGATGTGATCACGTGACAACCATAATACACAGTAACACATCAGCCTTTTTATATATCAAGTGAACTGATCCTGTTTTTCTGGCTAATCAAGATGGTTGCCCTCTGCATTTAATTTTCCTTTTTTTTTTAAATGCAATGATAACAAAACCCCAGTTATTGTTTCTTCCTGAAAAGATGTTTGATGTTAATTACAAGTTAGAAAATAAAAGATAAATCTATGCCTTCTGTTTATTCACATATATTCAGAACACAAGGCTTGATTTCTTTACTGCCTTGCACTTTGTGTAGTCATTTACACCTACACAAATTGAGTGCAAATTGGATGTAAAATGCTACTATTCTCATCTGGAAATATATTACATCTATTTTGCACTTATTGGCACAAGTGTAAATGACTACAAAAGGTGCAAGATAGTGCAGGATCAGGGCCACAGTATGTGGAAAGATTGCATGAATTAATCTGAATAAAGTGTTTGCTGTGTTCATAGAATCTCAGAAGCCAGAATGGAAGAGACCTATTAAGTTTTCTTCCATCTCTGCCTTCCTATAGATTCAGGATTTCCCTATAGTAGATTCTCCAGTTCTTTGTCTAGTCCACTTTAAATGATTCAAGCAATGAGACTGCCACTACTTCCCTTGGCAGAGTATTCTACAGTTTAATAGATCTTGCCATGAAGAAATTTGTCTTTCTATTTTCACTGCATATTCAGGCTGTTTATATTGTTATCCTATCAGCCTAGATATTTCCCTTGGACCACCCTGAAGTCAATGAGCAGCCTCACACTGACTTCAGTGGTATTGGGATCAGGCACTTACTGTTGACTCTTTCTTTCTTATGAAGGAACTTACACTAAATACTTCAACACAAGTGTAGGATCAGCCTGGCCTTACTATTTGTCTAGTCTGATGTGTGATTCTGTGTTTGTCTAGTCAACTGGAAGTTGCTAAAAATGCTGTTTATAAATAAATCTTTAACCAGCCCAAAAGAAAAATCACTCTACTACTGTTTAATACCAAAACAATTCACAAGTCAAATCACTAAACACATCTGCTGATAAGTGTGCCCGTGATATTGGAACTACATCACAATTTGCAATTAGAACCATTCAACCTTGTCTATGAAAGAGGGGAAAAAATCTGACCTGAATTTTAAACAAAATTCAATGATGACAGACTACAGGCTCACACCAATTTTATTTTCATGTTACATCTATCTATCATTCCCGTATTTACTGGTGCAACAAGAGCGGGCATTAAAAATGGGGGATGACAACACCCATAACTGTCCTAACCTTATCAATTTTAAGCTCTTGTAAGCTGTGTAAAACAGTGCCTCATCTCCTCCAATGCAATGGCTGTTTTATACAGTTTGACTATGTGATGAAAGAAGCTAGTTGACATGCACTTACCGTATCAGGCCCCGGCACCTCCACTGCAGACACTAATCAAAGTGCTCCTTCAGAGGGGTGAAAGAATCGCCATTTGTAATGCAATAATTAGGCTGGGTAGAAGGGCCTGAAAAGTAAATCAATCTAGTCTGCTCTCCAAATCTGACACCATTCTCTTGGCAGATTGTTAACATAATGAGACAGAAGCCTACAAAAGGTCCCATAAAAGACCTATGTCTTTTTTCCCTCTTCTTCCCTTACTCTTGCAATGCTACTTACAACGTAATTACAGACAATCCTACATCGGGATAAAAGCAGCAACTTCTAAGAAGCTCATCAAAAATAATTTGGCAGAACAGACGGGCTATATAGCACAGCAGCAGGCTAACACTCTTTGTCCTATTCAATAGAGGTTATTTTAACCTATTCCCTCCCAGAACTACCATGATAATTTCTTACAAGGAACAATGATGAAGAGTTCCAAAAATAGGACAAGGAAGATAATTCATATAGTAGCTTAAAAATCCTGGATCTTATTCTCCACTTACTTAAACTTGGATAAATCAAGAGTAACTCCAGTGAAGTCAAAAGTATTACATGGGCGTAAAAAAATTGTGAATGTAGAGAATCAGGCTCAATGTGATTATTATGAATTTTAACAAGGAATAGATCAGCCATTTGTGAAGATAAGGTTTTTGAACAGACTTGTTTTCTTTGTACAATCATTATAATGGAAAGAGCATAGCCCGATTAGCTGGCCCAGTCTAGCAATTTAATTTCATTAAGTATGACAGCTACACTATTTAAAACTAAGGCTATGTCTACACAACCACTTATGTCGGCAAAACTTATGTCACGCAGGGGTGTGAATATTCCATCCCCTCAAATGACATAAATTACACTGACATAAGCACTAGCGTGCACAGCGCTATGTCAGTGGGAGAACTTCTCCTGCCAACATAATTTATGCCACTCACGGGAGTGGGGTTTTTATGCTGATGGGAGGGCTCTCTCCCGTTGCCATAGACCAACACTGCACCGTTGCAGATGTAGACATGGCCTATGCAATACTTATTAATTGTACTACCATAGCACCTAAGATCTCTAGATATGGACCAGGATCCCACTGTGCTAGGTGCTGTACAATCACACTTTAAAAAACCACCTGCAAAAAAACCCAAACAAACCCATCCCTTATATATATGCTAAGCAGTCCTTTATTGCATATATCAGTAAACATATATTGTCTGAGTACTGCAACATAATGAATACGCTAATCTTTCTTCTACTTCAATCGCATAAATATTAGTTATTGTATATCATTTAGCATCACTCTAATTAGCCACTTCCAGCTACATAAACAAGATGTAATCACTGTCTTATGTCACTTACAGGGTAAACTTTGTATAGTTATGGCTTGATAGACTCATAGTATATTCACCTAACTGGCTTCCAAAAATAATGTTGTATATACAACGAATACACAATACGTGATTGAAGGCTGTAATTCAATTTCAGGATTCTGCCCTTGTTCAAGAACTGTTTGAGATGTATTCTTGTTCTTTGACTTTAGCAGAACTCCATGATTAAAGGAATAATATTACATTCATTCAAACCATCTGCCTTATTCTGGATGTACTTCCACAATGCATTTTCTCAGTTTTCCTTTGTTTTTTGCCTCTGGTCATGTGAGCAGTATGACTAACTTCTTTCAATACTCATTGTGGCCAATGTCAGGGATTAAATTAGGTAAGAAATCAAGAAACTCATTGATAATTACGGTCACTGGCTCTTTTGAGCAAGATGCTGATATTCAATATACAACTATATTCTATCATGTGATACTAGGTGGATTAAGGGTTCCAGACCTTTGTTAAGAGTTTCACAAAGACAAAGATTTTGAGGACTTCTGGGAAGTTTTGTAGCTCCTTTTTGCAGCACAGGAAGCACAGTGCTTACCATTAACAATGGTGATCTCTGCTTGCAAAGAATCTGCAATGTTGGAGCCTAATAGTTTAAAATAATATCTTATCCTGATTTTATTTCAAATTATATATTTCACCTACCACTTCATGGTAACGGACATCTATTTAACAGCACACTGAAGCTGGACACATCAGTAGTTAAGGTCAAATTAGGCTGAATATTCCCTCCAATCTGAAACTTCTGGGTAAACTTTGGTAATCAAAGGAGTTTGGCCAAGAAACCAAAGTCAGCATGATCTTTAATGAACTCAAGTGGTTAGAACAATAATTATATCTCATGAAAAGTTGACACTACCAGCAGCAAAATGTCCCTGCTTCAACAGCGTTATGGAGTGAACACTCATTCAATATTGACTCATCTAGAAGGGCACCACCTATTGAATCACTTATATATTACCTAAATTAGATTATCAGAGCACACACCCAACTGCTTTACTTACACAACTTAATGGATTTGAGAGGATGTGATAAGTGTCCTGCCTGACAGAATCATATGACAATATACTGTAGCAAGTTGGCCATTGTAAATTGGTTGCTTTGGTATTTCTTGGCTTGTCAAGATGGATACCATACTAAGTTGTTTTTATTGTAATTCCCTTTTGCAAAGAATATTTGCCTTCACATATTTGAGAAGCCAAGCTATCAAGTAATGTTACATAGCTTTTTATATTATGATTTTAAATAGTTTATTATGCATTTTTTTAATTTAAAATGATTTGTTCAAAGCTTCTCTCATGAAAAGAGCATATTCGTTCACTCAGGGTACCTCATCCACCTATCAGAAATGGATCCTGACTGGTTCATTCATAAAGACATATTTATGAACACAATGTATGATTTTGCATAAAAGAAGAGATTAAATAATTCTCTCCATTTTGTTAAGTGTAACGCCCTCTATTACAGAACATACCAGCACTGTAGTTAAGGCAGAACCTGATTCTTACACAGTATGTGACAAGCAGTATTGTTGCCTTGGGCAAAACTGATAAGGGTCAAGAAGACTAGGCATTTCTTAATGTTGTTTTCTTTGTGTAAGTTACCAGACACACACTGATGATTCATGATTTACTGCACAACTCAAATAAATGCAGGAAGAAATGACCACCAAAAACAATATTTTGGCTTTTGGAAGAAATCTAAGGTGAATAATCATTGAAAATGGTATTTCCAGTTCATTTTTTACAGAAAGAAGTGAAAATGATTGCAATGGAACCAGCAATGACATCAAAAGGACAAAAAATGGGGAAGAGGGGCTTTACAACAGAAGAGCATGTGTCTCCCCTTTGGATATCTGGCAGATAAGAATCATAGCATACAAAGGGAAATCCATATCTTTTGTTAGAAACTTCTGAAATAGTAAATAAGGCAAAATTCTCTGTCTGGACCACACTGCAAAACTCCCACCTGCAGTGCAGATCTCTATTGCATTTTCTATGCACCTCAATGCACAGTCTCAGAGTAGTTTATGCAATAAAGATCTGCATCAACAATCAGTGCTCACTGCTTTGACAACACAGCCGGGAAAAGATACTCAGAAATTGCTATTAGTAGTGAACCAACCTCTAGGTTACTCTTCCTTATGCCCTACAGCCCCAGTACCTAGAGCAGTGGTGGGCAACCTGCGGCCCATCTGGGTAATCTGCTGGCGAGCCGCGAGACAGTGTTTACATTGACCGTCCACAGGCACGGCCGCCCGCAGCTCCTAGTGGCCGCGGTTACTTTAAGAGATTAGAATTTTTGTTTGTCCATGTGTGCATTTGACATCACTTAGTACATAGTCAATTTTGACTGTTTCTACTATGTATCCAGTCAGTCTCCCTGTTTGTGTAGGTCTTCATACAGCAGTAACAAAGACAAAAACATTTTTAAAACCGCAAAAGAAAAATGGCTGGAGGGATTTGCAGAGAAGAAGGGGGGCTATGAAGGCTTTTAAGATATCTTTGGGCTCTGTCAATCCTGGGCTGCGGGGACCCCAGGCTGCATACCTTAGACTGCATTAAGGGCCTGTCTACATTACAGCAGCCTCTTTGGGCTGCCCTCTGAGCTGTGGCATTGCTTAGAATCTCTGAAGTGCTATGGGACTGCCCCCAGTCATGGCTCCTGTTAGGGTCCTCAGGAGGCAGCCTTATAACTTCAGTAGTTCTTGTGCTTTTAGAGCCTTTTATGCCATGACAGTCCTTATAATGGGGCTAGAGCAGGGGTGAGGATCTTGCTAAGTGTCCCCATAAGTGACTTGCCCCGTGCCACACAGCGAATCATTAGCACAACTACAAATACAACTCAGGAGCCGTGTCTCTAGCCACTAACCACACTTCTGAGAATGTCAAATCAAAGACCTAGGAAAGGAATGCAACTGTATATGTTTCTCTCTAAACAAGTGAATGCCAGTTCAGAATATAATGCTGCAGATCCCACAAATAATCTACTATGTACACAGACAGTCAGTCGTCCCTGTTGCTTGTGTGGGACTTTCACACAGCAATAGGGGAGAGAAAAAAACATTTTTAAAATAGAAAAATGTGATTTTAAAACCACAGAATAGGGCTCAGGAATTCACAAACAGGGAGGTAGGGACAATGGAAGCTTTTTGGTAAACTTTGTTCTTGGGCTTTTAAGACCAGAGTGGGCTGAGGGTTGGAAGATGTTTATGGGGAGCCTTTGCTATTCTACTGTGCATTTTAATTGATGGGAAGTCTATCATTTTAAAAAAAATATGAATAAATAAATATGGCATGGAAAGAATAGAGTGTCACCAGTATTTTCACCTATTATATTAGTGGCTTTGAGATGGCAAAGAATTCATTTATAGAGACATCTGTGCTCCAAGGGGAAAATTCTGTCAGACACATGAGTGTAAGCCCAGAAAACTTCCACTGATTTCAGTGCAGCTACTCCTGTATTAAGCTGGAGAAAGAGTACAATTTTGTTCCAAATCTTCAATAGAGCTATTACAATACATGATTTGAGGATAAAAAAAATAATGTTTTCTGTCTGATGGTTGTGTGAGATTAAGCCCATTTCAGACATCCTGTCCTACAAAACAACTAGTTTTATCATGCATATTTTTGTCTTTCAGAAAATGCAGTCCTGAAGTAGATTGTGAAATTATTATTAATTATTAGGATAGTGCTGTACAAACACTTAATGAGAGATAATTCTCCCTCCCCCAAAGAGCTTGCAGCCTAAATAAACAAATGGTGGGAATGGAAAGAGATACAAAGATATGATAGGACAGTAGCAGAAATGAGAACAGAACCCAGATCGCCTGAGTTGCAGTCAACTTTGTTATCCGCTGAAACAGATTACCTCTCACACAACATATATACACTCACACAACCCTGGTGCTGTAATATGTTGTCTAACCATCATGAACCTAGTTAGTTCTGACTTTTATTGAAGCTACAGATTTTTATGAATTTGTCATGTTACAGATGAATCCCTCCCTTTTAGATGCTAATTAAGTTTTCCCTGTGCTCTCTCATGAGCCTCCACAAAACCTTTTATCAGAGCCATTGTCATTACCTGACAAAACAAAGAGGCCATCAAGGCAAAAACTGTCTTTCAACAGAAACTTAATTTAAAAAAAAAAAGCAGATAATAAAGCTCTTCTAATAGTAAATTAACCCCCAATTGAACCACCTGATTATCTGTTTATCTTGCATATCCCTTAATTTTGTCCATGCTTATAAAGAAATGTCCATCACTTTTCCTAAATAACTTGCATCACTCTGGAAATATAATAAGGAGGCTGTGGGCCCAGTTACTAAACTCTGATAATACACACACATTAATTGCTTCAATTAGGTCATCCACATGGAATAATTGTATACAACCTATAGGGATTAACAAGTTCTTCATGAAACACTACGAACAATTACGCAGGGATGAGAAACTATCAGAGCTGGCAGAGGAACAAAAGTGACTTCCTACAATTAGTTGTCTTTGCTACTTTGTGTGCAGGTATAGTGCAGAAGGGATAGGAAGTAGCTATTGTTCAGGTCATCCAAATACGAAAGAAAGTACGGGCCAAGACTGGCCTGAAGCAGATTTCTATAAGGACTTTAAATTTCTATAAGGCCATCTCTTAAAATCCCAGCATTGCTGAGCCAGGAGAAGAATTTCCTTTCCTCAAACTGGATGTGTTGCACATCAGAACACAAGATCATGGCATTAATATTTCAACACTGGTCTTTCACATTGTTTTCACTTCCCATTCATTTTCTTCTTTTCCCCCGGAAGCATTTATCTGGTATAGCAAGAAAGTGGAAGTCAAATATTTTTAACCAATACAAATCAAAGGGATTCAATGTTCACAAAAAGTGAATACAGCCAATGTATATTTTTAAAATGGAACAAATATTCATAATTGGGGTTTTTTAGAACTTAATTTGCCCAATTCTACAGACTAACTCTGATATTTAAAATTGAATCAACGTTTTTCAACTCAACTTCAGAGGATTAGAAGGAAATTAGTATGCCCAGATCAAACAGGTTATTTCCTGTGTGGCAGACAGTTTTGCGGCTATATATAGACACATGCACAAGGAGTACAAATAAATATGTCTAAACTACTTTTTTTTTTTACTTAAACTGGTGGGCATCACTCCTAAGGATACTAAGCCAAATTTAAATTCATGCTTTGGGCAGAATATTGAAGTGGAATGGATGCAAACTATCTCCTGAACACAGAAATTCCACCTTGCAGCTAAATCCACGACATCCAACTGCTGTTCCGAGACCATACGTGCTGTAGTGAGACTAGCCCTGTAGAGGGAGACTTGCGCCCCAGCTAAATTTATGGTGGTTGGGATGAGAGAGATGCTTACACATTACCCCAACATGTTAGGCAAAGCACTTTGTCATACCTTATGGGTTCATGCTTAAACCTCTAAATACTGGGATATGATCAGGAATGCAACTTTATTAACTTAACACATCTGGCAATGACTCATTCAGTACAGGTCAACCTCCCATCTATAATTCATACCACCTGGGAGACTACTACCCCCCATACACACACCATCCTTCCTCCAAACCCTTAACTTGGTCCCAGCACCATTGCTCAGCCCCTTATACAACTCTCCCTCCCCTTATACAAGGATTGAAGATATGGGAGGTGGAGAAAGCGAGTGATCCTTTGCTGTACCAGGAGCTGCACCGCTCCCCCCCCCCCACTCACCTAATCGTGATTCCAGTTCCACTGGACCCCTGTGAAGTGGGAACAACAAACACCCAAATAATCTGACTGACCTGCTAGGTCTGCAGAGAGGAAGGGAGAAAAAATCCACACCATTTGGGCCAGTCTGGCAGGGAGGGAAACTTTCTTCTCAGCCCAAAATATGACTGGCACGTCGCCAAGAAACTCAGTCCTACTCTAATCCAAAATGGAGGTTGGGGCAGGAGTAGAGGGGGAAGAGAACAGTTGCTCCCACGCATGGAATGGAGTCCTAGGAAGGAAAAAGGTCTGATAAACTACACCCTTTAATGTATTCAATCAGCCACTATTCTGTGGATATCAAACCCTTTCTATTCCCTCTAATCCCATGAAGATGCTGAGTGACCACGTAAGGGTGGAGAAGAGGGGATCAACCCTTAAAAAAGCCCCATAGGCTTGTCCCTGCTGACCAAGACAAATCACTCCACACCGCTGAGGCTGCTGGGGGTGACGGGGAAAGAGTTGCATGGCTAAATTGGAAAATTTGCCCCTCAAGGCCCATGCTTCTCTGGCTCACATGGGTGAAACTTCCATTGAAGAAAATGAAAACTTCATTTCTCCTTGTGACGGAAACACTGGGACTCACTCCCCACTTGTCCAGCAGGGCCTGGATTTGTTAATCTTTTCCAAGCCTTTTGAGGAGAAGATAGTGTGGAGGGCGCGAGCAATATGAGACAGACTGCCCCTTTTAATATTGGCTGCTTCACTAAGCCATCTATTTTTTTGAGTTCAGGGTTGGTGTGGATGGCAAGTTGCTGCATTTGGGATTTTTATCCTCTACATTTGGCTTATTTTAATTGTCTGTGCAAGTGTCAAGAGCAGTGGGCAGGCACTTTTAAATACATCTGAAGAAACAAGTGAAAATAGAGGAAAGGATTTGGACCCAAAAGGCATTGGCTAAAAAGGCAAAATGTTTGACTTATTATTTAATATAGGCTGTTACAAGAATTTAAGCTCCCTTTCCTATATAAAAATATTTTATTTGTGGTGTTTTTTAATTATGCTTTATAGCTTTTTAAATTTATCATTATTCAGCAGTAGCTCTGCTTTGATTTCATTTTTGGCTACATAAGGAAACTGAATGCATTGTGTTATCCTGACACTCTAAAGAATGTCTGACCTTGTTTCATTTTTTTTTAAACGGGAAAAACCCATGAGACAACATGACAAGAATGCTCCTTTTGCCATGTACAAAATTATGCTTTCACTGTGAAACAGACATGTTCTCCATCTGAAAAGAAGAGTTAATTTCCCATGCCCTTCGTTCTTTAAAGGCATAACAACAATAGCATACATTTTGAAGTCTGCTTCCTCCACAATTTCATCCCTAAACTATGAACAAAACCTGTGTGTTCTTGAAGTAGCAACAGGGATTAATGAGCAAAGGGCATTATTGCAAAAATGGTATAAGACTTACAGAAAGTACTATACTTAGAAACATTGGAAATCCATAATATCCCATAGTGATTAAATCTCAGTGGTCTGGGGGCAAGTATGCATGCAAGCACCCAAACTGGAGCTGGTCAGAAAATGATGTGGATTTTATTCTCCCCCAACATTGAAAATTCAACATTGTATTTAAAATACAAAAAAAAAAAAAAAAAGTTTGGTTTCAGTTGGAAAGTTTTCTGCATTTGTCCAAACACCCCATGTTTTTTGGTTTTTCCACAAAAGGTCAACATTTTCCACAGAAAGCAGACACTGTAGATACTCTACAAATGTGCAGCACCTGCCTCAAATTGCTTACAATGTATGTACTAGATTGTTTGAATGATCAGCAAAGGTCACAAAGGGATAAGGGAGCATAAGGATATGCAAAGGGTCACACCAGCAGGGGACCCTTATTAACTCCAGCCAGGATAGATGAGATACTGGAATGTCTCTGAGATGGAGGAAGCAGGACAGAAAAAGTTCAACATGGAAATGCCTAGGAATAGCCAATATTTAGGAGAAAGCTTAGGGTGAGCTTTACGCTTTGATGTCACTTACATTAACAATAAAGGGAACAACTTTGTACTATATTCCTTGTGTGTATCCTCTGTTCAGGGCAGGTGGGAATGCCACCTGCTCTCAAGGACGATGCAGCATTTAATGAAATTCATAGAAGACTCTGAATTAGGAGGGAATAAAAAACCAGCAACAGTCATAGGGAAATTAGAAATAAAAGAAAACTACAAAATGAGATTCAAAAACACATGTAGTCAATGGGAAAGAGAAAATTTAACAGTAGTAATGCTGAAACAGACTTTCAAATGATAGTCGAAAGCAAATTAGGTGTGAGTTTGCAGTACCGTATGACAGGAAGAAAGGGCAACACAAACAGGCTGCAGTAGCAAAGGCATCTTGGAACAACCACAAAGTTATTGATAAGTTGAAGGAAGCTATGGCAAGAGCAACAGAATTGAGGAGTGACATAAATCTACAAATATTTCAAGGCTATTAACACTAAAAAAAGCAGAGCAATTATTATGAAAGTACATGTTATAGTAACTGAGTATAAGAGTAAAATTCTAACAGAAATTTTAAGCTAAATTTCTGGAAAAATGACGACACTGAAATCCATTTGGATGTGGAATAATCTGGCAAAGATAGTGGTGGAGGTTCATTGCGTGAGACATATAAAACTAGACTGGACAAAATGCTGGAAAATATACAACAGAGAACGGCAGTGGGGTGGTGCAGAGTGGTCTATTAGATCTTTTCCATCTGTATGAATCAGAATGCTTCATATTGCCTGGGGTATTACTCACAATATTAAACAATTACAAAGAAACAGGTGGTTAAATCTGGGGTGCTGTTACAATTGATCATGGTTGGGAGTCTGCTTTAATTTTAACCCAACTGGCTCACCTATATTCCTAATTAGCAACTCTCTGAGAAATGCCAGGAAAATGGAGTTCACTTTGATGAAAGCAAAGCAATTTGGAATTTAATTTCCTATAAAGGGTCTCTACTTAACACCTATTTTAATCAATTAGCCCCCAAAATCACAGTTACATGAATATATTTGTCCATGAGAACAGAACATTTTAACAAACTAGTTACAGTGAAGGCTCTATTAGAAGCTATCTTTATTAGCTAACCTTCTGTATTAAGACACCAATCTTAAGTATCAAACATATTGAGTACAACTCTGGATCATTTCTTTTTAATCAATTCACCTCAAGCAACTAATTTTTATTTTTTTTTAGTCACTACAGTGGTCACTTAAGATTAGCTTTTATTGCACATAAGAAAGTGATGCTTACAGTATCTGTTGCTAAAGTATAAACAGTTGCCAATAAAAGAAGAATTACATGTTTATCCCTTAGCCAATCTCTCCAATAAATCAAGTTTCAGTGGTTGGGAAAGGTCAGGTGAGAAGGAGGAATATTATTCCTTTGGCTACGCGTATTTTATATTTTATATATCTATATCTATATATCACAAACAACAAATACATAAAACCCCCAACACCTTCACAAAGATTTTACAGATATTCACATATCACACACACGTACATATGTGGGTGTATTATACAGATGCAGTTGAAATCTTTATGCAGAAGGGTGGGGGTATTTATAAAACAAGGATTTCAAATGTTAACATGTTTGTGAAATTGGGGGGGGGGGGGGGGAATCAGGAAATTTTAAATGAAAACCTACCCTCCACATTTTTCTGATGCCATGTAATCATGCCTCTTCCTTTATTTGTTCTGTTATGATTTAAGAACAAAGTGTTCTTCATTCTGTATTTCAGGTTGTGTCAGTTTCTTGGGGAAAATTAACCTGGCAAAGAAACTGCTGTGAAACATGTGCTCATCTAGCCCTTTCCCTATCATACTCCTGAATGCACAAATTTGCTGTTTGGAAGAAGTATGAAACTGAGGAAAATGTTCAAATGTAACCTGTGCTTGTTGTCCAAGTCTTCATAGGATGTATGAGAAGTACTAAGGGGCGTCAACTCCCATCTTCAATTTTATACTTAATATGCCCACCATCACATCTCTCCCCCATACATGAGACTCTCCCACACTACTTCCTCCTTCTGTTACCAGGCTTCCCTAAGTTCTTTTTCCCCAGCGGTTACCTCCAAAACAGTTACACCGTGTAAGATTTCCCCTGTGCCGTCACTCATGAGGTCTCCACTGCCAGTTCCACAATCAGCCTGTGAAGTTCCCCCATGATACTACTTACTCTCATCCTCTTCCCTCTAGATCCCCAGGCAATACAACCCCTCGCCCCCGCCCCGTTTTCTTATGAAACTGTAGGCACACTAGCTCCCCTCTTCCTTCTGTTGCTTCTTACTGAATCAAAAAAGTTGAGGTTGCTGGAGGGATTAGAATGTAAAGCAGTTATGTCCTGCTGGCCCTAAATCTCTGATCTACTGAGTGGGGAATGAGGAACTACAATCAATCTGTCACCATGTACAAACAGATAGGTGGAATGTAATTTTGTTTTCAAGATCAGTATAAAGTCATTTAGAGCTCAATTCTGCCACACTTACTCACACTGAGTAGTACTTAATACTCAATTGGGATTACTTGCAATATAAGGGTGTCAGAATTAGGCCCTTAGCATTATTCTTGAATTTAAAGTTATGTATTAGAAACCTAAATCCACTGCCCAACGAAGTAAATGGGAATCTTTTTTGTTAATCTCAATGAATCAGGTCCCAAGGAAGCACAACATAGATTGTATTGATCTAGCGACCACATGTCCCAGTTTGCAGGAATACCCAGAACTGGATCTAATCCATTGCCCTAGATCAATGGCTTGCACTTTTCAAAGCATAATACTGACCCTACACAGGTGGATCCCAAAGTAACTTTTTTTTTAAACAAAAAAAATGTTTTAATCATTAGAAAGGGGTCTCCATCTGTAGAAAGGACATTTATTATGTTTGACATTAAAATACTATGTGACATATGTGGCTTGAAAAATATGAAGAGATCACTTTCATATTAGTTCATATAGGAGACATAAGTCCAACATACATATCATATTTATGGTTATGCACAAAAATAGTTTTGTGTGTAAGTCAACATTGGTCTAGACTCTATACAAAATTGGTGAAATCTTGGCACCAGTGAAGTCAATGGGACTTCTGTCATTGAATTCAGTGGGGTCAGGATACCTAACGTGCCTAACACAAAACCAAAAAAGCAAGGAATGAAAAAGGCATCTATCAGTACAACCCCCCTTAATTCCGACAGTCAGAGGCATACACCCCTCCACTTGAACACTCACCATACACACCAGATAACTCTGCTCCTTCCCCAAGCTCCCTAACACAACTAACTAACCAGACTTCCCCTATATTATATTCCTACTATCTTTTCCACACAGTTCTGCAGAAACTCACTCACTCCTGTTTTAGACTTTGGCCAATGACTTCAAGTGAAGGAAGAACAGGCTTTAGCAGGTTTACAAGTTTAAAAATGTATTAAAAATGGAAAGTGCAGACATCTCGGAGAAAGTGTTTGAAATCAATAAGGAAAGATTTGCCTAACATAGGGCTTAATCCTTAACTGTTGGAGTAAATGGGAGTTTCTATCGACTTGAATGGGAGCAGGATGGTGATGAGAAAAATCTCAAGAATTACAGTGGGATCTTACAGAGTCTACTCTAAATTCCACTCTCTAAAGTCAATGGAGAGACTTTCATTGACCTCCCTAGGTCCACAATTCATTATGCAGAGATGTCCAGCTGCGTCACCTGTTAGTCAGAAAAACCCAATTATACTCAACCTGTGTTCTCAAATGTAAAGCACTGTGCCAACAAAACTCTCCTGTCAACAACTATAGAAAAGTATGCAAAAATCAAACCATTACTTCTGGTCATGCATCTATTAAATGTGAAACCAACTACAATTGATGCATACATATAACAAACTTTACAGCTTACAATTGTGTGTGAGTGTCTCTGGTACACAGTGGCCCTGGAATTATTAACAGAAGTTGAGTGCAATATCTGTAGCCATTGATTATTTCAGCAGTTGGAACTGGCACTTGACCTCTGCTTGTGAAGCTATATATGGCTGAGATTTGATCCAAGATAACAAAGCAGCATCTTTAACTTCCCTTTTATGTTTGTTTCTCAGCTCCCAGTGTTATAGAATTTCACAGTCCCTTTCCAGCTCATGAAATACCTTTTTCCCCCCATTATAATCTCCTTCATGGGTTATAGAAGAAGAGCCTCAATAGAAATCCTCACTTGTGAATTGCAATTTTATTGTTTAGCCAATTATAGTTCTGAAGTATCAAAACAGGAATAACGCTTGATCTGTCCTTAGTGGAAATCTAGAACTAGTTTTAACTTTAAGCAGGCCTGGTCCTGCTTATTCCTCATTCCTTCTCAGTGTTTATCCACCAGAAGTGATTTCTTTGCTTGGTTTTGGATTATTAGTCAAGCCACAATAGCAAATGACATTTTATTTTGCTGATAACTGACAATTATAAGGGACATGGGAACCTCTAATAAGCTAGTTATAGTAACTACCATTTGTTTGTGGTATAAATGTTGCTTTGGATATGGTGTCCAATAACTTTCTAGGTAAGAGCATAGAAACATATACAAGAAATATAGCTCTTTGCCAACATTTAGGTCTGGTTCATTTCATTTTGTTATTGCTGCTGCTGCTGGTTTTTTATTAATCTTTACTGGAGCAGACCTGCCAAGTGTCCCATGTTTGGCAGATCTGTCACACATTCATGGTAAAATGTAACACATTTTTGACAAGAGAAGGAGAGAGCGAACCCCCGTCCTCTGCCTGCTGTGAATATGTCCGTGCACTTCACAACCTTTATTAACCAAAGTCACTTTTCTTTACCTTAGTGGAAGGCAATCATCTTTCATCCATTTTACAAATTAGATAACTGAAAGGTCTCTTCAGGCAGAGAAGGGACTAAAATCCCCTACCCTAATACAACAGACCCAAGGGTCATCCACTTCTCCAAACTGCTTTTTCGAAGACACGAATTACATTAAGTGCTTATGTGACCCACATTAACACAGTGTTAGTCTTTAGTCGCCTTGATGGTTAGATTTCAAATAGGGGTTTGTGTGTCTGCTACCACCTCCATGGTAGTGAGCTTCGTCCTTTAACTAAAGTGGCAGAAATTTGTGCTTTTAGATCCAGAGGTCCCTGATTCAGTCCTCAAAGACAACCCAAACATGGGCATTGTTATGCTTGCTAAGCTGTCTCCAACACAGACCAGTTCCTAATAGGAGAATTCAAGCCCAGTTGATTTCTCCTCTGGCATTGCTTCCAAAATCTGAGAATCACTGAGGCGGAGAATTTCCTTCACCTGCCCCAGTATAGAGCACAGTGGGCTGACTTGTGCCGCCTTCAAGATGCACACTAATGGTCTGTTTGTGCATAATGCTTACTGTGTAGGTAAAAGAGTTGCTGCTATAAGAAGAAATCAGAAGTGTTCCACTGAGAATCCATTTTTGAACAACGTTGTGTAAATTCAATCAGCATCTTTCACCTCATATCATGGGCAATATTATCAAAACAGTAATGGAAATGAAGAGTTTTTGTTTTCTGAAGGTCAGGCATGATTTTATAGAGGGTAGCTGGGGAAGGAAAATGCCTCCATGTCTTAGTCTATCTGTCTTTCAATTCATATGGCTGTCCATCTGAAAGAACTTGCACAAGCTACTAAACCAGCTAAATCATCAGCATTTAAATCCAATTTATCCTTCAAGGGCTGTGTTGGAATCATGAAATCATCACAGCCTTCACTGTATGGCCTTGCAAGATGAAGATATTTTAAGATTTAGATAAAGGTCTCCTATGCTATCAAAACTTAAATCCTCTCTAAGACGTTATACCTAATTATGTTATTACCTGTATTATAATCTTGACAACAGCCAGTCGGGAAAAGATTTGTGTCTTTAAGATGCATTGTCATGAACGTTAACTACATACATGGGGTCAATACGGTTTATGTCATGAACAAATGTATAGTTTAACTTTGCATTCAGACAGCTATAGATGTGAGTGCAAAAGGGGCTTGTTTTCTTTCGCCTTTAAAATTTATAATTTACGAGTGTCTTGCTACTTTTATCAATATCAGATTAATATGCAACTGATGCATTGCATAAAATTAAGAAAAACACCCTTCTTGTGGAAAGAGAAAAGGGTTTGTTTTTCCTATTCCTTGTGATAATCAAGAGGGGTAGAATTAATTGCCAGAGCACAATCAGGCTAGGGCAGGGGAATTAGCTGAGCTCTCTGTTCATAGTACCAAATGGCAGCTGAATTTTCACATAGGCCTTTTTATTATGTCCAGTGCTCTGGCTTGCTATTGACATTTCCTTCAGAAAATATCTGTCAGATATAGATATGATTTTATGTAATATTTATTAAAAAGCAACATATCCAAACAAACACACACACCCAACCTTTACCCGTAGTTATCACACATTGGTGCCTGAAATTTTACAATTACTTCCTATGCTTATTTTTGCAACTGAGGAAGAGATCTTACGGTGATCAGCATATTTTAAACATTGCACACAAAATAAAATGCTTGTTAAAGCAAACAAAAAAAACTGCACAGCAATGCATGATTTTATCTCTTTCAAAAATTTCAAATCTAATAAAAATCAGTTGTTCCAATGATGCAGTGGATTAATTCGTTAGCGTTAGAGCTCTGCAGAAACAACCTCTACGCTTAGATCAGAAGAGTAAGTGTGTTGGTTGGCTAAATTTAGTCAATATATTTGCCTTTGCTACAAAGTTGCTCTACAATTTATTTGTCATCAGGAAAGGTGCCATCTACTTCGCCAGAAAAGGTGTTCTTTACCTTTGCCGGAAACAGTAATCCAAGCCCTTCTCAGTTTTGAAGGCACTCACAAATGACACATTTTTGCTTTATATATCTTTGGATACAGATATGAATCATATCACCACTATAGCAATTCTTATAATACAAAGACATAGCTAACAAATAATCCCCAATGGGAATCTCTAACTTTGGCACAACTCCGTCTTGCCATTATTAAAAGTAGTATATGAACCAAGTCCTACAAAAATACACTTCCTTACTTTGAGAGACAATTAACAAGCAAAATAGATTTTAAGAGGTTTAAGAATTGCTGGTAGAATACTTTCTGGAAAGCTGGTTCTTTTTGTAAAAGAAAAAGTTAAAAGTGCCTTAGAAACCCTAGTAAATTGATTCAACTTATATAGTCTCAGATGCATCAGAGCTTTAGATAATCAATTATGTTACACCAGCCTACTCCTAAGAAACCCCTCTTCTAAGCACTAGCTTTGTCACCAAAAGCTCTCTCTTTTCCAAGGATCCCAGCACAAGCTGAGACTAAAACCATTCTCCTCGGTGTGTATTTGTACACTCAAAACTCCATGTGGCACAGGCCTGAGATCTGTTAATTTATGTTCAAGTCAAGGAAAAGTTGATACAAGGGACTTAAAAAAAGCAAATCCATGTTACCTCTGTGATCAATTACGATAGAAACTAGATACTCCCTGGGCATGAACTAACACCTATAGCCCAGATGGACATGAAAATCCAAAGTCAGTCATTAGAAGGGAAATTCAAAATGGCCTTTGAAATTCTGGACTTGGAGGCAATAGCATGGCAAAGCTCCTCAGAGGTACCAAAGGAACAATGGTTCTTACATAAGGGACAAAGAATTTAGCATTTCCTCCAGGTAGTACTCCTGACCAAACACTCCACTGTTCCAAACACTGCAACCTAATCTTTAAATGATAATGAACTCTATCACCTGGTACAGGGATACAGAGAGGTCATGTGGGAAATATACCTGCACTACTCTGGACACAGCAACGGGAGGCTGTATCACAGCTGATTGCAAAATGCTCAGAGGGAATTGATTTCTATAGATATTCCTTTCTCCAGAACTAAGCTAAGGAAAGTCTACTTCACTACTTTGCAAAATAGTCAGCTGAGGTATGCTATACAAACTGTTTCTTTTGTTTTATCATCATTTGCGCTCTATTTTTACTAAAACTTGTTTTAAAGAAGATTTTGTTCTGTCTGCGTGAGATTAGCCAGACAACAAGATGAGACCACTTCTACCTCTATGAAGAGTTGCTGAAGGGTATGGAATTTCTGTTGCCTAACCCTCACATTCCTGGTCTGAGTCATATGAGGCATTGGATAGAAATGCCCTCTCCCATTAAGGTGTACTGGGAGGTGTAGCAAGCAAAGACCGGGGAAAAGCCTAAAGATCAAGGAAGGACATGAGCTGATAGGGTGCAGGTGGATTTCATCCCATTGTGCTTACTACCTTACATCGTTCCATTTAAGTCAACTGTAGTTGGGCTCTTAGCTTGAAGGTGCCAAAGGAAAAAATGACCTATCAGATATAGGTTTTTGCCCTCTGTAGTTGAAATCAGGAAATACCCCCTGGTATTTCTTATCAAGGAAGCTTTTAAAAGTGGGACACTGAAGCCCAGAGTAAAAGTGTGTGAGACAAATCTTTCTTAATAGAGGGGAAATGGCTGTGGAATGAACATCCACATCAGGTTGATAAACCCACAATCTGACCATCTTTGGTGTGGGGAGAAACCTTCGCATTTGAGAAAGCTTTTCCACCACAACATCACAACTGCCAATCTCCTTTAGGCAGAGGGAACTCATATACCGCAGAGTTTTGTATTGCTGCACATCACTAAAATACATAGATAGAAAAACCTATGAGCCAGACTTTTTTGTTGTTGTTGATTGCATGTTCAGATTCTGAGAATTTGGGCCTGACTCTTCCCTCACACTGGTGTAAATCAAGAGTAACTCCACTTTAAGAAAAGTGGTGTAATTGAAAGGAGAATCAGATCCCTTGTTGGCTACATATCTCGACACTTTCTTTGTTACCAAAAAGGAAATTAAAACTATTTTAAGCATAAACAAAGATTGATCTTTGAAATCAGAACTCAGAAAAGATCTCCAATTTAACAGGCTACAGCATATTATATTATTTTATAGGAGTAGAGAGTAATTTCACAGTCCACCAAAGCAATAAGGAACAGCAATGAAAATGTGAAAATTAGCAACAAAACACCAGGGTGTGTGGCTGTAGTATAAAAACAGCATGCCAAGATTTTCACCTTGTGTCTCTGACCACCCAAGAACAGGAACATCCTTAATTAATACAAACTGAAGCCTCATGTAATGGGGAATGTTTGTCTGTATATATACATACATACACACACACACACACACACACACACACACACACACACGTAAAAATGCTATCAACATGCAGGTTTTCCTCTTATTTCAACCTTCTGCCAAAAAAATGAATTGTATTTAAAATAATGATCTGAGAATCTAATTAGAAAACAACTTTATATAGCAAATAGAAATATTCTAGTGTGATCATTTACACTTCTGCAAAGTAAATGTTGGTCATTACCCAATCAGGTTATCCACTCACATTCAACAGTGGTAGGGGGCAGATCTTCAGCTGGTATAAACTGTCATCATTTCAATGAAGTCAATGGAACCCTGACAGTGCATGGAGTCTCAGGATCTGCCCCCAGAGTGCTTTGCACTCTACACAGGTATACATGACTCTGCAAGGCAGAAGAGAATCAGACCCCCCCGACCCAACACGCAATCTGCAAGTGGCAGCACCAGTATCTGGTAGAGAGGCTAATAGAGTTGTTGGCCCACTTGGAGAGAGTTCTTCAAAGTATGAGGATTGGGTGGGATCTGCAGGGGAAGAATGCACTACAAGTGTGCCATGAGGGAGTGCCATGAATTGATGGCCATCATTGAAAACTGAAGGCCCAGTCCTGAAAGGTGCTGAGTACTGCCTGACCTTAACTACACTACAATGTGAGTAGGGGCTCAGCACCTCGCAGTAGATGCATGTTTTAAAGTGCAGTTCTATTCTGAATAATGACAAGGTAAAAAGGGCACCTTTTACTTAGCAGATTACCTCCCTGTGTGTATTCAGATTTACATATTATTGTCACTAAAATCAGCATAAGTGTCTGCTTCTTTTTACTCCTATTGGCCCTGAAAACCAAACACAGCTAAGAGGAAGGGAGATGGATTTTTTTTTCCTTGTGCCTCAATCCAGTTGTTAACTAAGTCCCATTTCTTGGAACACTTTCTGCCCTCTGTTACACCAGTGCATTGAGGATAATGGGTAATTGTAACTGAGAGCTGAACTTGGTCTCAGGACATTTATTTGTGGAAGAATCCTAAAGAGCACAGCTTTGTAGTGGTTCTAAGAGGACTGCAGGCAAGTAGTAGGTCTTCAGAATTTAAAACTGAGTGGCAATGTTTGTTGCTTGCTTACACTGATTTCACATTTTTCACATTTCTCTGTTGTAAAGTTTGCATTCCAATCAAATATGAATAACTGATTTTTTTCCCTCCTGAGCCTCCTAAGAACATGTGCCAAACATTTAAAACAATTTAATTTAAAGTGAATCAAACTGAAATCCAATCTCATAAATGATACAGGTCTTTTTGTGACAGAAGATTATATTTGTTTCATCTGAAAATGGAGAAAAAAGTATGAGGAGATGTTTGATATTTGTTTACTTGCAAACAGAAGGATAAATAATTTAGTTGTTATAAGATTTCATTTCACAATACATTTGAACTACCTGTGATTCAATAATCGACTTCCAACTTCATAAATAAACTGATTGCTAACTGGGTATTATAATGATGCTGGTGTTATATAAGTTTGATTTCTCATATTTTGCTTCTTTCTCTTTCCCTATCCTCTTGTCCAGAATTTTAAACCATACCACAAACTAAATAACTAACACACACACAAAAACATGCCACCCTGTCTCGTCTTTATCAGATTACATCAAGGAACGTAGGCATAAATAAATTATGACAAAGATGAACAAATAAATGTAGCTTTAAACAGATACAGATAGTGGATGGATCAATATGAGCTGAACATTAGGGCATGCATTCAGTCTTTATAATGCAAAGGAAATTCAAAGGAAAACTCCACCACTCAAACAGAAAATCATTGCACTTCCGCTGCACCTACATCTTCTCATTAAGTAGTTGTCATGGAAAATGATGAGAAGAATTTGTCTCAAAAACAGCAATTTTCTCAAAGGTTCAAAGGAATATCACATGACATCAAACTGTCAAGCTAGATACATTTTAAGGCAAACTTAAAAAACAATTAACAAGGTTTGAAATGTCACATTGTCGCGATGCATGAAGAAATGCATGGAAAAAATACATCAAAAATGGGATTAACAATGCCAAATGTTTCTGTTGCTGCTCAAGGAATAATTATTATTGTGTTAAGAAATATTTCAGAGTATCTCTTTATACTATTTTTTCCCCTATGTCTCAAGCTAGCTTCTCTCTTTAAGGCATATATTCATAAGGTTCCTGAGGAAGATAGATCTCAAACCAAACCAAGCATTGAAGGCTCATAATAACCCAGCAACTTGTAGCATTATCTGTAAGATAAGGTCACCTAAATATTCTCTGTCAAGTGGTCCTTCCACAGCGTTTCAAACTTTATCTACCACACCCCTACACCCATTTCTGAGCCTGCAATTGGAGATCTGGAAACTTGCCACTCAGCAGCACAATTTCAACAGTGGTTTTTAAGCCAGAGTTTCTATTTAATGACATGGGTATAAGAAGCTTCTATACCCAGCTATATCTAACACAACAAGATCAGAAATTATTTCAGTATTCCCAAGATTTATTACCATCCCTTTGGTAGTTTTAACGTCAGACATTAATTTTGCACAGGCAACAACTGTAAACATCATCTGGAGACTTTCGGATGCAAAATCAGAACAACCAAGGGGCAGCTAAATGCTTGGTTTAAACAAATAAACAAAAGACCCCAAGTCCAAAATCTTAGATAGATAGTTCTCTTTTGTACAGGGAAACCACACTGAAATGGCATGACCCTCCTGAACCCCACGGATCAAGTGCATATTAACCCAACAGATCCATTTTCCTTGTTTGAGACACTGAAGTACTGAATTTATGGAAGGAATATGCCACAGATCATAATCTGAAAGCTGTAACAGAGAATGTTGGTGTCATGACATCAGCTACTTTAGAGCTCTTCTTATGAAGGTCAGCCACTCAAGCCAGATCTGTCAATGGCAGATAGACTCACACTATACCCCACTCCATTATGTTGTCAGGACTCAATTTTGTTTGTTTTGTCATGATCTCTAAAAAGTCAGTCAAGCATTTGACATCCTCTTTTAGAGTAGAAAGGACTCAAATCTTGTGTGTGTACTGAGAATTAGGAGGAAGAGAAGGGTAAATACTGTATCCAGATTGTCCCTAGAAAAATAAGGGGACTAAAAGTACAACAGGTTTGAACTATAAGACAGCGATGATATCATACGCTACTGAAGCCTTTAAAGTAGGGGAAGGGAGTTGTTTGTTTTTTAATGCTAGTTAGGAGGTTCCGGGATATAGAATAAAAGATAAGTTGAAAGCAGAGCATCGGTAAAGTTACAAATTAATCAAGTCTGCTAAAAATCCAGCTTGTTTTCTGGATGAAAGTACAGTCTCCTTAGCACAGAACACCCTTGATGAAAGTACTTTGCTGATTAATAGGAATCAATTCCTCACTTACATCACCAAGGTTATAATTTGCTCATCTCAACCACTGCAAAGAATAAGATACTATAATTGCACTAGAAGCAGTGGAGTCTTAAAGAAGCACCAGCTGATTTTATTTCAATAATTCTTTGCAGTACAAATCAGTAATGACTCCAATGTGTTCATAGTTACATTCTTCAGACTGTTAGGAGCCTGGTGGCTCATGGCCAAGACTGAAAGAGATTAACTGGTGAGTAAGAAATAACTCCAAATGTTATATGTATATAAAAAATCAAGTTTAATAAAATGGCACTTTCGTAATACATGGGTACATTCCTTTTAGGAAGGATAAGGCAGACAGGAATGAAGCATCTATCTTCTCTATCTTCATACAACAAAGAACATCTGCCACTATGAAGTGAAAATGGGCTCTGAACTACAACAAACTGGTATAAGGTATAATATGAAACAAATTTAGGACCACATCGAAGGCCCATTGGAGTCTCTGCCAACAGACTTCAGTTGGCTTTATACCTTGGTATACCTTGCCAAAGGTTAATGAGACATTGTACAAAACTGTTGGTTCTTGTAGTTATATACGCAGCTAGATTCGGACATCCTTACCCATAGTGAATAGGTGCTTCTCATGGGGTAAGGTACTGTTTACCTTGAGGAAGGAGATTAGATATGTTTCATAGGGATTTCACGTGAAGGGATAAGTAACCATGAGATTGACTGGTTCCTATGAACTCCAAAAATTCACATCCTCATTCCCAAACTATGCATTCTCCAAGGCCACTGGACAGTTGTCTTGTTTACATACAAGACGTTTTATTAAGGCTTCTGAGTCTCATAAGTGTACAAAACTAGAAATGCCCACAACTGTTGCACAAATGTAAATCAATAGAGTGGTAGACTCGAGAATTTGGGAAACCCATTATAGTTTTAACAGTGGCAGTATACTGAATAGGTAGAGTGACATAATACCTTAGTAATAGCGGTGTCTCACAAATGAGATTTCTTTTTTGGTTTCATTTAACTTTGATCTCTGCCTGAAGAAATTTAATGAGGTTTACACTGCTTAAGATTAATAATCCAAATCCTGAACTATTTACTCAATCATAAAGCCAATTGGTATCAATAGGAGTGTTATCTAATTAACAACAGAGTGAGAATATCAGGATTTGGTCTTTTTTTTCTTCTTTTTTTTTTAAGCACAGTGAGGAAGTGGAGGAAGGGGTAGATTCAGGTTAGGACAGTTTTCTAGATATCATCCAAAAATAATATGTAACTAAATGGTCCTTCCCATTGCTCAGATTTAAATCTACACAATTTCCCAGTGTTTATTTCTTAAAACATAGTACCAAATAAAATAATTTGGTTTCTGATCCATGTTGTGACAGAGTATTAGATGTGGGTGGTTGATTGATGCCGCCCCTGCAACTCTGGACAAAAACAAAACTAACAAGATTCCCCCTCTCCTTCTCTTCCCCTTTTGCCAACCTGCCACACTGAGAATAGTATGAAGTATTCCTAATTCTGGAGAATTAGAAGTGGTAATCTTCAGCAAAACATTGATTATAATTTTAAAAGTCCTCCATGGTCTTGCCTGTCCAAACCAATCTCTTTCTGTGCTCCAACTCATTTCCTATATTCTTCCCCAATAGGACATCTCTTTCTGTCTCGCCACCTAAAAAGTGGAAGAGTCTCCTCTGCTTCTGCTCTTAACCAACTACCGCAGCCATTTTTAGATCCCATTTGAAAAATCAAATTCTACCCATTCTACAAATTCTAGAGGCCATTCAATTTCCCTGAACTCAGTTAAATGTAATCACAGCATTCAGCTTTCCCCCTGTCCTTGCATCTGGTAGATGTATAGGAGTACCTTGCATGCTATAATGTAACCTACCATAATTCACCTTCATTTGCCTATCTAGGCCATCATTGTTTATAAGATATACTGGGCTATTTTGTATGAAACTTGTAATTATATTATGCAAGAATTGTTTTTGATTCGAGGTCATTTAATAGTTTAGTGTTGTGACTTTGCCAATGGTAGCAAGGTAGAGATGGTATGGAAAAAATAAAGATTTTCTTGAGGAAGTAATAATTTCTTAAATGTTGTGGAAGAGCTATTAGCTGCATAGTTAAGGGAAAATTAAGGAAAAGACAGCTAAAATGTGAAGATCATAGACTGCAAAGAACATAGACTGTTTAGAGACCTATAAAACCCTTTCATAAATATCTATGAAGATGTGGGTGAGTTGTGCAGAAAAATCACCAAATTCTTATATATGCTGCATAATTTTCTATTCAAAAAATTAACATTAAAAGGGATGTGTGGAAAAATCCAATTCATGTTGGAATGATGAATGGTCAGAGGCTAAGTGTAAAAAAACAAGATGTTAAATAAGGTTAACAGAACAATGAATTTTGTGGATTTGATAGAATACAAGAAAGCAAGCTACAGCACAGAGAATCATTAAAGCTACTAGAAAAAGGAGCTGGCAAGATTTCTGTAATAAAATTAATACTGATAACTTTGCATTATTGGTGTAGAAGTACAATTGGGATTCAGGATGAAAAAAAAAAAGAACTATTCCTTGTTTAAGTACTGCTGGGACACAATATAATGTACTAAAAAGGCCAATATTAATAGGCCAATCTTTTCAGTGAGTTAGAGAAATACAGTGTAACTGAAATAAGTGTAAAGATTAATAACTTCAGAGGGGACAACGTTGCACATTATACATTTATTAGAGGAATCAGTTAGGGTTTTTTTTCTCATTATTTGCAAAGAAGAAAGGAAATGTTGGAGGATAATTCCTTTCTTTTGAAAATCTTCCATCACTTGGTTCCAACTCTCCTCACAGATCTTGTCTGTCTATCCATTTTCAGTCCACCTACATAGATGTTTCTCTGTCCTCACTATTGTTCTGTGGAGTGTGTCTTTTGTGAACATTCTGCTTCTTGGGCCAGCCTTCCTCTGCATATTGACAGAGTGTCTCATCAGCTCACTCACTCCTTTCAGATATGATCTGTTTGAAAACTTATTTTCTCCTAAAGCTGTGCCTCTTGATTTCTCTCTTTCCCTCTGCAATTATTTAACCCTGTAACTGTGTCATCAAGTTATGAAATGTTTACGTTACAGAATTTATGAAAAAGAATATAAACATATTTCATTGCAGCAATTTCACTTCTCTGCCTAAAACTCTACCAGATTACCATTAAAAACAAATCAAAACAAATAGACAAAACACAATAAAGTGATACGGAATATTCCATGACTGGACAAATTGTAGCCAAAGAGTAACAGTACAAGACTACATAGCAGCCTAGAAGGTAGGTTTTGTAGTGGAGAGCAGATAACTAGACAAATCACTTCAGGATCCTTTCAAAATGTAAAGAAAGGGAAGGAGGCTGTGTGTTTGATTTTGGAGGGATTTCTGTGGTGGGAGAAAGGTTTCATTATGTTTTAAAAGGTGTGCATGTATAGAAGGAAAGAGAATGAAAGAACAAGAAAGAAAGAGGGGGGAGGGAGAAAATAGTAAGAAAATAAAAAGGAGGTCACAGCTGAACATTTAGGACAAGATTTTCAAAAGTCACTAATCATTCTGGGTGCCCACATTGAAACATCTTACAAAGTCCTGATTTTCAGAAAATGCTGAGGGCTCACACTCTGGAAAGGTAACCTTCTGACCTTTAGGTGTGTCAGTTTGGGTACCCCAAAACTGAGGCACCCAAAACTCACTAGTCACAGTTGAAAATCTGGCCATGCATCTTTCTCAACAGGTCTTTCAAAACCAATCAGAAATAATTATTACCTTGTCCCACATCTGACTTGGGTTCTCTGACTCTAATCTATATTACATATTTAAGAAAAAACATACTTTGCTCCAAAGTATCAATTGTGTTTAGTCAGGAGGTGGATGGATGTTCCAGCTGAGGTTTCTATCAAAAGCTTCCTAGAAAATATGAGAATTTAAATGAGCCTGTACTAAGCAACCACAATGCATGATTTCCTGTCAACATGTAGTTTCTTTGCCTTCTCTGAAGAGTTTGAGACAGATGAGTAGGACCAGTTGCAGTTACAATAAAAGCAAATAAGACGGACTTGCCCAGCTGACACATTTTACAGACAAAAATAGGTTAAAATAACACTAAAGTTTCAAAGCCAAGCACTCAAAAGTTGAGAAATGTTAATGTTTAGGTTGTCTGTGCAACCTTAATTTGGTCCCCCAAGAATATGCACTTGATACATTTTTTAGTTACATAATGATGTACTATTCTTGCCACAGGATTCCACTCCCCCGGCCAACCCTGCCTCTTTCAGTGAACAGGATGGACAGTACTCACTGAATACGTAGCTATTCAATATTCTGTTCTCTCCTCATTGTTCAATATGTGACCTTCTGCCTTACTTACCGTACAATATTCAAAACCAGCTCAGAAGACAGAATTATTAATTTCCTCATGGTATTTTCAACAGTGCTCATCACTATAGTAGCTGAGAGCTTCACAGACATTAATGAACTTATTTTCACAACACCCTTGTTAGGTCTGGGTGTGGTATTATCCCCATTTTACAGATTAGGAAATGAGGCACAGATAAACTATTAGTGAACATTATCTACTAACTTTGGGTGCCCAATTTGAAACACCTATAACATGATTTTTCAGAGTAAGCATTATATAGCACTTTACCTGTTCAAAGCATAGCTCCCATTTCCTTCAGCTGTAGCTGTGAGTGCTCAACACTGATTCTGCAAATCAGACCCCAGGGTCTCAAGTCAGGCATCCAGACACTGAGGAATACACAATTAGTGACCATCTCAGAAAAGTTTGTTTTAAACGACTTGTCTAGCATCACACAGGAACTCTATGCTTCCATTGTTGTTGAAACTATGTTGGTCCCAGGATATTAAAGAGACAAGGTGGATGAGGTAGTATCTTTTATTGGACCAACTTTGGTTGGTGAAAGAGACAAGCTTTTGAGCTCACACAGTTCTTCTTCAGGAACTCTATAGTAGTTGTTATCCGCTACACACCTTCGAACTTCTGCAACAAAGGAAGTGGGTGTTCTATAGACAGAATCTCTTTCTCTACCCAACCCTGGTTCATCCCCAGATCAGCTCCAAATGGTGCACTGAATGAGGCAAATATCCTTTGGGGGAAAAAATGTGTGTGTTCATGTAATTATAGACTATCATACACATTTGCAAAAGGAGAGGCAAAATAAGGTTGCACAGGCAATTTTAATTCTGACAAGTCCTAAAATTTGAGTGATTGACTTTGCAAATGTAACAATATTCTTTTTGCATAGGTGTTTTGTTTGAGTGTGTTGTCTAATTACCTAATTTATTTTTAATTAAAAAAAAAGCAAACTGGAAAAAAACAAAACAAAAATCCCGAAATTCCATCACGTAGCATTATATTGAGAATGATATGGGTCATTAGCAAGCTTGGAGCTTCTAGCTCTCTATAGAGACGGCTGCTCCTTGAACTAACAGTTACTGATAGCAGTAATAGATTGCCATCTCCATGCTGACACCATTAGAGGGGGATGGGACATTTTGCCAATGTTGAGGAATGGTGAGACTCATGAATCTTGGATTCCATTCAAGGGAAGTGTACCCTAGGGGACACAGACTACTCTGTCCATTTCCTACAAATGTGACCTTCTGTGCCCCATCACCCCCCAATCTGTTCTTCTCCCAGCACTATCTTTTCAGAACCCCTGGCTCCACTCCCCAAGCTTCTTATCCCAGTTCCAAGCTTCTTGTCCAGAAAGTCCTAGTCTCATCCCTCCAGACTTGCCATCCCAATCTCCCTTCACTCCCAGCATCAGTCTCTCTCATCTGCTGGAACTAGGGGTGCTGCCACACTCCCTGGTTTGAAATGGTTTCCATTATATACAGGGTTTACAGTTTGGTTAAATGGCTCTCAGCACCCCCACTATAAAAATTGTTCCAGCACCTCTTCAGTCTCCTTGCTCAGCCAGTCCCAGTTCCTCCCACTTTTGACTCCTCATCCAATCTGTCTCTCTGCCTCACTGGCCTCCAGTGACACACACCACATACACATGGACTTCCTGTCCCCATCTGTTCTCAGTCCAATATCCTTTTGAGCTCCTCATCCAACCTCAGTGTCACCCCTCCAACACTACCACCTTCTTCTCTCAGTCTCTTTGCCCAGCAATTCTCAATTCTCCTGCTGCATCCCTACTCCACATCATATCTGTTTCCTCTTCCCCTCACATCCTTCCCTCTACTCCCCTGGATCTCAAGCCCAGCTGCCTTGATTTGTCAGACCCACCCAGTCTCCTCCACTACAGCTCCCCTGCCTCCCCCCACACGTACACCTTGTGTGCTCAGATTCCAGTCCCACTCTTCTTGCACCTACACTGGCTCCCAGTCCCATTCTTTGTCCCCAGCTCCCAGTCCCCACCAGATCCCAGTCCCATTACCCTGGTTCTCCCGCAGCACTCAGTCCCAATTTCCCTCTCCCTGCCAGTCCCTCTGTCCATACTCTTTGTTTCAATGTACTCTCTGCAGGTCCAGCTCTTGTCCCCTCTGCATTTGAATAAGGCAGCTTCTTCCTCCGCACTGCCTGAACCCAGTAGGGCAGTTACTGAGACTGCAGGAGAGACAGGCTCCCTGTTCTCAGTTCAGGTACCCAGATCTGGAACTGGCACAGCCCAGACTTTAAATTCTAGAGAAAGTCCTGCTCACTCCCAGGCTGCCAAAAAATAGTTCCTACAAAAAAAATTTGCCCAGTGCTACTTAACTCCCATTTTGGGCAGATTTTCATGCAATAGCAAAAGGCACATTCCTGACACACGCCTCAGCCCTTAAAAGCTTTATGGTGTTGTGTTCCTCCCAAAAAAATCCAGTAACATTTTAGTCATATCTTCAAACTGAAGCATCCACTTTTTATATATAACAAAATATATTTTGTCAGTTCAAGTGACCCAGTATTTTATTTTCTGAGTTTTGTATTAGGCACCCTGGGGGGAAATGCTTTATATAATGGAAGTAGCAGGGGAAGGCAGGGTGAGGGAGCATGGAAGCGAGAACCCACTACCTGCTAGTAAGAATTTTTTTAAAAGTGCAAATTTCACAGCTGAGGCTACAGTCACAAAATATTACCTTTTAAGTGTAAGAAAATCCAAGTTGTTCGAAAATTTTAACCAAACTGCAGTTTACAAATACTGTTATCTTAATCCCACAAGGCAAGAACAGCCATAACTATAATGCAACCAAACTACTTTTTAAAACATACATGTAAACAATGTTCCTCCTCACAACCAACAGAACTTTACTAACTTTATTTCTTCCTATTTAAACAATGAAAATGCCCATAAACAGGCTCTGAGCATCTTGTCAATTATTTAAATTATAAAGCCAAACACTGACTTCAGTCAGCTTACCCCTTGTGCCCAACAAAGGCTCTGAATACAAGTTAACAAGCACCCAGCACATTGTCCAGTATTGTCCTTAAAGGCCAGGTGAAAAAAAGTGGGCCCTCCAGCACACCATGAAATTTTGAAAATCCAGGTTACTTCAGACCCGACATGGAAGGGTGCTCCAAGCTTCTCATGATCTTTACAAAGACCTGTTGGGACCACCCTCTCCATTATATCAAATAGTGTCTAGCATCAGTGTTTACTTAACAGCGGCAAGTGTATCATGAGGAGAGAATTGGTCTCTTAGATAGGAGAGTACGAAGCAGGGCCGGCTCCAGGCACCAGCCCAGCAAGCTCATGCTTGGGGCGGCAGATTCCAAGGGGCGGCATTCTGGCCGCCCTTTTTTTTTTCTTTTTGGTTTGCCGCTCCGGCGGCCCTGTAGGGGGCGGAGGAGGGGAGCGTCCTGCAGCAAACTCGGCAGGGCAGCCCGCTTCCTTCCCTCCCAGCTGACCGGAGCGGCGCAGAGCCCTCCTGGCAGGCGGTGCGGCAGGAGGGGCCGCGTGGTGAGTGCCCCGCTGAAGCCCTGGCTGCCCCCCTTCTCTCTCTTCCCCCTCCCCCCGCTAGACCGGGCGCGCACTCCGCTGCACGTCTGCAGCACAGGGAGTCCCCCTGCACCCTGGCTCCGGCTGCCCTGCAGGTTTGTTTTTTTTTGCTTTGCTTTGCCGCTCCGGCTGCCCTGTAGGGGGCGGCGGCGCGGAGGAGGGGAGCGCCCTGCAGCAAACTCGGCAGGGCAGCCCGCGTCCTTCCCTCCCTCCCAGCCGACCGGAGCGGCGCAGAGCCCTCCTGGCAGGCGGTGCGGCAGGAGGGGCCGCATGGTGAGTGCCCCGCTGAAGCCCTGGCTGCCCCCCTTCTCTCTCTTCCCCCCTCCCCCGCTAGACCGGGCGCGCACTCCACTGCACGTCTGCAGCACAGGGAGTCCCCCTGCACCCTGGCTCCGGCCACCCTGCAGGTTTTTGGGTTTTTTCCCCTGCTTTGCCGCTCCGGCCACACCGCAGGTGTTTTGTGTGTGTGTGTGTACTTTGCCGCTCTGGCCACCCCACAGGTGTTTTGTGTGTGTGCTTTGCCGCTCCGGCTGCCCCGCAGGTGTGTTGTGTGTGTGCGCGCGCGCTTTGCCANTAAGCGAAATGATGTTAAGTGAATCCAATTTCCCCATAAGAATTAATGTAAATGAGGGGGTTAGGTTCCAGGGAAATTTTTTTTACCAGACAAAAGACTATATATATATATATATACATACATACATACATACATACATACATACACACACATATATATGCAGTATAAGTTTTAAACAAACAATTTAATACTGATACACAGTGATGATGATTTGAAGCTTGGTTGAGGTGGAGGAGTCAGAGGGTGCGATATTTCCTANGGGGGGGCAGCCAAAAATGTTTTTGCTTGGGGCGGCAAAAAACCTAGAGCCGGCCCTGGTACGAAGCCCTTTTGGAGCATAGGTATCACATGCTTTCTATACTATTTACAAAATGGAGAGCCGCCTTCTATAGTCATCCCAACTTCTGAATCAGCTTAAGGTGCAGAAATGGAAAATATGTAGGAGGTTTCAAGGCAAAAGGGATATTTCTGAATATAAATCAAAGTTTCAAGATATAGCAAACCACTTGATTGGTTACTCTGAAGCCACTGTAAATCCCTTGACAATAGCCTTATAGCTTACTTAACTCTGTGTGGATATACATACATACCACACAAACACAGATCATATACATTATATAGTGTTGTGTCTCAGAGAAAATGTGGAACCACAGTATATACCAGGGGTCGGCAACCTTTCAGAAGTGGTGTGCCGAGTCTTCATTTATTCACTCTGATTTAAGGTTTCGCGTGCCAGTAATACATTTTAACATTTTTAGAAGGTCTCTTTCTATAAGTCTATATTATATAACTAAACTATTGTTGTATGTCAAGTAAATAAGGTTTTTAAAATGTTTAAGAAGCTTCATTTAAAATTAAATTAAAATGCAGAGCCCCCCGGACCGGTGGCCAGGACCCGGGCAGTGTGAGTGCCACCGAAAATCAGCTCACGTGCCGCCTTCGGCACACGTGCCATAGGTTGCCTACCCCTGGTATATACGTTTGTCTCTGCTGATCCTTATAAGGCCTCTGCCATGCCATGAACTGTTTTATATTGTTAACAGTTAGAAATATTTAGCTAAGATTTCTATGTGATAGGAAGTGCCGGGGAAGCTACACAGATGGGCAAATTATTCTGCAGAAGATGCATTAGCTCTGCACCTCATGGAGGCCTGATTTCAAATATCACGATTCACTCAAATGCACCAGCCACGCTTTCTCAGTAACTAACCTAGTTTAATGGAGACAACATGAACTTCCGACAATGCCAAAGACAATTCCACAGTAAAATGTCCAAAAAATAATGTATAAATTGGGATGCTGTCACATTCACAAGTTAATTCATTCCAAATAAATAATGAAATTCTAAAATTGTGGTCAACCTGGTTCCACTGTAGCAATATGTCTGCAACTTATAGTCATCAATCAATCCTTGTAATCTCTCCAATCTACTGAATTATGGCAAGGTGNTTTTAAAAATATCTGTTGACGATAATCATAATTGTTTGCAACTTCTTTTCAAAAACCCATAATACTTAACAACCATACCAATATATATATATATATATATATATAAAAATATATATATATATATACACAGACACACACACACATACACACACACACACACATATGCAGTATAAGTTTTAAACAAACAATTTAATACTGATACACAGTGATGATGATTTGAAGCTTGGTTGAGGTGGAGGAGTCAGAGGGTGCGATATTTCCTAGGGAATTCCTTACTGCTAAATGAACTAGCAATTGACTGAGCCCTCAAGGGTTAACTCTCACAACACTCTACAAGGCAGCAGGAAAGGAGGCAGGGCAGACAGAGAGAGACACCCTGTGTGAGAGAGAAAAAAATGTGCATTTTCCCTTTAAGTAGCTGACCCCAGACTTAAGTACACTGCCTTGTTAATTAAATCAGCTTGCTGAGACCTCCTGAGACCACAGCTACTGCCTAGATGCTCCCTCCCTCTGTCATGTGTCCCCCCTGCTCCATGGAAGATGGGGTAAGCGGGGTGCAGGAGCAGGGGGGAGGGGGAGACACCCTGACATTAGCCCCCCCCCCCCCATACAGCAAGCAGGAGTCTCTGGGAGCAGCTCCAAGGCAGAGGGCAGGAGCAGCACATGGCAGTGTGGGGAGGGACAGCTGCTGCACAGGGAATTTAGGGAGTGGGGAGCTGATAGGGGGGCTGCTGATCCACCCTGGTTCCAACCACCCAGCAGCTAGCTGCAACGGGCTGCTCTTCCTGCAAGCAGTGGACAAAACAGGTGGCTGCCAAACGACATTAGAAGGGAGCATTTCACAATTTTAAATGAGCATGTTCCCTAATTGATCAGCAACTTAACATTGAAACAATGTTAACCGGGACGACTAAGTAAGGAGTTCCTGTACAAGTATTTCTATTTCCTGTGGGGGCCTCAGTTACTCAACAGGTCTCCCTATCTTTAGTGGTATGAAGAGGAAAAATCTCACTGTATATATGCATATAACTTCTTATGCTGCAAGAGAGATAAATCCTAATGAGTTTGAATAAGATATGCATATCCCACAAGTGAATAAAGTCCATATATCAGAGGGGTAGCCGTGTTAGTCTGGATATGTAAA
Source organism: Platysternon megacephalum (assembly GCA_003942145.1). Classification (NCBI taxonomy): domain Eukaryota; kingdom Metazoa; phylum Chordata; order Testudines; family Platysternidae; genus Platysternon; species Platysternon megacephalum. The sequence goes on along the minus strand of QXTE01000197.1, from coordinate 1,428,187 downwards.
AGCAGCAAAGAATCCTGTGGCACCTTATAGACTAACAGACATTTTGCAGCATGAGCTTTCGTGGGTGAATACCCACTTCTTCGGATGCAAGTAGTGGAAATTTCCAGGGGCAGGTATATATATATGCAAGCAAGAAGCAAGCTAGAGATAACAAGGTTAGTTCAATCAGGGAGGATGAGGCCCTGTTCTAGCAGTAGAGATGTGAAAACCAAGGGAGGAGAAACTGGTTCTGTAGTTGGCAAGCCATTCACAGTCTTTGTTTAATCTTGAGCTGATGGTGTCAAATTTGCAGATGAACTGAAGCTCAGCAGTTTCTCTTTGAAGTCTGGTCCTGAAGTTTTTTTGCTGTAGGATGGCCACCTTAAGATCTGCTATTGTGTGGCCAGGGAGGTTGAAGTGTTCTCCTACAGGTTTTTGTATATTGCCATTCCTAATATCTGATTTGTGTCCATTTATCCTTTTCCTTAGAGACTGTCCAGTTTGGCCGATGTACATAGCAGAGGGGCATTGCTGGCATATGATGGCGTATATTACATTGGTGGATGTGCAGGTGAATGAACCAGTGATGGTGTGGCTGATCTGGTTAGGTCCTGTGATGGTGTCGCTGGTGTAGATATGTGGGCAGAGTTGGCATCGAGGTTTGTTGCATGGATTGGTTCCTGAGTTAGAGTTACTATGGTGCGGTGTGCAGTTACTGGTGAGAATGTGCTTCAGGTTGGCAGGTTGTCTGTGGGCGAGGACTGGCCTGCCACCCAAGGTTTGTGAAAGTGTGGGATCATTGTCCAGGATGGGTTGTAGATCCCTGATGATGCGTTGGAGGGGTTTTAGCTGGGGACTGTATGTGATGGCCAGTGGAGTCCTGTTGGTTTCTTTCTTGGGTTTGTCTTGCAGTAGGAGGCTTCTGGGTACACGTCTGGCTCTGTTGATCTGTTTCCTTATTTCCTCGTGCGGGTACTGTAGTTTTGAGAATGCTTGGTGGAGATTTTGTAGGTGTTGGTCTCTGTCTGAGGGGTTAGAGCAGATGCGGTTGTACCTCAGTGCTTATAAGTCCATATAATTCATGAGTAGCATAGTCTCAAGTGAGCCATAAATGTTACATTATAAATACCTCACATTAACATCATTATTATGAGGTTTCAGTATGTTTCCTACTTATCTAATTGGCTTTTTCTAAATGTTGATGTTTGTAATACCTGAAAATACTGCTTTGTCACTGTAAGTTAAGAAACAATTAAAGTCATACTATCTAAAATGAAAGAATAATCACTTGAGTGTCACATTCCTTGGCACACCTAGTATTTTTTTTTAGGACATCACATTATTTTCAACAGAGCAGCAGAAATGTTAGAATGTCTGCAGCCTTAGATCAGCTTCATGGCCAGGGGCACTCCAGGAGTTAAAAGGACATTTTGGCCGGAGGGTTTTTATTCTATTTTCTTTCCCCCATCCCCACAGCTGGAAGAAGATTGCAGAGCCAACACATTGTTTAAAACATTAGTCCCCATTTTATTTTCCTATTTCACCTTTTCAGTTTTCTTCATAGAAAGAAAGAGATTCTCCCCACTTCCATTATCTCAACCAGTACACTCAAACAAAAGGCACCCTCTTCACAAACCCTGTCTGGTACCAATCTGTTACACCTATTTACCTCTCTTGCCTTTCAACTTAATACACTTTAAAGAACACTGCTAATTCTCTCTCTCTCTCCAGCTGATCTTAATGTAAATGACCTTAGAAAAAGTTATATCTGAAAAAGGTGATTTACCTCTTTTTCAGGGCCTAGAGGAATACAGCTTAACAGATTTAGTACCCTATGGATGTTGTAATTGTCACAAAGCATGATGTACTCCCAGAACAGTGGTACCAATATGTCATTTTGAAAATATGCCTCCCAGCATTCCACTGAAATTAATGGAGCATCATTAAACTGCTGTGGCTCTTAATCCTGTACTACACACCAGCACTCAAGGAGTTATTGATAAATTTTCAGGATGTCAAGAGGTAACATTAGTCAAATCACAACTGAGCACAAGCTGGTGTGCAGATTTCATAGTATCCTGTGTTCCAGATTTTTAACCTGCAATGTAACTTTGAGTACCTACGATAGAGCATGTGAACTTGTTGACTAAAATCAGTCCTTATTAACCTGCAGCACATTTAGGAGCTACCACAAAGTAGCTTTTCAGAATTGCCGGGGGGGGGGGGGGGGGG